>QLOH01000193.1:1200000-1559518 GCA_026901365.1 Sesbania bispinosa
GCTGCAAAAATTTACGTGAATATTTACACTCTGGTATACTTGTACAAAACTTTCATATCATGAGAATTAACTCATCTTGCTTGATTGTGCATTTCACCTAGTTTGAGCTTTAAACTTGTGTAGTTTTTAAGCTTAGGCTATTTTCTTTCAAATACTATTTGTTTAGAGCCTGAAGAGGCTTGGTAAAAATAATACTTGTGTAGAGAGCCTAAAGAGGCTTGGTATCAAAAGAATACTTGTAATCTGTCCAGATTAATGGAAAAATCCTCAGCTGGTTGGCTTTGGGACTGGACGTAGCTCACAATGGTAGTGAGTGAAGCAGGATAAATTCTTGGGTAAGTTTTCTTACCTTTAACTCTCTTAAATTCAGTTTAAGCTAACGAGAAGGGAATTGAATTCACTGTTTTATAACACTTAGCTTTCAAACAGATTTTCTAAACTATTTTATTGAACCCTCTAAAGCAACTTCAAAGAGTATAAAACTTCAAATAACAAGTTATTTGAAACTTCTAAAAATTATTCTGCTTGTGAAAAGATTTCCAAAAAAAACTCCCTGAGTTCTATAAAACATTTATTCAACCCCCCTTCTAGTGTTCTTGTGTTTTCCTACACTTCTTCTAAAATTATCTTCAGCGATATAGCATACTAATCTTCGCCCATTCTGCATGAATTGTGCTAAAGTTTGATCCTTCTTAATATCAGGAGTCTTATCTTTCTATGTTCTTTAGTCAGCATAAGATTCTTGTCTTTCTAAGATCTCACATGAAGAACATTAGTAATGTCATAACAGAAAATGTTAAGTTTGGTCAAAAGGTTTGTTATCATTAAAACCAAATCACAGAAGGTTTTGCTCCAACAAAGGATCCTGAAGAGGGTGCAAAAGAATACTTTTTAAGAGCCTAAAGAGGCTTCATAATAATACTTGTAAGAAGCCTAAATAGGCTACAGAAGAATACTTGGCTAAGAGTCTGAGCAGGTTGTGGGAGAAAAGAGTACCTTGTAATCAAGATTGATTAGTGGAAAATCCTACAGTTAGGTACTGGACGTAGCCCAAGGATTGTGAGGGTGAACCAGTATAAAAATCACATGTGCAACATCTCTTACCCTTACTCTTTTTATCTTCTCGCACTTACATTGATTGATTTTCTAGTTATTGTTCATACTTTGAATATTTAGCAAGTTGTAAACCATATTTTATAAACCTATTTTGAACTGATATTTTCACATAAATCACATCCATATCATTTCAAATATTGATATGGAAAGTTTCATTAAATTATGAAACTGTTTGATGCTTCAGAAGCATATTTCTGAAATATGTTCATCATCATTCAATTGATTTAACTATATATTTTGATTGTTTATGGTTTAAATATCTGATCTGGAAATTTTCATCAAGTTTCAAGTCTATTTGATACTCCAGAATGATCATTTATCATATTTCCTTGTGGAACTTTTTTAAAATATCATATTGATTTAAACTTGCTTCTGAACAACCTTTATTATATAAACTTATTTAACCTTTCGAAATGATGGTTTAAAGTGTCAGATTCACTATTTGCTTCTGCATAACTGCAGAAACATTATATTATTCTTGTCAGATTCACTATTCATTATATTATAACATAATATTTTTTATGGAAAATTATAAAAACATTATACAGAATAATTTTTATCATATTATTCTTGCTTCAGCACACTCTAGGTGTGCTCCAACACACTCCAGGTGCGCTTCAGCGCACCCCTTGTTGCATCAGGAAGGATGGTCTCTGTGTATAGCACGCTGAAGCACACTTATAGCGCGCTCCAACGCACTTTGAGTGCGCTCAAGCGAACTCAAACCAGGTTCGTTTTTAAGACAAGGCACGCTCCTCTTTCTCTCATTGTTCACACGGTTGGGTTTTTAGAGAGAGGGGAGGAAACTAGAGAGAAAGGGTGAGAAAAAAGAAGAAGGCTTTGGGTAGAGGCACTCTTCCATCATCTCCTAGCTTGGGTCTCCACCATCCTCCTCCTTCTCCTCCATTATTCCTCCATTTAAGGTGAGTAAAGCTCACACACCTCACTTTCATTTTGTATAAGAAATCTCTAAGCTACCGCTCCTTTCCTTTCCCTTTCTTGAGATTGTTTGTGGTTGTTTATGATTATTTACCGTTTGATTTTGTATTTGTCTCTTGCTTTGTGGTTATTGGCTAGAATCTCTTACCTGGGGTTTGTTCTGGGAATTGTTTTAGGGCTCTATTTGGGGTTTTTGTATGGAGAGTTGTAAACTTGGAATGACATGGATTTTTTGAGAATATTGATTCCAGCATGAGTTCTATGTTATTAATGTTATGTGCTATGTTTTGTTAGAAGTATTCCCCATGCATCTGCACTATCTAAAAGACACAGCTAATTCCACATGGGTCCAGGGCCGAGTCCCAGTAGGCTTTGGATTCGGTTAAGGGAGGTTCTCCTTGGAGAATAATTCACCTTAGGGGGTGGAGAAGTTCATGTTGTTAATACTCTTGTCAAGAAAGGGCCATGAAGTAGTGTTCATAGTAGGGATTCGAGTATCGACCACGCTGACGCCTCTTAAGACCCACAAATTATCAGAGGATCTAGGGGTCGAGTCCCTAGGCCTTTGGGTCAGGCACGGATGGTTCTCTTCGGAGAATAATGTGGAAAAGCTCAAGTTGTTAATACTCCAATTCTAGCATGGGCCTAGAATGAATGGCCGTAGTCGGGATTTGAGTATTAACCGCATTGAGGCCCTCTAGGGCCCAGAGTTTTTGGCTTTGGCCCAGTTATTCATGCATTAAAACTTGACTTCGGTCCAGAGTAATGGCGGGATACGTCCCTAAGGAAGACGTTCCTTGTAGTCTGAGCTCAGGTCTAGCCCAGAGTTAGTGATAAGACCCCGTACTGCCGGGAAATGCAATTTGCATATATCATAGTTACCATGTATTTCAGAGCCATTATGTATTTAAGAGTTATTATGTATATCAGAGCTATTGTAATTCAGATTCTCATGTAATCAGATTCAAGATTAATGGTCTATGTGATTTGTGTGTGCATTGCATCTACTTGTATTCCCTACACTTCCTGTTGCATGCTTTGATCACTGGGACCGTAGTCTCACCCCATGTTACAGGGATATTTTAGTTATGCAGATGTTCCAGTTTCATGTTCAGAAGGGGAGTGAACTCTTGGAGTGGATTCACCCATTCCCAGTGGTCAAGAGAAATTCTTAGTTGTTAATTGAATGTAATTAATAGTTTAATGATGTATTAATGTAGAGACTTTAGATTGGCCACGGAGGCTATCTTGTAGTTAAGATTGTATTGTGTTATTGTAAACTGTACTGGTGGTTTTGCTGGATTTCAGGTTAAGATAGAATTGGTAAACATCCAGTTTTTAGGGGAGACCCTGCCGGATTTCCGTTATGAGTTTTGGGAGCCATAACACTCCAAGTGTGGGTTCATTCTCTAGGTTTTGATTGAGGTTTTGTAATAAGAATAATGGTGTATGAATTTTGTGGAAGCTTAAGCAAACATTGGATTGCCTAAGCAACTGTATGATTTGTATGACGATATCGAAAATGACACGAAATAATTTCAGAAATTCGGGAATCGTGTTTCCAACGGACACTGTTCTTGAGTTGAGAAATTAGGACGTTACAATTTCAAACTTTGAAGGTTTCTTAGCTTATTTAATTCATATTTGTATTATTTCTCTTTTTAGACATGTGGCATTTATCTTCTATAAAGAGTATAAGCCAATTAATATTTTTTAAATATTTGCACTGGAAAGATTATTGTCTTTTAAGCAAGAGATTCCAATTCACATATTTTGAAATGCATTTACCTAAAACTATCACTTACCATTAAAAAATTATTTATGCTTTTCTTTGACATGGAAAGAGATAGAAAAAACTTTGAGGTTTTTTCTCGAATTGAATTGAAAGGTGACTTCAACCATTGAAAACTCATTTCTTAAGCCTTCACTAAACATTATGATTGAAGTATTTATTTTTTCCCATTAGCACTCTGAATTCCTGATGTGGTTACTTTTACATGAATCTCGCACATAGCTACACATTTTTAACATTGTTCTTTCAAACTTCTCCCTCACATATGTTTTTGCTTTGCAAACTTTTCTCTGTAATTTATGGTTCGCTTAGAATGAGGTGTACTGGGATATATTCTCCAGAAATACTAAAAAATGTTTAATAAGGCATCTTCATTATGTAAGACTAAATGTTTTACAACCAAATAATAAAACTAGAAAAGCCGAGTATCCTCAACTTCAACTTGACCTTCAACTTCAAGCACATACCTATACCATCATAATTATGGTTCATTTACCAAAGTGTTGGTGTGAACGATAGACATGTTGGCCCTACATCTAGTTCTAAGTCTGACAAACAAATTTGTTGATTCTCTCATCAGCGATGCAAAACTTCACAATCTGAGGTTTGGGCGGGGGGGTTTTCCTTGTATGGATAGGCACGAGTGAAATAGATGGTGTTACCTCTGATCAAATCTTCAGGGCCAGTGAGGGCAGAGCTTGGAAGTATTATACTGCCTTTATGACTGAGAAACAATATACCATCCTTCAAACTTTGAACCTTCACAAGTTGAGGTTGATTGCAGATGTCTACCTTATAAACAACACAATTCTTTTTTCACAAGAGGACTAATAAACTTTGTGTTGTTGTTTTGACCCTTAGACAAAAGATAAATAGCATCGTCAGCAATGATAAAAATCAAATATAAATCTCCAAATGTAGGATCACTTGCTAGGTAAGAGGAAAATTGATTCTGGAAATTTAAATTCCCATAACCGAGTGACCTACGGGTAGGTTCCCTTAGGAAAGAATAATCTTGTTCTTCAAGGCCGATAAGCACTTTATCCTGCAGGGGTCTATAAACTTGGAGATCATAAACCAATATTGATTGGACTTTCCTAATTGTTAATGTTTCAGTTAGAACATAACACTTCCCATAAAGTAATTCTATATCACCGAAAATTTTACTCATGACATTGTTCTAAACTGATATGATGCTCCAAGACTCATCATTAGGCTTACAAAAGGCAATGTGGTGCCTACCAGAAAACAAACCCGCCACAATACAATTTGGGCAATTCGGTCTCGACGAGGCCTTTATTTTTCTAAACAATTTATACCAAATCACACGATATGGAATGTTTAACTTTGTTGGCAGAAGGATCTTAGCATCTGAAATTGGGATAAAAAAATAATGATGAGGGTTGTTGACTGGAAGAGGCGTAGAAACTCCAAGTTTGACTAGTCTTTTGAGAAACATAAAAAATGATCAAACAACCCTCAATTGAACCAAGACAATGCACATTCCATTTGAAAAGTGATTTCTTAGGATAATACATTTTTGTTCCTTTAAGCTGGAAAAGTCAGCTTTCACATCATCATCAAGATGTTCAATTGATACGCCAAAAGCAAGGGATGGAGAGTAAACCCTTATAAACAATGGATTCAGTAACAGCATGTCTCCCAGAAATGCATACCTCACTAAATCGGAAGAAATCCGCTCGAGAAAGACGTTTCAGAATCAACTCTGAGATATTAGTTGGGATTTCACGCCATTCGCCAGAAAGCTTTTCTTTCGATAATGATTCTTGTTGAATATGCTTGCTCGATTCCCTTTTTCATCATGATTTTACAACATCCAATGAGAATAAATTTGAAGAAAGAGTCAAAAACCACACACCACACTTTTCGTTTTTTCAGATCTCCCAAGATGAATTTTGATGTTGAAGTGCAAGGGAAGTAGGTTATATGCAAAGAAACACAAATGAAGTACTATTTAAATGATATACGAAATAGATGCGCAACCTATGGAAACACTATTTAAATAATATATGAATCAGAGACTCAACCAATAATATCTAAAACATAGAGTCAACCTATATTTATTGTTTTTAACAAGAAACCTAAAAGCTATTAAATATAGGTGTTTCTAGGTAGGATAAAGATCATTTGTTGTTAAAAAAAATCTACATATGATACAGTTGTAATCAGATGATTCTAGTCTTTTCCATAGTATTTTTAAATTTTTTTAACGTATAAAACTTGTTTTTTAACGACGGAGATCGTCATTAGTTATTTTATAATTCTAGAGAATCATGATCCTTCAATACAAAGGAAAGTGTGAGTTGAATTTTTGAAGCATCATATTTTAAAAATGACGCATAGTTTAAATAATTTTATGAGTATTAAAGAAAGACCGGTTTCACCTAGTTTCAAGAGTTCATTTAGTCAAAAATGAGTTGTTTTAGCTCATCAAGGTACCCATAAATTCGCGTTTATGTTGACTTTATCGTTTGAGTCACATGAATTACCACCGAGCACTACAAAACATAAAATCAAATTCAAAGATAAATAGAAAAGGAAAAAGAAATAAAATTTAGAATAGTAAATTAACTACAATAAGCTAACTTATGATTGATATTTTGAATAGTGGAAATTGAATTAAATAAAGCACTAAATATGTCATTTAAGTAATTTACTATGAAAGAAAATTGAAATATAGTTCTATAAACCACAAAAGCCCAAATCAATTTAAATTGAGTAATCTCAAAAAACAAGTTGATTCAATTATTATTGATTTTAAATATGAATAATTTGTGTACCAATGATGTAATGTAGTTCGAATAATCTAGGGTGAGATAAAAAATGTAAAATGACTTCCATAAAGTGCATATTCTAGAGGTAGTTGTGTACACATGATCTTATAAGAGTGAAAAATGGAGGATGAGCCTCATTTCATTTGTAGGTCCCATTTATGTCAAATTACAGTACTTTTCAATTTGAGTGTTTGGACCACGTGTAACATCCCAAAATTCTATAATTTAGAATTGTTACGCATATAGTTTATTTAGATGACAATAGTTATCAAAATAAAATTATTATAAACATAATAACGATTATTGTAATAATAATGATATAATAATAATATAAATAATAGGAGAGATATTTGTTATATAAAATTAATTTAAGATATATATATTTAAAATAGGAATGATAAAATCACACAGATTCGAGATGAAAAAGTAATGGACATTCCCTTTCAAAAGTGGTTTCTTAGGATAATACATTTTTTGTTCCTTTAAACTGAAAAATCCAGCTTTCACATCATTCAAGATGTTCAATTGGTACCTGAAAGCAAGGGCATGGAAGGTAAAGGATAGGCACCCTTATAAACAATGGATTCAATAACACCATGTCTCCCAGAAATGCATACCTCACTAAATCGGAAGAAATCCGCTCGAGAAAGACGTTTCATAATCAACTCTGAGATATTAGTTGGGATTTCACGCCAGTCGCCAGAAAGCTTTTCTTTCGATAATGATTCTTGTTGAATATGCTTGCTCGATTCCCTTTTATTCATCATGATTTTACAACATCCAATAAGAATAAATTTGAAGAAAGAGTCAAAAACCACACACCCTTTCGTTTTTCAGATCTCCCAAAATGAATTTTGATGTTGAAGTGCAAGGGAAATAGGTTATATGCAAAGAAACACAAAGGAAGTACTATTTAAATGATATACGAAACAGAGACTAAATGATATACGAAATAGAGACGCAACCTATGGGAATACTGTTTAAATATATAAAGCAAAGACTCAGCCTATGGTAATACCAATTAAATAATATCTGAAACATAGAGTCAACCTATATTTAATTTTTTTAACAAGAAACCTGAAAAGCTATTCAATATGGGTGTTTCTAGGTAGGATCAAGATCATTTGTCATTAAAAAAAATCTGCGTAAGATACAGTTGTAATCAGATGATTCTAGCTTTTTCCATTGTATTTTTAAAATTTTTTAATATATAAAACTTTTTTTTAACGACTAAGATCATTTGATGTTATTTTGTAATTCTAGAGAATCATGATCCTTCAAGACAAAGGAAAATGTGAGTTGAATTCTTGAAGCATCATATTTTAAAAATGATGCATATTTTAAATTATTTTATGAGTATTAAAAGAAAGATCGGTTTCACCTTGTTTCAAGAGTTCATTTAGTAAAAAATGAGTTGTTCTAGCTCATAAAGGGACCCATAAAGTCGCGTTTATGTTGACTTTATCATTTGAGTCACATGAATTACCACCTAGCACTACAAAACGTAAAAACAAACACAAAGTAAATAGGAGAGGAAAAAGAAATAAAATTTAGAATAGTAAATTAACTACAATAAGCTAACTTATGATTGATATTTTGAATAATGGAAATTGAATTAAATAAAGCACAAAATGTCATTTAAGTAAATTACTATGAAAGAAAATTGAAAAATTATTATATACACCACAAAAGCCCAAATCAATTTAAATTGAGTAATCTCAAAAAACAAGTGTAACATCCCAGAAATTTAGGCCTAGAAGATATAAGAGAAACCTTAGGTGGTGAACCTAGCCTTGAGTGGGAAGTTAAAAGTAGGATGACAATACGGAGGTTAAGAGCGTGTCAGACGAGAAATTAAGGGAAATCATTAGGAACCATGAGTTTAAAAGAGTTTAGAAGAGAGACCAAGAGTTAAGCCAATTAAACTGTAGGTCAAACTTAGAAGGAACCGCACCCTGTATCAAAGAGAAGTATAACCGTTTGAGAATAAGGAAATGAGGTTAGGTAAATAAGGGCTAAGTTGGAAGGAAGTGTCACAAGAAGGGGTTAAGGAGAAGAGCAATACCCTAGATCTTAGCCATTAAGTGTGGAAGAATATGATTTGTAGTTAAGGGAATTTATTTATCAAGAATTAGAATAGGGAAGGGTTTGGATGAGAAGAAATAAGTTAGAAGAAGGTTTTGGAGGAGAGGAATTAGGTTTGAGAAGGTGAGATTTGTATTGGAGTCAAAAAGGGGCAAAAACCAAGTTGTGGCTTAATTTCGGGTTTTAAGCCTAATGACCTTAGTGCACTAAATTGAAAATATCTAGAGTTGTATGTGTCTAATTGAGGTGATTCCACTTGGATTAGAAAGCTAGATCCGGGGCTTCAGTTTGATATTCTATATGATAGTATTGAGCTCACTTGCACCCTTAACAGACACATTCTTGCTCAGGCGAGAAAGTTGTCGAGAAACAGCGGAATTTCCTCAATTCCTCTCTATTTTCTGCGCCCTAAGCTGCGCTGAACGCAACTTCAGAGAGTTTTGGGGAAAAGTTGTGCTTTAGCTGCGCTGAGCGCAGGTGAAGCGCAGCGACGCGTCTGTTGCTGTAAAAACACTAAAAATTGAGTTTTTATTCATTTTTCTTCTTCATTTTTCCACTTCCTACTTCCTAGAGAGAGATAGAGCGAGACTTAGTGAGAGAAGGAGTGCTAGGGCTTGGAGATGGAGAAGAAGAAGGTGCTCTCACACCTCTTCAAGGTCTCCCACTTCAAGTTCTTCTTCCCCCCAACCTTTCCTTATGCCTTCCTAGGGTTTGGTCAGCCCAAGAGGTGAGTGGGGTTTCCTTTCACTTGATGTTTGAGTAATTGTATCCCTTGTATGATCCCTATCATCTACTTCCCTTCCTTTACTCATTGTTATGCTTGGAATCAATAGATATATGCTTGGATTGTTTGATTTCTTGATGTATTACATTAACACGTTCAAACCCTAGGTTATGATATTTGTGAAATTGTTGGGGTAAAGGTTCAAATGTATGATAATGGGAATTTACACTTGCATGTAGTTAAAATTACTCTTTATAAATTAAGGAGCATGCAGGGCTGAGATGGTTAGGCTTTGAGGGAAAGAAATGAATGTCAAGAGCCCTATCTATCTTTTCCCTTTATGTAAAGAAATTAAGGTAATACAACTTACTGTGAATATTACTAATGCATGACGGATATATATATATATATATATATGTACACATATGAGAATGAATAACGAAAACACAAAAGGAAAACTTCGGTCCAAGAAGGGGATTTCGGTCCAAAAAGGGGGACTTCGGTCCAAAGAGGGGGTCTCATGCCCAAATTACTTAAGAATGAAAATGTAAATTGTTTGATAATTAAGACAGAAGGTTAAGTGGCCACAAGGGAGACGTCCTTTGTACGGTTTTGAGCTCAATTCCAGGCAGAAGGTGAAAGTGATAAGAACCCCTTGAGTGTTGGGGAAAGCGAACACTTCAGAATGAGTACGATACATATTGAATGGTTGGTAGTTGCATTGAAATGTCCTTTACCTTGAATGATTACCATTTCATGATTAACATTTTATGTATTGGATTGCCTTCTTAAATGTTTTTCTGCAATGATTTAGTTTTATATCACCGGGTTTCCTGTCGTTTCCCACACCGCACACACATTTCCTTCATTCACTGGGACGTAGTCTCACCCCATGTTACGGGGATTATCTTCAGCTGTGCAGGTTTCGTTCGGGTTTGAGTGGGGAGTTGAGGACTCATTTTAAGTAGAAACTTTTAAGTTTAGTAATAGTAAATCAAATGTGTATTCTTGTAATAGATTGAGTTGTAATTTTGGCCATGGAGGCATAGTAATTATGTCATTAAATTTTGTATTTATCCTTTGTATTGGTAAAGTTTCTGAATTCCAGCATGAGTTAGAATTTGGGAAAAATCTTCGTTTTCAGGGGAGACTTTGCCGAAATTCCGGTAGGGGTGTCGTAAGAGTTTAGGATTATATATATATAAGTGGTAAGTATTTATCTAAATTTGAATGATATATGACTATTTGTGTACTTAAGCAAACGTTGGAATTGCCTAAGTAATTGTATGAAATTGTTTGACTATATTGATAAAGTAGCGGGATAATTTCAGAGTTTCGGAATAGTACCTCCAACGGGCATTATTCTTAAATTCTGAAATTAAGACGTTACAACAAGTTTATTAATTATCATTGACTTTAAATATAAATAATTTGTGTACCTATGATGTAATGTAGTTCGAATAATTTGGGGTGAGATAAAAAATGTAAGATGAGCTCCATAAAGTACATATTCTAGAGGTAGTTGTGTATGCATGATCTTATAGGAGTGAAAAAAGGAGGATGAGCCTCATTTCATTTGCAGTTCCCCTTTTTTTGTCAAATTTCATTACTTTTCAATTTGAGTGTTTGGACCACGTGTAACATCCCAAGAATTCAATAATTTAGAATTGTTACGCATATGGTTTATTTAGATGACAATAGTTATCAAAATAAATTATTATAAATATAATAATGATTATTGATGTATTAATAATAATATAATAATAATAAAAATAATAGGAGAGAGATTTGTTATATAAATATAATTAATATAATTTTAAAAAAGGAATGATAAAATCCTATTGATTCGAGATGAAAAAGTAATGCACATTCCCTTTGAAAAGTGGTTTCTTAGGATAATACATTTTTTGTTCCTTTGAGCTGAAAAAAACCAACTTTCACAACATTCAAGATGTTCAGTTGATACCCCAAAAGCAAGGGCATGGAAGGTAAAGGATAGGCACCTTTATAAACATGGATTCAGTAACAGCATGTCTCCCAGAAATGCATACATCACTAAATCGAAAGAAAACAACTCGAGAAAGACGTTTCAGAATCAACTCTGAGATATTAGTTGGGATTTCACGCCAGTCGCCAGAAAGTTTTTCTTTCGATAATGATTCTTGTTGAATATGCTTGCTCGATTCCCTTTTATTCATCATGATTTTACAACATCCAATGAGAATAAGTTGAAGAAAGAGTCAAATACCACACACCCTTTCGTTTTTCAGATCTCCCAAAATGAATTTTGATGTTGAAGTGCAAGGGAAATAGGTTACATGCAAGAAACACAAAGGAAGTACTATTTAAATGATATACGAAACAGAGACTAAATGATATACGAAATAGAGACGCAACCTATGGGAATACTGTTTAAATAATATATAAAGCAAAGACTCAGCCTATGGTAATACTAATTAAATAATATCTGAAACATAGAGTCAACCTATATTTAATTTTTTTTAACACGAAACTTGAAAAGCTATTAATATGGGTGTTTCTAGGTAGGATCAAGATCATTTGTCGTTAAAAAAAATCTTCGTATGATACAGTTGTAATCAAATGATTCTAGCTTTTTCCATTGTATTTTTAATTTTTTTTAATACATAAAACTTAAAACTTGTTTTTTAAACGCCTAAGATCATTTGATGTTATTTTATAATCATAGAGAATCAAGATCCTTCAAGACAAAGGAAAATGTGAGTTGAATTCTTGAAGCATCATATTTTAAAAGTGATGCATATTTGAATTATTTTATGAGTATTAAAAGAAAGATATGTTTCACCTAGTTTCAAGACTTCATTAAGTCAAAAAGATGAGTTGTTCCATCTCATAAAGGGACCCATAAAGTCGCGTTTATGTTGACTTTATCGTTTGAGTCACATGAATTACCACCTAGCACTACAAACCATAAAATAAAACACAAAGATAAATAGGAGAGGAAAAGAAATAAAATTTACAATAGTACATTAACTACACAAGCTAACTTATGATTGATATTTTGAATAATGGAAATTGAATAAAGAAAGCACAAAATATGTCATTTACGTAAATTACTATGAAAGAAAATTGAAAAATAGCTATATAGACCACATAGCCCAAATCAATTTAAATTGAGTAATCTCAAAAACAAGTTTATTAAATTACCATTGACTTTAAATATGAATAATTTGTGTACCTATGATGTAATGTAGTTCGATTAATTTGGGGTGAGATAAAAAAATGTAAGATGAGTTCCATAAAGTGCATATTCTAGAGGTAGTTGTGTATACATGATCTTATAAGAGTGAAAAAAGGAGGATGAGCCACATTTCATTTGTACGTAGTTCCCTTTTTTGTAAAATTTCATTACTTTTCAATTTGAGTGTTTGGACCACGTGTAACATCCTAAAATTCAATAATTTAGAATTGTTACGCATATGGTTTATTTAGATGAAAATAGTTATCAAAATAAAATTATTAAAATATAATAATGATTATTGATGTATTAATAATAATATAATAATAATATAAATAATAGGAGAGAGATTTGTTATATAAATATAATTTAAGATTATAAATTTAAAATAGCAATGATAAATCATATTGATTCGAGATGAAAAAGTAATGCACATTCCCTTTGAAAAGTGGTTTCTTAGGATAATGCATTTTTTGTTCCTTTGAGCTGAAAAAGCCAGCTTTCACATCATTCAAGATGTTCAGTTGATACCCCAAAGCAAGGGCATGGAACGGTAATAGATAGGCACCCTTATAAACAATGGATTCAGTAACAACATGTTTTCCAGAAATGCACCACCTCACTAAATCGGAAGAAATCAGCTTGAGAAAGACGTTTTCAGAATCAACTCTGAGATATTAGTTGGGATTTCACGCCAGTCGCCAGAAAGTTTTTCTTTCGATAATGATTCTTGTTGAATATGCTTGCTCGATTCCCTTTTATTCATCATGATTTTACAACATCCAATGAGAATAAGTCAAAAACCACACACCCTTTCATTTTTCAGATCTCCCAAAATGAATTTTGATGTTGAAGTGCAAGGGAAATATGTTACTGCAAAGAAAACACAAAGGAAGTACTATTTAAATGATATACGAAACAGTGACTAAATGATATACGAAATAGAGACGCAAACCTATGGGAATACTGTTTAAATAATATATAAGCAGAGACTCAGCCTATGGTAATACTAATTAAATAATATCTGAAACATAGAGTCAACCTATTTTTTAATTTTTTTTAACACGAAACTTGAAAAGCTATTAAATATGGGTGTTTCTAGGTAGGATCAAGATCTTTTGTCGTTAAAAAAAATCTTCGTATGATACAGCTGTAATCAGATGATTCTAGCTTTTTCCATTGTATTTTTAAATTTTTTTTAATACATAAAACTTGTTTTTTAACGCCTAAGATCATTTGATGTTATTTGTAATTCTAGAGAATCAAGATCCTTCAAGACAAAGGAAAATGTTAGTTGAATTCTTGAAGCATCATATTTTAAAATGGTGCATATTTGAAATTATTTTATGAGTATTAAAAGAAAGATCGGTTTCACCTAGTTTCAAGACTTCATTTAGTAAAAAAGATGAGTTGTTCCATCTCATAAAGGGACCCATAAAGTCGCGTTTATGTTGACTTTATCGTTTGAGTCACATGAATTACCACCTAGCACTACAAATCATAAAATAAAACACAAAGATAAATAGGAGAGGAAAAGAAATAAATTTACAATAGTACATAACTACAACAAGCTAACTTATGATTGATATTTTGAATAATGGAAATTGAATTAAAGAAAGCACAAAATATGTCATTTACGTAAATTACTATGAAAGAAAATTGAAAAATAGCTATATAGACCACATAGCCCAAATCAATTTAAATTGAGTAATCTCAAAAAACAAGTTTATTAAATTACCATTGACTTTAAATATGAATAATTTGTGTACCTATGATGTAATGTAGTTCGATTAATTTGGGGTGAGATAAAAAAATGTAAGAAGAGTTCCATAAAGTGCATATTCTAGAGGTAGTTGTGATACATGATCTTATAAGAGTGAAAAAAGGAGGATGAGCCACATTTCATATGTACGTAGTTCCCTTTTTGTAAAATTTCATTACTTTTCAATTTGAGTGTTTTGGACCACGTGTAACATCCTAAAATTCAATAATTTAGAATGTTACACATATGGTTTATTTTGATGAAAATAGTTATCAAAATAAAATATTATAAATATAATAATGATTATTGATGTATTCATAATAATATAATAATAATAATAAATAATAGGAGAGAGATGTGTTATATAAATATAATTTAAGATATAAATTTACAATAGCAATGATAAAATCATATTGATTCGAGATGAAAAAGTAATGCACATTCCCTTTGAAACGTGGTTTCTTAGGATAATACATTTTTTGTTCCTTTGAGCTGAAAAAGCCAGCTTTCACTCATTCAAGATGTTCAGTTGATACCCCAAAAGCAAGGGCATGGAAGGTAATAGATAGGCACCCTTATAACAATGGATTCAGTAACAGCATGTCTTCCAGAAATGCACACCTCACTAAATCGGAAGAAATCAGCTTGAGAAAGACGTTTCAGAATCAACTCTGAGATATTAGTTGGGATTTCACGCCAGTCGCCAGAAAGTTTTTCTTTCGATAATGATTCTTGTTGAATATGCTTGCTCGATTCCCTTTTATTCATCATGATTTTACAACATCCAATGAGAATAAGTCAAAAACCACACACCCTTTCATTTTTCAGATCTCCCAAAATGAATTTTGATGTTGAAGTGCAAGGGAAATATGTTACATGCAAAGAAACACAAAGGAAGTACTATTTAAATGATATACGAAACAGTGACTAAATGATATACGAAATAGAGACACAACCTATGGGAATACTGTTTAAATAATATATAAAGCAGAGACTCAGCCTATGGTAATACTAATTAAATAATATCTGAAACATAGAGTCAACCTATATTTAATTTTTTTTAACATGAAACTTGAAAAGCTATTAAATATGGGTGTTTCTAGGTAGGATCAAGATCTTTTGTCGTTAAAAAAATCTTCGTATGATACAACTGTAATCAGATGATTCTAGCTTTTACCATTGTATTTTAAATTTTTTTAATACATAAAACTTGTTTTTTAACGCCTAAGATCATTTGATGTTATTTTATAATTCTAGAGAATCAAGATCCTTCAAGATAAAGGAAAATGTTAGTTGAATTCTTGAAGCATCATATTTTAAAAATGATGCATATTTAAAATTATTTTATGGGTATTAAAGAAAGATCGGTTTCACCTAGTTTCAAGACTTTATTTAGTAAAAAAGATGAGTTGTTCCATCTCATAAAGGGACCCATAAAGTCGCGTTTATGTTGACTTTATCGTTTGAGTCACATGAATTACCACCTAGCACTACAAATCATAAAAACAAACATAAAGATAAATAGGAGAGGAAAAAGAAATAAAATTTAGAATAGTAAATTAACTACAATAAGCTAACTTATGATTGATATTTTGAATAATGGAAATTGAATTAAAGAAAGGACAAAATATGTCATTTACGTAAATTACTATGAAAGAAAATTGAAAAATAGTTATATAGACCACAAAGCCCAAATCAATTTAAATTGAGTAATCTCAAAAAACAAGTTTATTAAATTACCATTGACTTAAATATGAATAATTTGTGTACCTATGATGTAATGTAGTTCGATTAATTTGGGGTGAGATAAAAAATGTAAGATGAGTTCCATAAAGTGCATATTCTAGAGGTAGTTGTGTATACATGATCTTATAAGAGTGAAAAAAGGAGGATGAGTCACATTTCATTTGTACGTAGTTCCCTTTTTTTGTCAAATTTCATTACTTTTCAATTTGAGTGTTTGGACCACGTGTAACATCCTAAAATTTAATAATTTAGAATTGTTACGCATATGGTTTATTTAGATGAAAATAATTATCAAAATAAAATTATTATAAATATAATAATGATTATTGATGTATTAATAATAATATAATAATTATATAAATAATAGGAGAGAGATTTGTTATATAAATATATTTAAGATATAAATTTAAAATAGCAATGATAAAATCATATTGATTCCAGATGAAAAGTAATGCACATTCCCTTGAAAAGTGGTTTCTTAGGTTAATACATTTTTTGTTCATTTAAGCTGAAAAAGCCAGCTTTCACATCATTCAAGATGTTCAGTTGATACCCCAAAAGCAAGGGCATGGAAGGTAAAGGATAGGCACCCTTATAAACAATGGATTCAGTAACAGCATGTCTTCCAGAAATGCATACCTCACTAAATCGGAAGAAATCAGCTCGAGAAAGACGTTTCAGAATCAACTCTGAGATATTAGTTGGGATTTCACGCCAATTGCCAGAAAGCTTTTCTTTCGATAATGATTCTTGTTGAATATGCTTGCTCGATTCCCTTTTATTCATCATGATTTTACAACATCCAATGAAAATAAGTTTGAAGAAAGAGTCAAAAACCACACACCCTTTCGTTATTCAGATCTCCCAAAATGAATTTTGATGTTGAAGTGCAAGGGAAATAGGTTAAATGCAAAGAAACACAAAGGAAGTACTATTTAAATTATATACGAAACAGAGACTAAATGATATACGAAATAGAGACGCAACCTATGGGAATACTGTTTAAATAATATATAAAGCAGAGACTCAGCCTATGGTAATACTAATTAAATAATATCTGAAACATAGAGTCAACCTATATTTAATTCTTTTTTAACAAGAAACCTCAAAAGCTATTAAATATGGGTGTTTCTAGGTAGGATCAAGATCATTTGTCGTTAAAAAAAATCTACGTATGATACAGTTGTAATCATATGATTCTAGCTTTTTCCATTGTATTTTTAAATTTTTTTTAATACATAAAACTTGTTTTTTAACGCCTAAGATCATTTGATGTTATTTTATAATTCTTGAGAATCAAGATCCTTCAAGACAAAGGAAAATGTGAGTTGAATTCCTGAAGCATCATATTTTAAAAATGATGCATATTTGAAATTATTTTATGAGTATTAAAAGAAAGATCGGTTTCACCTAGTTTCAAGACTTCATTTAGTCAAAAAGATGAGTTGTTCCATCTCATAAAGGGACCCATAAAGTCACGTTTATGTTGACTTTATCGTTTGAGTCACATGAATTACCACCCAACACTACAAATCATAAAAACAAACACAAAGATAAATAGGAGAGGAAAAAAGAAATAAAATTTAGAATAGTAAATTAACTACAATAAGCTAACTTATGATTGATATTTTGAATAATGGAAATTGAATTAAAGAAAGCACAAAATATGTCATTTACGTAAATTACTATGAAAGGAAATAGAAAAATAATTATATAGACCACAAAGGCCCAAATCAATTAATTGAGTAATCTCAAAAAATAAGTTGATTAAATTACCATTGACTTTAAATATGAATAATTTGTGTACCTATGATGTAATGTAGTTCGATTAATTTGGGTGAGATAAAAAATGTAAGATGAGTTCCATAAAGTGCATATTCTAGAAGTAGTTGTGTATACATGATCTTATAAGAGTGAAAAAAGGAGGATGAGCCACATTTCATTTGTACGTAGTTCCCTTTTTTGTCAAATTTCATTACTTTTCAATTTGAGTGTTTGGACCACGTGTAACATCCTAAAATTCAATAATTTAGAATTGTTACGCATTTGGTTTATTTAGATGACAATAGTTATCAAAATAAAATTATTATAAATATAATAATGATTATTGATGTATTAATAATGATATAAATAATAGGAGAGAGATTTGTTGTATAAATATAATTTAAGATATAAATTTAAAATAGCAATGATAAAATCATATTGATTCGAGATGAAAAAGTAATGCACATTCCCTTTGAAAAGTGGTTTCTTAGGATAATACATTTTTTGTTCCTTTGAGTTGAAAAAGCCAGCTTTCACATCATTCAAGATGTTCAGTTGATACCCCAAAAGCAAGGGCATGGAAGGTAAAGGATAGGCACCCTTATAAACAATGGATTCAGTAACATCATGTCTCCAAGAAATGCATACCTCACTAAATCGGAAGAAATCCGCTCGAGAAAGACGTTTCAGAATCAACTCTGAGATATTAGTTGGGATTTCACGCCAGTAGCCAGAAAGCTTTTCTTTCGATAATGATTCTTGTTGAATATGCTTGCTCGATTCCCTTTTATTAATCATGATTTTACAACCTCCAATGAGAATAAATTTGAAGAAAGAGTCAAAAAACCACACACCCTTTCATTTTTCAGATCTCCCAAAATGAATTTGATGTTGAAGTGCAAGGGAAATAGGTTATATGCAAAGAAACGCAAAGGAAGTACTATTTAAATGATATACGAAACAGAGACTAAATGATATATGAAATAGAGACGCAACCTATGGGAATTGTAACATCCCAAGATTTGAACCTAAAAGGGTATAGTGAAAGTCTTAAGTTATGGATCCGATCAGGAGAAGAAGAACTAAGTTTGAAGGGAATTTCGAAGGAGAAATAAGTGAAGAAAGAGAGGAGTTTTGGATGCGAGGGAGTGCATTGCAGCACGCTCCAGGGGATGCAGCACGCTCCGGGGGCTTCAGCACGCTCCGGGGGCTGCAGCACGCTCTGGGGGCTTCAACGTAAGCTTGACAAACGCGCTTCAGCCCATCTGGAGGCTTCAGCCCATCTGGAGGCTTCAGCCCACTTGGAGGCTTCAGCCCATCTGGAGGCTTCAGCCCACCTGGAGGCTTCAGCCCATCTGGAGGCTTCAGCCCACCTGCAGGCTTCTGCGCACGCCTCCACTTAAATGCTCATTTTTCCTCCCAGCGCGCATCAATTGTGAGAAAGGGGAGTTGTTTGTGTCGTGCGCTACAGTGCACTCTCCCTTGCTTCAGCGCACAAGAGCCCCTAACTTGGGCGCTACAGCGCCCTTCTAGTGCACCCCAGCGCATGCTTAAGTGCGTGCCTTATTAGTCGGGACGATGTTTTCCCATTCATTTTTCTTCTTCTTCGTAATAGGGTTATAGAGAGATCAGAGGGTTTAGAGAGAGAGAGAGCTAGGGTTAAGAAGGGAAGGAAGATTGAAGAAGAACTTCACCATCTCAAGGCTTGCGATCACCTCCACCTTCCTCCTCTACCTCCACTTTCTCCCCAATCTTCCTCCATTGTCCTCCATTAGAGCTCCATTTAAGGTGAGTGAAGCTCACCATATCTTGAGTGTGTGCTTCCATTATGGTCCCTACTTTCTAATCCCTTTCTTTAGTGTGTGTATGTTGATTTATTGTTGGATTAAGTGGTATTGATGTTGGGAATGATTATTGGTGGGTTTAGCTCACACCCTAGGTTGATAGGATTTGGGGGTTTTTGGGTTTCCTTGAGATTGGTTGTTATTGATTGTATTTCTTGATAATTCTATATATTCCTTGTTGATCTTGTAAATTTATATGTAGTCTTGACATGGTTATGCATAGGAACGTGAAATTAGGGTTTATGTGGAGAAATTGATTTAGGGATTTTAATTAGGGAACTTGTATAATGTTATGCTTTGGGGATTATATCATTATGTGTTATTAGAAGTATGTTTCCATGCATTTGCATTATCTAAAAGACACACTTAATTCCAGTTGGGTCCAGGGCCAAGTCTCAGTAGGTCTTGGATTCGGTTGAGGGAGGTTCTCCTTAGAGAATAATCCACATTAGGGGGGTGGAGAAGTTTAGTTCGTTGATACTCCTATCCGGACGAGGGCCAAGAAGTAGTGGTCACAGTTGGGATTTGAGTATCAACCTCACTGACGCCTCTTAAGACCCACAAATTATCAGTGGATCCACGAGCCGAGTCCCTAGGCTTTTGGGTCAGGCATGGAAGGTTCTCTTCGGAGAATGACTCACCTTAGGGAGGTGGAAAAGTCAAGTTGTTAATACTCTAATCCAAGCATAGCCCAAAAGGGGGGTTGTAGTCGGGATGTGAGTATTAGCCACATTGACGCCTTCTAGAGCCCCAGAGTAACTGGACTTCGGTCCCCAAAGTAAAACTTGGACTCCGGTCCCCATAATAATGGTGGGATACGTCCCCAAGGAAGACGTTCCTTGTAGTCTGAGCTCAGGTCTAGCCCCAGAATTAGTAAAAAGAACCTGTACTGTCGGGAAAGCAGTTCATGCATCATACATATATGCTTCAGAGATTCTCAGATTATTATGTATTTCAGAATTATAGGTATTTTAGAATTATGATGTATTTTAGAATTATGATGCATGACAGAATTAACGAGTATGTTAGGATGTTTAATTATACCTGATTCAGAATTATTATGTATTCAGACTAATAGATTTATGAGTATCTGTTGTGTGTTGCATTGCATTTGAGTGAGACTCCCCACACTGCCTGTTGCATGCTTTGCTCGCTGAGACAGTAGTCTCACCCCACGTTTCGGGGATATATTTAGTTTATCCAGGGTATTTTAGCCTTGTCCAGAGATAAAGAGGAGCTTTTGGAGTAGACCTACAGTTCTGGAGACCATATAGTAATTATGAAGTATTATCCATTGTATTTAATTGTTAATAATGTAATTAAATAGAGATTTCATTATATGGTTAAGTGTAGTCTTTAATTAATTAGTAATTGATGTAGAAACCTTTAGATTGGCCACGGAGGCCTATTTCTTCTTTGGACTAGATTAGTACTCTTGTCATTATGAACTGTACTGGGATTTTGCTGGTTTTCAGGAGATTCTCGAAATTGGGAAATGTCCAGTTTTCAGGGGAAACTCTGTCGGATTTCCGGTAGGAGTTTATGGACTCTCACATTTGTGATTGTTGGTCGCCCCATGCTCCAATTTAGAATTTTATGTTTAGAATGTGATGTATGAATTATGTGGTAGTCTAAACAAACATTGGATTGTTTAGGCATCTGTTATTATGTGTGTACCGATATCGGAAATGGCGCGAAATAATTTCAGAAATTCGGGAATAGTGTTTTCAACGGACATTTTTCTTGGATTTAGAAATTAGGACGTTACAGGAATACTGTTTAAATAATATAAAAAGCAGAGACTCAGCCTATGGTAAAACTAATTAAATAATATCTGAAACATAGAGTCAACCTATATTTAATTTTTTTAACAAGAAACCTAAAAGCTATTAAATATGGGAGTTTCTAGGTAGGATCAAGATCATTTGTCGTTAAAAAAAATCTACGTATGATACAGTTGTAATCAGATGATTCTAGCTTTTTCCATTGTATTTTTAAATTTTTTTAAATACATAAAACTTGTTTTTTAACGCCTAAGATCATTTGATGTTATTTTATAATTCTAGAGAATCAAGATCCTTCAAGACAAAGGAAAATGTGAGTTGAATTCTTGAAGCATCATATTTTAAAAATGATGCATATTTTAAATTATTTTATGAGTATTAAAAGAAAGATCGATTTCACCTAGTTTCAAGAGTTCATTTAGTCAAAAAGATGAGTTGTTCCAGCTCATAAAGGGACCCATAAAGTCGCGTTTATGTTGACTTTATCGTTTGAGTCACATGAATTACCACCTAGCACTACAAATCATAAAAACAAACACAAAGATAAATAGGAGAGGAAAAAGAAATAAAACTTAGAATAATAAATTAACTACAATAAGCTAACTTATGATTGATATTTTGAATAATGGAAATTGAATTAAAGAAAGCACAAAATATGTCATTTAAGTAAATTACTATGAAAGAAAATTCAAAAATAGTTATATAGACCACAAAAGCCCAAATCAATTTAAATTGAGTAATCTCAAAAAACAAGTTTATTAAATTACCATTGACTTTAAATATGAATAATATGTGTACCTATGATGTAATGTAGTTAGATTAATTTGGGGTGAGATAAAAAATGTAAGATGAGTTCCATAAAGTGTATATTCTAGAGGTAGTTGTGTATACATCATCTTATAAGAGTGAAAAAAGGAGGATGAGCCTTATTTCATTTGTACGTAGTTCCCTTTTTTTGTCAAATTTCATTACTTTTCAATTTCAGTGTTTGGACCACGTGTAACATCCCAAAATTCAATAATTTAGAATTGTTACGCATATGGTTTATTTAGATGACAATAGTTATCAAAATAATTATTGTAAATATAATAATGATTATTGATGTATTAATAATAATATAATAATAATATAAATAATAGGAGAGAGATTTGTTATATAAATATAATTTAAGATATAAATTTGAAATAAATGGCCAATTTAAATCAACATTTAGAGCAATTTTCAAGTCAAACACTTGCACAAATAATTTGATTTTAAGTTACCCAATGCCAATTAATTAATATATTAAGACATGCTAAAGTGATCAATTAAAGTAGTCCTAATTAATTTCTAAGAATATGGCATAACAGATTGGTAACAAAAATTAAGCTCAAAAATCATGTCATCAGTTACAGCAATAAGGCACGGTTATTCATGCATGGTCATGCGAAAAGATGAAACAACTAAGCATACATGCACCAAATAGAGCAACTTGCAAACATTCGTTGAGCACTTCAAAAACTACCACCTAAGCAAGCAAACATGTTATAAATAAGTCCTAACAACATATATACTAAACTTAAGGCTTTAAAAACAAACATTTCTATCCTGAGGTGTTCTAAAAGCTTAAGTTTCCTACCCTAAGGTTTCTTCTCAAATAAGAACAAATATGAAAATTATAATCGGTGCAAACTGACCAAAACATACCTGGTATAGCCTTAGAACTGGGAAAAGCAAGGGTATGGAAGCAATAAGAGCGAAAAGGAAGGTAAGAATCACAGGGAAAAGGAAGGAGTTTGATGAGGGAAGGTTATGGAAAACCTTCCCTCGTCCAGAATTTAAAGAGATTCTGGACGCGCGCAGGTGCGCTTTATATGCGCTTAGCGCATGTGCAGCACGCATCTCCTGGGAGATGAAGCGTCGCGCTCACGCTTCATTATGCGCTTAGCGCATATGAAGCGCGAAAAACAGAGAGCAATTTCAAATCTGCGCTTTAAGTGCGCTAAGCGCAGTTTAAATCGCAGGAGACTAATTTTTACATTCTCTTCCTACCTTTTACTGTTTTTCATGCAATCCTTTTAAGAAATTCATCCTTTACTTAACCTCTTCCTAATCTATATAGGTATAGACTCAATAAAAACAGAAGCAAAATAATCAAAAACAAAAACAAAAGAAAGATGAAAGCAAATTAAAAATTGCTGGGTTGCCTCCCAGAAAGCGCTTGTTTAACGTCTTCTAGCTTGACGCCTGGTTACTCAGAAATTTATGGTGGCCTCAATTGGAGGATAAGGGTTGACTCTGCTCTTGTCCTGCCCTTAAATTCCCATCCTCCATGCCAATGGTTCATTCTTCCTTCACTTTCTTCACTACTTCCTTCTTTAGTGTTTGATGTTGATCTTTTTCTCTTTTTATACTTGAACTCCCAAATAGATTCAGGCTGCTTTACTCTCATTCTTGGTTTCCTCAGAAATTCGGAAACCTTCTTCTTCTTCTTTGGCTCATTATCAGCAATGAGCACTCCTTTCTTCTTGTCTTTCTGCAGCTTTACTTGGAATTGATAGATCCCATCAGTAGGATCTATTTCATTCTTATCTGGAGTTTTCAAGATCTTGGGGCTTCCTCTATCAATATGAAAGATGATACTTTCATTATTTGAGCTTACCTGGTACTCCTGTTTATCAACATCAACAATTATCTTGGCAGCCTTCATAAATGGTCTTCCTAATATGAGGGGGACATCAGTATCCTCCTCTGCTGTCTCTACAACATAAAAGTCCACCGCATACACAAACTTATCCACTCTTACTGGTAGATCCTCAACTATCCCATAAAGGTTTTGAGTAGACTTGTTTGCAAGCGATAACTTTACATTAACAGGCTTGACCTTTAAAACACCCAACTTATTAAAATACGATAGCAGCATCAAGTTGATGCTCGCTCCAAGATCTAGTAAAGCATGAGTGGTAGGTAAGTTTTCAATAGACAAGGGTATCGTAAACTTATCTGGATCAGGAGACTTGCCTGTAATAAAGACCTCCTTGGGTTCCTCTTGCTCTTCTTTTTCTTGTGCCACCTTTTGATCTTTCTCAAACGTTCCTGACTCTTTCTTCTTGGGGTAACTGCTCTTCAAAAATAAGATCTTCCTCTATCTCACTGTCTTCTGACTTGTTGCCATCAATAGCAATCAAGTTGCACTATTCCTTGGGGTTGGTAAGAGTATTTGCTGAAAAACTGGCCTTTCTTGAATCCTCCCATTTCTTGTGCTAGCTTCTCCAACGATTTGATTGATGCATCATTATTTTTCTTAAAGCCTTCAAATCCTGATATGAATGTATCAATCTTTTCTTCCAACCTAGCGAGTTTGTCATGAACTGATGGTTGTTGCTGCTGGTAAGGGGTTTGTCTATTTCCACCATTCTGCCCCCAACCAGAGTTGGTTTGGTTGTTCCTCACCCTTGAGAATACTGGTTATTGTTGTTGGAGAAACTTCCTTGCCCCCTCTGATTTCCCATAAAGTTGATTTGCTCTGCTTGTGTGTCTTGGATAGAACATTGACCATTTGAATGGTTTCCTCCACAGAAGTCACATACCAATGGTTGGGCTTGGACTGGTTGAGATTGGACAGCTTTGAGTTGCTGAGGGAGTGCTTTCAATGCTTCTGTGAGTGCCTCCATTTGCCTCTTAATCAATTTATTTTCAGCCAAGATGGCATCACTTGAATTGAGCTCTAACATTCCCTTTTTCTGAATCTGAGATGGTTGCCTTCCACATTGGGCTTGTTGATCGTTTTGGGAAAAATTATCAATAATTGCAACAACCCTTTCAGCATCCACGGACAAGATAGTTCCTCCTGCTGCAGCATCAATAAAGGACTCGGAATCCGGTCTGAGTCCTTTGCAAAAGATGTTCAACTGGGCAATGTCTTCATACCTGTGATTTGGACACTTCCGCAGCAAGGTTTTGTATCTTTCCCAGGCTTCACAAAGTGGTTAATCAGCTCCTTGTCTGAAGGTGGATATGTCTGCTTTTGCTTGGATATGTTTCTCTGATGGGAAAAATCTATTCAGAAACTTGTCTTCAATAATTCCCCAAGCATTTAAACTTTGATTTGGATGAGACCGCAACCATTCCTTCGCTTTACCTATCAAAGAGAAAGGAAAAAGACGTAAGTAGATAGATTCTAAATCTCCCTCTTCAAATCCCATAGTTCCTATCAATTCATAAAAGTTAGCTAAGTGAGAGTGTGGATCCTCGTGATCCAATCCTGCGAATTGATTGGCATTTATGAGGTTGAGATGATCAACTTTTAGTTCCAAGGTCCTTGCAGTTGGAGGTAGTACAATGCTGGAATGATGGCGAGGGCCTTGTTGAGTAACATACTCTCCCAGAGTCCTTCTTCTAGGTGGTTCCTCTGCCATGTCTTTTGGTTCCTCAGATAATCTCCTTCTCCTCCTTCTTTTATTTATGCTTCTATTCTTCCTGGCCGTCCTTTCTATCTCTTGATCGAAATTTAATTGGCTTGTGGACACCTGGCTTCCTAAAAGCATAAAAGAAAAGAACTCGAAAAGGATAAGTGTAACAGATAATATATATATAATATACGAATTAAAGAAAGAAAAATTTGATAATTCGACCTCCCAAGGTTATACGAATTGAAACACCACTCCCCGGCAACGGCGCCAAAAATACTTGATGATGTTCTGGCAAGCGTACCAAAATATCAGCAATATAATAGTAAGTATAAGATATCGTATCCGCAGGGAGCGGTTCACTCCGTATGATTTCAGTGATCGAATGAGAAAATGAGCAATTGTTTAAGAGAGTGATTGTGGTGCAGAATAATAAAAGTAAACAATGAACAATAAAATTGAGATGAGATAGAATTACTTGGATTAGGATTGGATTTCGCTTCTTCGCACCCCTCTTGTATGTAAATCTCTCTTTTTAATTATAAACTTGTTAATACTTATACCTTAGCTTTTGCTTAATTATATTATCTATAAGGCATCCATTGGTAGCCATTACCCAGGACGTTCCCCTATATTACTATAATTAGGCGCCAATCATATTATCTATAGGTATCCAATGGTAGCCATTACCCAGGACAATCTCCTTTATTACTATAACTGGGCTATCAATTTTAATTATACTTTCCTATAGAATGCCTATGAAGGGGCTGTCACTCACCAAAACACTTCAATCCTCGGGACAGAACTATATTCCTTTATGATTAAATGAGTACTTTTAGCAATCGGAGGTTAGGTTTCCTATGTCTAGGCTCCCCTAAACTCTAATACTAGCCGGAAATCTCATTCTCGTTGTATCTTGATCACTAGCCTACGACTTCAGCGCATGCGCGGAAGTAATGCATTAAGAACAACATAAAAGTACCGATATAAATGAAAACGGGGATTTATAATTAAAAACAAGAGAATTCACATACACTTGGGGATTGAATCCACTACATCCAATCCTACTGGAGAGCTTAGCTACTCATGGTAGTCATTACAAACCAATGAAGAATCTGTCACCTTCTTCAAATCCTTATGCTTCTATCCTTAATTCTACGCTCCCTTTGATCTGTGCAAAAAGGTCCTATTTATAGACTGGGAAAACCTAATCTAAATCTGGAAGAGATCAATCTGAAATTGTATTTTAAAAGGCTACTGCGTAACTTGCGCTTCACCTGCGCTAAGCGCAGATGAAGCGTGTTCCTCTGTAAGCTGCGCTTCACCTGCACTAAGCGCAGGTGAAGCGTGAAACACGCTGCAGACTTTCTTCAATTCCTCATTTATCCACTTGATCTCTTTCTGATCTTGCCTTTGCTTGATTGGTTTCCTTTGTTTCCCTTTTCTGGCTTGATTTTGTATTTATTTAAACTTGAATTCAAATTGGGGAAATTCATCCACAGGATCCTTTGTTTAAATGGTTGTTGATCTCATCTTTATTTTGTCCTCATTTAAACTTCAAATCTGCAAACAATCTCCCCATTTGATGTTATTTTCTCTCTTATTTCAAATCTTCCATAAATCTGCATAAATTAACAGATTTCTAATCAAAATAGCATCAAATTCAAATTCAAACCAAATAATTACAATTATCACAATTATTCACAAAAAGGGATTATTTTGGGGCATAAATTCATATTTTAGCCTTGATAAGTCTAATAAAAACATAGGAAAATAATGCCTAATTTACACTTATCAGAGCCTGAAGAGGCTTGACAGAAAAGAATACTTGTGTAGATCCTGAAGAGGCTTGACAGAAAAGAATACTTGTAGAGCCTGAAGAGGCTTGACAGAAAAGAATACTTGTGTAGAGACTGAAGAGGCTTGAAAAAGAATACTTGTGTAGAGCCTGAAGAGGCTTGATAGAAAAGAATACTTGGGTAGAGCCTGAAGAGGCTTTATAGAAAAGAATACATGTACTACTGATAAGTGAAAATTAGTTGATAAATTAGAGTACTTTTTAGTTCACTTATCAAGGATAAAATGATAATTTTACCCCAATTTAATCCCTTTTTATTAAATATTAGATAAATTGTATTTATTAATCTGAGATTTGAATTTGATGCTATTTTGATAGAAATATTGCTGATTTTTGCAGGATATTGCAAAGATTTGATTTTAAGGATAGATAGCATCAAATGAGGAAGATATCTGCAAGATTTGAGATTGATTGAATATATTTAATGAAGATTTAAAGAAGATTTGAGATCATTAATGAAGAGATCACTGCCAATCAATCAAGGATTCTGCAGACAAGCTTCCCAAATAAATCAAGGATTGCTCAATAAATGCAAGGATATCATCAAATAAAGGGAAACAAGGAAAGACAAATATGCCAAAACCAGTCTCGGGGAGAAATCAAGATTAAAAAGAGAAAGTTGGAGCTGCAGGACGCTACTTGCGCTATAGCGCAGGGTGAAGCGCGGACTCTCTGGAAGTTGCGCTCAATCCTGTGCTATAGCGCAGCTCACGCTGATTTGTTCCCTGTTGCCTTTTTTAGATAGATTTCTCCCCAATTTGCGTTGTCTTTCTTTAGTCTATAAATAGGAACCTCTTGCACCAATTCAAAGGGGTGCACGATCATTGTAATCCAGTCTATATTTCAGTGATAATGTACCAGAGCTAAGTTTAGAGTAGGAGAGGAGGAGCACTTCACAAGGATTGAAGATGGTGACAGCATCTTCGGTGGTTTGTATGGCTACATCGTGTAGTTAACTCTCCATTAGGATTGGATGTAATTGATTCTATCCCCAAGTGTATGTAAACTCTATATTATTATTTTTGTGCTCTCTGTCTATAATATTGGTAATCTTATTATGTACTTAATCCCTAATTCCCACGCTTGCGTCTGGAGTTATAGGCTAGTCTCAACTAACTAGGTTAGTTTTGATTAGGACTGAGAGTTGAGTAGTGGCTTCCAAAGAAACTCACTCTCTGATTGAATAGGATGACTCGATATCAGAAAACCGACACATAAGCGTTACTAATGAGCGATGGGTAGTGACAGTACTCTAGCGAAGGGCGTTCACAGGATTAAGCCTGTATATCGATAGCAAAGGAGTTAGTTGATTGTGAATCCAGGATTCGAACATAGGCGTATCCTAATGAGCGAGGGCAGTGACAGTACTTGAGCGAAGGTGAGTCTACAGAGTTGGCCTCGTTTATCAACTAAGTTCCTTTACAAACTAACTAAAAAAAGAGCAAAATAAGTCGAGGGTAAGTCTGTCGCCTGGGAGAGCCCGCATGGATTATCTTTGAGTGTGTGAGGCCGCTGGTAACTCGGGGTCTTAGCAATAAAGTTTGTCAAGGATATTATAGAGTAAACCTAAAATAATAGATAGTTTTTACATGCACAAAGGGTGTGATGATATGAAGTCCAATCCTAATCCAAGTAAAGTGTCTCTAACTCTTCCTTTCTATTCCATTAATATTTTATCTGTTATTTACAATTCCGCAACAATATACTCTAAACCATTGTTTATCCTTGATAATTAGATCACAGTCTACATAAATTGACCGTTCCCTGTGGATACGATACTCTTCTTACTATTATACTGCTGGATTTGTGGTTCGCTTGCCAGAAACCCATCAAGTATTTTTGGCGCCGTTGCCGGGGAACGATTTTCAATTTGTGTAGACCTTGGCGGTCTAGTTATCAAGCTTTCGTTTAATTATCTTAGGAATTTGTTATTTATTTTTCTTTTTTTAGGATTACTATTTATTATATTAATTTTATTATCATAATAAAAAAATCTCTTCAACACTTACCCTTTTTCAAGTTTCTTGTTTATGCTTCTGAGAGGTCAGGCGTCTCTTAATCAACTTCAGTTCGACCCGGAAATCGAAAGGACGTCGCGAAGGAACGGAGGTAGAAACTCGAGGAGGAGAAGAAGGAGATTAATTGTTGAAGAAACCAAAAACATGGCAGAAGAGGAAGCTCCAAGAAGGAGGTCATTAGGAGATTACATCTCCCATCAAGGACCACGTCACTTCTCCAGCATTGTATTGCCACCCAATGCAAGAGCTTTGGAGTTGAAGACTGCACATCTTAATCTCATCAGCGCCCATCAATTCGCTGGATTGGATCATGAAAATCCAAATACTCATCTCTCTAATTTTTATGAATTGATTGGTACTATGGGTTTCGATGAAGGTAGTTTGGAATCTGTTTACTTACGCTTGTTTCCTTTCTCTTTGATAGGTAAAGCTAAGGAATGGCTGCAATCACACCCAAATCAAAGTCTAACTAATTGGGGCGTGGTTGAGGAGAAATTCTCGTCAAGATTCTTCCCACCAGGGAAGCAAATTGAAGCCAAAGCAGATATTTCCACCTTCAGACAAGGGAATGATGAACCACTTTGTGAAGCTTGGGAGAGATTCAAATCTTTGCTGCGCAAATGTCCCAACCATGGCTTTGAAGACATAGCCCAACTTAATATGTTTTGCATGGGACTGCGTTCAGACTCCAAATCATTCATAGATGCTGCAGCAGGAGGAACAATCTTATGCGCAAAATTTGATCAAGCTCTAGAAATTATCAACAATTTCGCACAGAATGATCAACAAGCTCAAAGTGGAAGACAACCTGCACAATTACTAAAAGGGATGCTTGAACTTAATCAAAGTGATGCTCTATTAGCAGAGAATAAGCTCATCAAACGTCAAATAGAAGCACTTACTGAGACATTGAAGGCACTCCCTCAACAACTCAAAGCTGTCTACTCACAACCCATCCAAGCCCAACCATTGATTTGCGATTTCTGTGGAGGAGACCATCAGAATGGTCAATATGCTACCCAAGAAATAAAACAAGAGCAAGTCAACTGCATGGGTAATCAGGGGAGGCAAGGGAATTTCTATAATAACAGCAACAATCAGTACTCTCAAGGTTGGAGAAATAACCAAACCAACTCTGGTTGGAATCAGAATGGAGGAAGGCAACCACCCTACCAACAGAAGCCCTCAACATATGATAAATTGAATTCTTTGGAGGGTAAGATTGATGAATTAGTGCAAGGATTTAGTGGATTCAAGAAAACCACTGAGGCATCAATCAAAACTCTAGAGAATCAAGTGGGTCAGTTAGCTACTGAGATGGCAGAGCACAGGCAGCAACACTTCTCAGTTGTGACCCAAACTAATCCAAAGGAGTAATGCAACTTAGTTGCTATTGATGGCAACAAGTCAGAAGATGAGGAACCTGATGAGGAAGAAGAAATCATCTTCGAGGAACAAATGCTTCAAGAGGAAGCTGTTCATCAAGATGAAGAAAAAGCATCCCAACAAAAGGAACCTCATGAAGAGAAGGTCTTGGTTATAGGTAAGTCACTTGACCCAGGTAGGTTTACTATACCTATCTTTATTGGTAATCTACCCTCTACTCATGCTTTATTAGATCTTGGAGCGAGCATCAATTTGATGCCGCTATCTTATTTTACCAAGTTGAGTAATGTGAAGGTCAAGCCTGTTAATGTGAGATTGCTTCTTGCAAATAAATCTTCTCAAAGCCTACATGGAATACTAGAGGATATTGTAATAAGAGTGGATAAATTTGCATATGTGGTAGATTTCTACATTGCAGAGACAGAAGAGGAGGATACTGAAGTCTCCCTCATTTTAGGAAGACCATTCATGAAGGCTGCTAAAATGATAATTGATGTTGATCGAGGGAAATATGCATTGAGCTCAAAGGATGAAACCATTGTGTTTCATATTGACAGGGGTGTACCCCAGTTACAACAAACTGATGTTATTTCCAAAAACTCTTCACAACTGCCAGGCTCCGGATTTCTGAGGAAGCCTAGGATGAGGGTAAAGCACCCAGAGTCAACTTGGGAGTTCAAGTTCAAAAGGAGAAAGAGATCAACATCTGATACTGAGGAGGACAGTGACAATGAAGGAAGAGTCACAGATTGGCATGGAGGATGAGAACTTAAAGGGAGAACTGGTATGGAGTCAAACATCATCCTCCACTTGAGGCCACCATAAAAAGATTGTGTAACCAGGCGTCGAGCTAAAAGACGTTAAACAAGCGCTTCCTGGGAGGCAACCCAGTGTTTGTGAGTTTTGTTTTCATTTTTATTTTTCTTTTTGTTAATTTTTAGTTTTAGGAATTACCTGTGTAATTAGGAGATTGTTAACTTGGGGATATAAATTTAAAAGGAATGCATGAAATCAAGTAGGAGTAGCAGAAGCAGAGAGAATACTGCACATCTGCGCTTCAGCCTGTGCTATAGCGCGGGATGAAGCGCAGAATTTACTGGAAAGACAATACTCTATGGTAAGCGCAGCGGTACGCTTCAACTTCTGAAGCAGTGCGCGCTCAACCCTACGCTATAACGCAGGGTGAAGCGCAGGGAGCGCTGTTTAAATTTCAAATTTTGGAATGAGGGGGTTCATTTCGAACTTCCCTCGTTTCTCTCCCTCGCATTTTCTATGATATTCTTTACCCTTTCCTTGCCTGTTTGTCACTCATATAGCCTCATTTTCAGTTTCCTACTTCACACCAGGTATGTTTTTGTGATTTTCTTCCTTTCTAACCGATTGGAATTTTGATTTTTTATTTTATTTGAGCATAGCCTTAGGATAGGAAGTTTAGGATTCTAGGACTCTTTAGGAAAGAAATAATTGTTTATAAATGTTCAAAAATAGTTTGCATGTGGTTAGGATCTTTTGTGAGCTATTCTTGTTTGCTTAGGTGGTAGTTTTTAAAGTGCTCAATAATTTCTGCAGATTATTTCTGTTGGTGCATGTGTGCTTGATTAATTTCTCTGATATTTTTTGCATGCCCTTACAAAAATAATTATGCCCTATTGCATGTTACTGATGACATGGTTTCTGAGCATGAGTTCAATTCTCACTTTTGCCTGATTAGGATTGTTTAGGACTTGCTTTAACTGATCACTCTAGCATGTCTTAATTAATTAATTGTCATTATTGGGTAAGGATTAAAATCAAATTTTTATGCACAATTGTTTGATTGATTGCTCTAATTTTTGAAACTAAATTGGCCATTTATTTCATAATTATGAGTAGTTAAATATTATGATGCATAAATAATTTTGATTTGCTTCTCTTTTGCAGATGGTTCGAACAAAGAATGTCAGTGCTCCCAATTCCTCCAGAAAGAACACAGGGAACACAGGGGTGCCAAGAGGAAGGCCCCCAGAGGGCACCTGACTTTGACCCTCAGCGCTTCAGGGACCTCAAGTCCTTTGAAGCGTATACTGATATCTCTGATTGAAAGTTCATCCTGGAGAGACCAGTCTAGCTCGATGAGGGAGAGTATGAGGACTTTGCTGCTGAGATCCATAGGAGAGGATGGGATCATCTTAGTCGCCCTGATGACTATTTCGATCCAGATATTGTGAGGGAGTTCTACGCCAACGCTAAAGGAGAGCACGGTGTTAACCCCAGGAGGGAGTCCTATGTTCGAGGACAAGTTATCAAGTTTGATTGCGATGCAATCAACGCATACCTAGGACATCCCATTGAGGGGGATCGAGACCTCGTGGAGTGCGAGTTCCACGAGAGGACAGCTGCTGTGGGGCTGCAGGGTAATGACCCCCTTGACCTTGAGACTACTCAACTCTTATGCTTACCAGGGCGTTCCTTTGAGAGGAATGCACAGGGGGGGCTACCCGGATACACAGGCATGACATGAGGAGTATTACTAGGATGTGGACAGTACTGACGCTGGCCAACATACATCCCACTGGGCATGTTTCTGACATCATTATGCTAGTGGCCCACCTCATATATTGCATCCTCACTGGCGCCATAGTAGATATCTCGCGGGTCATCACCAGCAGGATAGTATACTTTGCATCTGCTGTGTCAAACAGGACCCCTAACTCCAAGATCAGACTCGGCTTCCCCTCTCTAATCACCTCTCTCTGTAGATCTAGGGATGTGGAGGTGGACCCCAGGGTTCGCATCCTACCACCTATGACCAGAGCATACATTGACGCCTACTGCATCCCACCTGAGGAGTTAGAGGGTGGAGGGCAGCCAGCACCACCACCAGCAGGCCAGGATGCTCCAGTCTGGGCTCAGAGACTTGAGGCCCAGAACACTCACATGATGGCTCAGATGTCCACTCTCCACCGAGCCGCTATTCACTTTCAGAGTACTCATTACTAGGCTGGCATGGACCCCATGCTCCCTGCATACTTTCATGACTATTTACAGTGGCCTGGGGACAAACCTATTTTCCCAGGGGGGATGGAGCAACCGGAGCTGAGGATGGAGCAGCTCACATGGATCAGGACCACGAGGACTGATTTTTCTTTCCTATTTGGTGCTTTTCCTTCTTTTTCTTTTCCTTTTGCTTCTTTTTTATTTTTCTTCTTTTATTTTCTTTTTCTTTTCTTTGATTTGTATTATATCTAATTCTCACTGATACTTATATATTATGCAGTACTTATCCAGTTATTTTTTTTTTGTTTTTCGGTTAATTTTTTAAAAATTTTAGGATTTTTAATTAAATTAGGACTTTAGGAAATTAGGAATCAAGGTAACTTTTTCCTCATTCTCTGTAAATAAGTAGTTTAACTAACCAGATTAGGTAAGATGATAGGGTCTTGTGATTAATTCCATAATCAATTAGGATTAGGGTACTTCTCAAGAGAACCTATCATAATAGTTAATTAAATCCATTAAGTGCTTTATCAAGGAATTTTAGCCATAACCGATGAGCTGAGAGCCCAAACACTGATATTGAGAGCTTTTCACCGCTGCTTGTCAACTGTTATTGCTTGAGTTTTTAAATTTTTGCTTGATTGAAGAGATATGGAAGTGACAAAGGCATATTTTGTGATTCTATTATTGTGCTCAGTGCCAAATAGCCAACCCTGATTTAATATTTCCATTTATTGATTGCCCATTTGAGCTTGAATATTTCCTTTGATGCACCCTAACCATATTCATTGAATATCACTTGTCCTTTAACACTTGGGATAGAGAGCAAGGTGCACCACAATAAAATGGGACAAGAGGTTGGTCACAAGAGACTCAAGAGAAGGCACAGGAAATCACAAAGGAAGGATCCTCCCCCACAAAAAATTTCTATGTTGTTTTCTGTCAAAAAAAAATTGCACAAAAGTGTGGAATTGAATAAGTTGGGGGGAGAATTTCTTCAAAACAATGAGGCCAAGCTGAAAAAGGGTGACCATTCAAGAATGACCAGGTGAATTGAGAGAAGTCCCAAGCACAATCACAAGATGCTCTCTATTCAAAGTGTTGCTTGAATATCCAGAAAAACCATGATTTCTTGATAGCCCAGCCTCATTACAACCTAATAAAGACCTTTTGATCCATATTAACTGCTTACAGGTTCAGATTTTGGAAACGACTATCAATTCTAGTTGTTCAACAGTGGTGACAAAGATTGAGGGAAATAGTTACCCGTGAGAATGAGAGATTTCTTTGGTTTATCACTTACTGCTTTAATTGCTATTATTGAGAAAGTTTAATTGATGTTTGTATTCCTATTCTGATTGATATGTGGTAACATCCCCTGATCCTGAATTTTTCTTATGATTGGAAAGTGACTTCTACTTAGGAAAGAGTCTGAGGAATAGTTCCTTGAATTTGTTTTTAATTGTTGAGATACACTGGGAATAGAATTGATTTTTGATTGCAAAGAGGTCTCTTGCTTGAGGACAAGCAAGAAGTTAAGTTGAGGGGATTTTGATAAGTGAAAATTAGTTGATAAATTAGAGTACTTTTTAGTTCACTTATCAAGGATAAAATGATAATTTTACCCCAATTTAATCCCTTTTTATTAAATATTAGATAAATTGTATTTATTAATTTGAGATTTGAATTTGATGCTATTTTGATAGAAATATTGCTGATTTTTGCAGGATATTGCAAAGATTTGATTTGAAGGATAGATAGCATCAAATGAGGAAGATATCTGCAAGATTTGAGATTGATTGAAGATATTTAATGAAGATTTAAAGAAGATTTGAGATCATTAATGAGGAGATCACTGCCAATCAATCAAGGATTCTGCAGACAAGCTTCCCAAATAAATCAAGGATTGCTCAATAAATGCAAGGATATCATCAAATAAAGGGAAACAAGGAAAGACAAATATGCCAAAACCAGTCTCGGGGAGAAATCAAGATTAAAAAGAGAAAGTTGGAGCTGCAGGACGCTACCTGCGCTACAGCGCAGGGTGAAGCGCATACTCTCTGGAAGTTACGCTCAATCCTGCGCTATAGCGCAGCCTGGAGCGTAGCTCACGCTGATTTGTTCCCTGTTGCCTTTTTTTAGATAGATTTCTCCCCAATTTGCGTTGTCTTTCCTTAGTCTATAAATAGGAACCTCTTGCACCAATTCAAAGGGGTGCACGATCATTGTAATCCAGTCTATATTTCAGTGATAATGTACCAGAGCTAAGTTTAGAGTAGGAGAGGAGGAGCGCTTCACAAGGATTGAAGATGGTGACAGCATCTTCGGTGGTTTGTATGGCTACCTCGTGTAGTTAACTCTCCATTAGGATTAGATGTAATTGATTCTATCCCCAAGTGTATGTAAACTCTATATTATTATTTCTGTGCTCTTTGTCTATAATATTGGTAATCCTATTCTGTACTTAATCCCTAATTCCCACGCTTGCGTCTGGAGTTATAGGCTAGTCTCAACTATCTAGGTTAGTTTTGATTAGGACTGAGAGTTGAGAAGTGGCTTCCAAAGAAACTCACTCTTTGATTGAATAGGAGGACTCGATATCAAAAACCGACACATGAGCGTTACTAATGAGCAATGGGTAGTGACAGTACTCTAGCGAAGGGCGTTCACAGGATTAGGCCTGTATATCAATAGCAAAGGAGTTAGTTGATTGTGAATCCAAGATTCGAACATAGGCGTATCCTAATGAGTGAGGGTAGTGACAGTACTTGAGTGAAGGTGAGTCTATAGAGTTGGCCTCGTTTATCAACTAAGTTCCTTTACAAACTGACTAAAAAAAGAGCAAAATAAGCCGAGAGTAAGTCTGTAGCCTGGGAGAGCCCGCATGGATTATCTTTGAGTGTGTGAGGCCGTTGGTAACTCGGGGTCTTAGCAATAAAGTTTGTCTAGGATATTATAGAGTAAACCTAAAATAATAGATAGTTTTTACATGCACAAAGGGTGTGATGATATGAAGTCCAATCCTAATCCAAGTAAAGTGTCTCTAACTCTTCCTTTCTATTCCATTAATATTTTATCTGTTATTTACAATTCCACAACAATATACTCTAAACCATTGTTCTCCTTGATAATTAGATCACAGTCTACATAAATTGACCGTTCCCTGTGGATACGATGCTCTTCTTACTATTATACTGTTGGATTTGTGGTTCGCTTGCCAGAAACCTATCAACTGCTTATCAGATAGTGGAACTCCTTTGTTGTTGTTGCATCGGACTGGACGTAGCTCACAGTATTTGTGAGTGAACCAGTATAAATCTGTGGCTAAGTGTTCTGAACCCTTATCTCTCGTTAATTTTAATTATCGCTAACAAAGGGGATTTGAATTAGAAGTTATACAACTCTAAGCGCTTTTATCAAAAGTCTCAGTTTTATTAAACAACATTCTGAAGACACTTCAGAGAGCTTTTTACAAAACAGTAGAAAAACAAGTTTTGACGAAAAGCTTCCAAAACTCTTTAGAGTTTATATAAACATTATTCAAACCCCCTTCTAGTGTTTACCTGTGTTTCTACAGTTGGTACCAGAGCTCAACCTCGGGTTAAGCATCTCATCATGCTGAGGAAGTAGATCCATGGAAGCTCCAACCAGCAATCCCCACTATATCACAGAAGGTGCATCTGTGACAAGGCCTCCAGCTTTTAATGGAATTGATTATCATTACTGGAGAGATCGTATGAAACTATTCATTGAGAGCAGCAACATAGATCTGTGGGATATAGTTACTGATGCTGACTATATACCAATGCATAGTGGTGTACCTATACCTAAAGCCGAATGGACGGGAGATCAAAAGGCTCGAGTTCAACAAAATGCTAAGGCAAAACTCTATCTGATATGTTCTCTGAACAAGCCTGAGTATGAAAAGGTGCATGGTTGTTCCACTGCTAAAGAGATCTGGGATACATTGGCTGCAGCCCATGAGGGAACTGACAATGTCAAACAATCTAAGATCAGCATGCTTGTTCATCAGTATGAGATGTTCAAGATGTAGGAGTCTAAAACCATTGATCAAATGTTCGGGTGATTTCAGACGATAACAAATGGACTCAAGTCCCTGGGGAGAACCTATGACTCTGGCGATAATAATCGCAAGATTCTTAGGAGTCTTCCAAAAGCTTGGAGACCCAAAGTAACTGCCATCCAAGAAGCTAAAGATCTCAACTCCGTTAGGATGGAAGAGCTTTTGGGTTCTCTTAAGGTCCATGAGTTAGAATTGATAGAGGATGCACTAGCTAAAAAATCTTTGGCATTGAACTCAAGGTGCAAACAGTCTCGACATGGGTCACATTAAGCCATGCAAGCTGAAGAGACTTCAGAAGTCTCTGAAAGTTCTGAGAGCAGTTCTGAAGATCATGAAGATCTAGCCTTGTTGAGTAAGAAAATCAAGAAGATGCTTCAAATGAAAGGAAAACTCAGAAGACATCCACCATCATCCTCAAAAGTAGGTAAAACAGGTAAAGACATTTCTACAAGTGACAAACTTACCTGTTTTGAGTGTAAACAACCAGGTCACGTGAGGTCAGATTGTCCAAAACTAAAGAAACCTTCCTTCAAGAAAAATAAGTTTTTTAAGAAGAAGAAGGGTCTGATGGAAACCTAGGAGGATCTAGAAGACTCATTAGAGGATGAAGAATCTTCAAAAGAAGCCAACCTTTGTCTCATGGCAAGTCTTCCATCATCAGATAGGTCTGAGTCTGAGGTAATTCATCAAACCCTACAAGATGAATATAATGATCTGATGGAAAGCTCAAGAGAACTCCTCAATGAGTACAAAGATCTTTCTAGAGCATACACTGAAGTATCTAACAGAAATGAGTTTTAAGAAAAAGAAAATATTTTACTCAAAGAGAGACTCTTGATGCAAGAGACTAGAAGTTCAAAAGATCCTTCTGATAAGATTGAAAAACTCAAAAGAAAGATTAATGAACTTACTAGAGATCTTTCCAGATCTGTTGGAGGAACAAAAAATCTCAAAATCTTATTAGGAATTCAAAAAGGTTCCTTTGACAAATCTGGACTGGGATTCTTCGAAACATCATCATCACATTCCTCTGATCATACCATTTTTATTCCAAGCAAAACAGATTTGAGAAAAGGTAATGAGTGCCCTCATTGTGGAAAGCTAGGACACCATGTGTCTAGGTGCAAACACAAAGCGAAACCTAAGCCCAAAACTAACAAGAAAGGACCCAAGAAACTATGGGTACCTAAAAGTTTGGTTGTTCCTGTTGCAAATGTGTTTAACAGGAAAAAGGAAACTCCACAAATGGTATTTGGATAGTGGATGCTCGCGTCACATGACGGGAGAAGAGTCTTTGTTCCAAAGCCTTAGACCAAAGAATGGTGGTGTGGTGACCTTCGGTGGCAATCAGCAAGGAAGGATCACCGGCATTGGGTCTGTAGGTATATCACCCTTATCCCTGATTCAGAATGTTCTTCTTGTTGAAGGTCTACAACATAGTCTTCTAAGAATAAGTCAATTGCGTGATAGTGGTTATATTGTATCCTTCACAAAAGAAGGTTGTATAGTCAAAGACTCTTCAAATCAAACCATGTTTACTACCAAGAGACACAACAATGTGTATAAAATTGATCTTGAGGAACTTACAAATCAAAATGTGAAATGCTTACTTTTTGTTGATGATGAAAAACAGATTTGGCATAAGAAACTTGGGCATGCAAGCTTGAGATTAATCTCAAAGCTCACAAAACACAATCTTGTTAAAGGATTGCCCGAGCTATCATTCAAATCTGATATTCTTTGTGAAAACTATCTGAGAGGTAAACAAACAAAAAACTCATTCAAGAGCAAAAATGTTGTGTCTACCTTAAGACCTTTAGAACTACTTCACATTGATTTGTTTGGACCTATAAGAACATAGAGTCTTGCAGGAAAGAAATATGGCTTGGTAATAGCTGGTGACTATACTAGATTTACATGGGTTATCTTTCTCAAAAGCAAAGATGAAACTTTTGAGAATTTCACAAGATTTTGTAAAAAGCTGCAGAATGAAAAAGGATACGGCATTTCAGCCATAAGAAGTGACCATGGTGGAGAGTTTGAAAACTCAAGCTTCAGAATGTTCTGTGATGAGAATAGGATTTCTCACAATTTCTCAGTGGCAAGAACACCTTAGCAAAACGGGGTTGTTGAGAGAAAGAACAGAAGCTTACAAGAGATGGGAAGAACCATGCTCCTTTCAAGCAATCTACCTAAATCCTTCTGGGCAGAGGCTGTTCATACAGCGTGCTACATTCAAAACAGAATCTTGGCAAGACCAATTCTCAAAAGAACTCCCTATGAATTGTGGAGAGGAAGGAAACCCAACATCTCATATTTCCATATCTTTGGATGTGAGTGTTTTATACTTAACATCAAGGATGATATTGGAAAGTTTGATCCAAAATCTGACAAAGGATTCTTCATTGGATATTCAGAAACTTCTAAGGCTTACAGAGTCTATAACTATAGAACCTTAGTTGTGGAAGAAACCACCCATGTTAGATTTAACGATGCTGAAGAGACTGATAGGGAACTATCAGATCTTGAAGATGATTTTGCAGGTTTGGAACTCAATCCAACTTCAGAACGAACAGAAGCAAAACATGAGAAAATCACGAATATACCCTCTGACAAACTTGCTGATCAATCACCCGAACAACCTACTGAAGATCTACTTCAGAAAGTTAATGTTGAGTCTCAATCTGAGCAAGTTATGCCCTTCAGAAAAGCATGGAGATACAAAACTCACCATCCTCAAAATCAAATCATTTGTGAAACTTCAGAAGGAGTAAAAACGAGGTTAAGACTAAGAGAAGCCAATAACCTAGCCCTACTCTCTGAAATTGAGCCAAAGAACATTGACGAAGCTTTACATGGTGAAGGATGGATATTAGCCATGCAAGAAGAGCTCAATCAATTTGCCAGGAGTGATGTTTGGACTCTAGTTCCTAAACCCCAAGGGAAATCTATTATTGGAACCAAATGGGTCTTTAGAAACAAACTCTCTGAAGATGGAATAGTAGTCAGAAATAAGGCCAGACTTGTTGCTCAAGGTTACAATCAGCAAGAAGGTATCGACTTCACTGAAACTTTTGCTCCAGTAGCTAGGCTTGAAGCTATTAGAATTCTTCTCTCTTATGCAGCAAATAATGGAATCAAACTATATCAAATGGATGTTAAAAGTGTATTTCTCAATGGTTTCATTGAGGAAGAAGTCTTTGTTAGACAACCTCCAGGTTTTGAAGACACTGCCTTTCCTGAACATGTTTTTAAATTAAAGAAGGCTTTGAATGGTCTCAAACAAGCTCTCAGAGCTTGGTATGATAGACTGAGCACTTTTCTCACTAAAAATGGTTTTGAAAGGGGAAAGGTGGATACAACTCTCTTTAGAAAAATGTCTAACAAAGATCTTATACTTGTCCAAATATATGTTGACGATATTATATTTGGTTCAACAAATTCTTCTTTATGCAAGGAATTTTTAAGGCTAATGCAATCTGAGTTTGAAATGAGCCTAATGGGTGAATTAAAGTTTTTCTTAGGACTGCAAATTAAGCAGGAATCTGACTGTATATTGATTCATCAAGAAAAATACAGTAAGGAAATGCTTAGAAAATTCAGAGTGAATGATTGCAAGACTATGTCAACTCCTATGCATCCCTCTGCTATCTTAAATAAAGATGAGAGTGAAAAATGTGTTGACCAAACTCTGTATAGAGACATGATAGGTTCTTTATTGTAACTTACAGCAAGCAGACCTGATATCATGTTCAGTGTTTGTCTCTGTGCAAGATTTTAGTCAGATCCTAGAATATCTCACTACAAAGCTGTAAAGAGAATTTTTAGATATTTAAATGGTACTACTAATCTTGGTCTTCGCTATAAGAGGAGTAAGGATTACAGATTGATAGGGTATTGTGATGCGGACTTTGCTAGAGATAGAATAGAAAGAAAGTCAACCAGTGGAGGATGCCACTTCATTGGAGACAATATGGTTAGATAATCAAGCAAAAGGCAAAGCACAATTGCTCTCTCAACAGTTAAAGCTGAATACATAGCTGCTGCAAGCTACTGCTCACAGCTTCTTGAAGTTGGCTGAATGTCTCTAGAAGGGGGGTTGAATAGAGACGTTAAAATATTTTTCCTGAAAGTACACACTTAATTTCGGGTTGAGACGTGATCTCAAGTTTAATACTTGGAGTCTTAAATAAGTTAGATAAGATGTTGTCTCAACAATGATGTTGTGATCAAGTGAAGATGATTTGTTAATAATTGAAACTTGATTATTTCTGACTTAGAAAAGGATTTGAGATGAGACTCAAGATGAGACAGACTTTGTGTTATTACAAATAGATTTTCTTTATAAGTACTTAGTTTATTTTGACCAGCAGATTTGATAAATGAGATGTGCAGTGTAAATAAAGAGATAAGGGAGAAGAGATGCACGCAGAGATTTATACTGGTTCACCCACAACCTTGGGCTACGTCCAGTCCTCACCACCTGTGAGATTTTCACTATTGACAACCCGTCAATACAAGTAATCTTACAACCTCTTCAGGACGCCCCTCACACCAAGCCTAGGCAGCTCCTATCTTGCCTGAGTTACAAGTATTCTTACTGCTTCTTCAGGAAGCACACTCTCAATCTAAGACTAGGCTTCCTCCTATCTCAGATGAGACTCAGTTACAATGCTTGATAGTTTAAGGTTGTTCTAGCCTGAACACACACAGTGTGAATAAACAATGATTCTGGGCTAGAGAGACACTCTTTTCACAAGAATATACAAATGAGTGTAGTAAGAGAACAGAGTTGATGAGACTACAGGAGCTCTTTCTTGTAAGATACGTTCAGTTCAACAGACTCTAGAGATGAGACGTGAGCTCTCTGTGAGATGAGATGTAATGATTGAATGTTTAGCAAAGAGTCTCACAGCATCACTGTAGCTTTCAGCCTTTTATTCCAAGATAAATTAGCTGTTATTTGGCCGTTATGTGATGCTTGAGAGCCGTTGGAAAGTAGTTGTTGGAGAGAAGAGCTTTTCTGGACAAGAGACAGCTTCTAGATGATGTAATCCTGTGACAGCGAGCAGTGTACTTCCTTGTCCTTGTGTTGACCTTGCTTTTTGCTTTTGCATAGGTTGTAGCCTTTGACCTTGATTCTCTGTTTATGAGACTCATCTTCTGATCAGATCCTTGAGCCTGCATCTCTTTCATGAGCTTTGTGTCTCTTCTATGAGCTTGCATCTCTTTCATGTGCTTTGCAACTCTTCTATGAGCTTGCATCTCTTTCATGTGCTTTGCATATCTTCTATGAGCTTGCGTCTCAAGCTGATCTTGAATCTCTTCTTGAGATCTTGCATCTTTATTTGATTCTTCGATACTTAGATTCTGAATCTCTTTCTTGTACATGATGCTCATATGATTTTTGAATTACGTATCTTGTCTCATGAGAAGACCTTGAGCTTGCATCTGTTCTTGAGCTGAGGTCTCAAGCTGTTTGTGAATCTCTTCACTTGCTATTTTTATAGGACTACGAGTCTTTGCTAAATTTATCTAAAATCAGACTCCCATTCTGGTTTTGAAGAGAATATTGGACTACTTTGATCATCTTCTACAAGTGGATCTGCAAGTATCAGTTCTAAAAGAGTTCTGCCATAGACTTGAATAGCTTAGTTAGTAATAACAAGATGCAGCTCTTATTCATTTTAGCTCATGATTGACTTTAATGGTTTGGCTCATTAAAAACCTTATAAAGGTGAGTTTGTTTCAACAATCTCCCCCTTTTTTTATGATGGCAAACCATTGAAGTTTTTAAGACGATTCTGTTCTTTTAAAAAAAACAAAAAAAACTCCCCCTGAGATAATCAGAATTCTTTTAATAGATGAGCTCCCCCTGACTTCAAGACATATAAAAATTTTGAGATTTGATAAGCTTGTTTCATTAATCAGGATTAATATGTAAGTACAATAAGCAAAAGATGCCACTGCATCTCATCATACATCAGAAAAGATGTTATTACATCTATTACATCTTAAATTCAAAAGAGTTTATCTCATAATCAGACCTTAAACACCACAATTGAAAACAACAGAATAAGCTAATAGCCATACAACTACAAGCTAATAGCCACACAACTACAAACTAACTAAGACTCTTATCAAATGAGCTAACATCTAACCAAACTCTCCCCCTTTTGCCATTATCAAAATAGAAACTAAGCACGATCTGGAGAAGGAGAAGAGGATGAGTCTGAGCCAGAAGAGGGTGGACGTCTGATGGCTTGGGGAATTTCAGGCATAGGAGGAAGATTAGAGAGATGAAGATTCATTTTTCTGTGAAAATCATTTGAAGTGTGCAGAGCCTGAAGCACAGTGTCAAGTCCATCAAGTAGAGCTTCTTGCCTCTTCTTGTGGTGATTAAGCTTCTTGAGAATTTTCTGCTGAGTCTTCTCAATGTTGGAGTAATGATTCTATTGAGTTTGTTGTTGTTCTTCATGAAGTTGATTGATGAAGGTGTTGATGGAGTCAGAGATATGAGATGGAATAGATGGGTCAGATGATGAAGCTTGAGGTCGTGCAGTTGGTGGAGCAGACTGATCATACTTTGGCTGAGGGAAGCTGAGAAGGATGGTGTCCATAAAGGACTTACCAGGTGTGGGAAAGGACGTTTGAAAGGAGTGAGAGGCTTCATACCTTACTGGGGTCTTTTGCTGTGATTGCTGAATATCTTCTGTTTCTTCAGCAGCATGCTCAGTCTCAATATTTTCAAGGATCGTCTCTTGAGCAATCTCTTGAATAGAAGCAGAGAGATCCTTGAGAGTCTCAATCACTATTTTGGTGATGGGTGAGACCTCAGACTGAGGGACTTCTTGCTGTTGAGATGGTGGTGGTGATTGATAAAGTGGTGATGGAGGATGATGATCAGTTTGAGTGACTAGCAAGGGCTCTTGAAAGTTAGCAGCTTGTGGTTCTACTTCTGGTGCAGGTTCATCTAGAACATGGGCTTCGGTGTTAACTGGTTGAGGATCAGGTTGAATCATAGCTGAGGAGACATGTTCAGACCTTGTCTTCTTCTTTTTCTTCTTTTTGATCTCAGTCTCAGTGGAAACTGAAGGTTGAGACTTCCTCTTATTCTGTTCTCTAGAGATCTCATGACCTTCTTGAGATCCCTCAGTAATCTCTTTAGCAGCCTTCTTCTTTTTCCTTTTCTTGTGAGTTTCAGAGAGCTTTGAGGATGGAGAAGCTTGAGTGGTGGGAGGAATGGGTGCAAGATGTTCAAGGAGAAAAGTTGGAGGGGGAATAGCTTTATCATCCAGTCCTAAGGACTTGAGATTTGATCTTCCAATCGTCCCAGGTCTCTCAGGCGTTTCTTCACATCCACTGAGATCAACTTTGAAATGCTTCATAATTTTAGTGGTGAGCATTGTGAATGGCAGTGATGAGGTGATCTTGGGATTGAAGAAGGCATGCTCCATGTGTTTCAGAATTAGGAAGGGGAGGTTCAGTGGAATGCCATGTTTATTGTGATACATCACCATTAAGTCTTGAGTGTAGATTTTGTTGAAGGTACCTGCCTGGGCATTATGCACTTTGCTACGAGATGAAACAAGAATTTCCCAAAATGGTTGAGTGAGGAGGAGGAGTCTGTGACTTTGGCATCCTTGAACAGAGAGGTTCCCACACTTACATTAGGAACCCTTATCTGCTTCCACCAATCTTCTTCATTGTAGAGTCTGTTTCCTGACACAGGGGCTTGAATGATGGCTCCTAAGATCTCTTCAGTGAGTTCCATGTAGACCCCTTTGAGATTGACAATCACATGGGGTAGCCCCTGAGAGGCACCCTTGGCTTTGGTACAGGCTGCATAAAAGGCTCTTGTCATCCTAGGGAAGACAGGTTCCTTGATAGTCAGGTATTCTTCCCATCCCTGTTTCTTGAGGTAGGGAACAATTGAAGTTGGCTGAAGGTCTCTAGAAGGGGGGGTTGAATAGAGACCTTCAAAATTTGTTCCTGCAATTCCACACTAAAATTGATAGTTGAGACTTGCTCTCAAGTTGATTGACTTGGAGTCTCTGTTAAGACAGGAAAGAGCTTATACAATTTTAGTGGTGAGCTTAGTCTGATCTCGTGATTAATACTTATATCAGTTTCAATTAAGTTATCCTTTTAATTATCAAGGTACCTTACTGATTTCAGTATAGTTAAATATATGAGTAAGGCAAGAGACAAGAGACAGAGATCTTATCCTGGTTCACCCACACCTTGGGCTACCTCCAGTCCCCACAACCTGTGAGATTTTCCACTATTGACACCAGCCAATACAAGTATTCTTACAGCCTCTTCAGGACGATCCACTCACACTGAGCCTAGGCACACTCCTATCTTAGCCGAGTTACAAGTATTCTTACAGCCTCTTCAGGACCCACACTCTCACTCTAAGACTAGGCACACTCCTATCTTAGATGAGACAAGATACTGATGAATGTTTATGATAAGTCTAGCCTAAGCTCATACACAGTATGGATATAGAAGTTAATGAGCTAGACTGAGTCTCAACTCTGATTACAGTAATAGAATGATACACACAGAGATGAGATGAAAGAGACAAGTGAACAATCTCAAGATGAGTTGAGTCTGATCTTCAGACAGCTGATGAAAGTACTTGAGATGTTTGTTAAGAAGTGATAAGCTGCTTTGATAATTTTGCAGATGTGTAGGCAGTCTCTCTCACATTTCTCAGTTTCCAACACTGTCTCTTTTATACCAGGTCTTGAGAAACTAGCCGTTTATGGCCATTGGAGTCTGTTGGAGCTTGCAGCATCAGTCACAGTCTTTTCAGTAGGTTCTGAGCAGCTTTTCAGTCTAAAGTACTGTGTCAGTGTCCTTGCATGCCTTTTAGTTGACTTGACTTGCTGTCTCCTGATACTGAGAATGCTTTCTGTCTTAAGTCCAGATCCTGATGTGCTCTTGTTGCATCTTTGATGAGATCTCGTCTGACTGCGTCTGTTCTTGAGATGACATCTCAAGCTGTTCTTGCATCTCAAGCTGAACCTGAGTCTCTTTTAAGCTTCATGCTGAGATCCCTTTTATTCTTTGGATGACATCTGAACAATAGACATATGCATCTCATGTTGCTTTCTTTTCTGAAATGTTTCTCTTATTCTTACATATATGTCTGATTGCTCTGCATCTATTTATTGATTCTGATTGTGCCTTATAAGCTTATGCTTCTGCATGGTTTCTGATCTTGTGTTGCCTTGTATGCAATTTAGTTCTTCCAAGTGAATTGCTAATCTTTTTTGGTCTCAATGGTTTCCTGAAATAACTTAAGATGTACAAGATCTATGCTATACATGAACACACAGTTAGTAATACAAGATGCATCTCATCTTAGTATTTAAACTTACTTAGTTTGACATATTAAAAATTGCTTTAGGGTGAGCTTGTCTCAACAATCTCCCCCTTTTTTTATGATGTCAAACTATAAGTCATATCTGATGAGATGTGAAGAAGAAAAGCATGAAGATATGATTTTCATTTAACTTTTAAGATGTGCAATCTTATAATCAAATAGATGTGATAATATGAAATGAACTCCCCCTGAATCATAGCTTCCTTTTCTGTCTATTTGTTTAGAGTTTGAAATAAAAATATTAGCTGCATAATCAGAGAGTCAATTTTTTTTTATTAATCACAAGGATAATAAGGATGATTACAAAACAGAAGATGCCACTGCATCTCATCAGAATGAAAATGTTGAAAAGATGTTAACTGCATCTCTAGCATCAATCAGATCAATCAGATGCTAACTGCATCTCTAGCATCAATCAGATCAATCCTCACAAACATTTAAGTGAAATAAATCCTAACTAAGACTCTCATTAGATATCTAACCTACTCTCCCCCTTTTGACATTATCAAAACAAGAAAAGCTAGCCAAGCTAGGATGAGTGGGAAGAGGATGAGTCAGAGTCAGGTCCAGTTGGCCTTGGCACAGTCTGTGGGATATCCGACAGAGGAGGCACATGGGTGAGATGACTGTTAATCTGCTTGTGATACGCATTGGATGTGTGCATTGCCTGGAGAACAGTATCAAAGGCAGTAAACAGAGCCTCTTGTCTTTTCTTTTGGTGCTTCATCTTTTTTAGTATCTTCTTTTGATTTTCTTCTAATCTATTGTTGAGGTTTTGATGGTATTGTTGCTATTCTTCATGGAGTTGATTCAGAAAGGTGTTGATGGAAGGGGAGATATGTGTGGGAATGGATGGTTCAGATGAGGGAGGATCAGCAGGCTTGGGTCTTGCAGCAGAAGGTGCAGACTGATCATACTTAGGTAGAGGTGAGTGGAGGATGGTCTCAACAAAAAATTTTCCAGGAGTAGGAAAGGAGGTTTGATAGGAGTAAGATGGTTGAACCTTCTCAGGAGTGGTTTGTGGAGGTATCAAGTTGTCAGCAGCCTCTTGCTCCAATTGTTGTGGTTCAGGGGCTGTCTCATGGCTCGAGACAGTGGTTTCTTTCTCCAAGCTCACAAGCATCTCTGCAACTAACTTGCTTGCAGGAGAAACCTTCTCAGGAGAAACCTTCTTTGTGATTGCTTCAGCAGGAGGAGAGGGTATTGGGGATTGATGGAGAAGAGAATCAGCAAAGGCATGTTCTTCATTCAGATTGATCTCCTTGTCAGGAATAGCTTCATTCTCTGTATTGACCAAAACATCTTCAGTTCTGGCCACCTCATCTTCCCTTCTCAGTTCTTCCTCTTCTGCCACCTTGTCAAGTTGTGGCACAGCTGGTGCAGGAGTCTGTTCTGTCTGAATGAGGGGCTGAGATCTGGACCTCTTTTTCTTTTGCTTCTTTTTCTCAGTTTCTATGGAGGGGGATGGTTGTTCCTTTCTCTTCTTTTCTTTCACAGGAACCTCAGATTTCTTTTGAGGCTCCACCGCAGTCTCTGTTGAGGCCTTCTTCTTCTTCTTCTTCTTTGCCTCAGATAGATGAGATGATGGGGAAGCCTGTGTGGTGGTAGGCATAGCAGGTGTAGAATCAGTCAAAGGAAAAGTAGGAGGAGGAATAGACTTACCATCTAGACTCAGAGACTTGAGATTCTTGCTTCCTATGTATCCAGGTCTTTCCTCAAACTTCTCACAGTTGCTCAAGTCAACTTTGAAATGTCTCAAGATGATGGTGGTAAGCATTCCGAAAGGAAGAGAAGCATTGATTTTTGAATTGTGAAAGGCATGCTCCATATGCCTTAATATGAGAAATGGTAGATTGAGGGGGATTCCATGCTTGAGATGGTACATGACCATCAGATCTTGGTTATATACCTTGTTGAAGGTTCCAGCCCTTGGCATGATGCACTTGGCAACCAGATGAAACAGAAATTTACCAAAAGGATTGAGAGATGATGAGGCATCTGATATCAGTCCTCCTTTGAACAGAGATGTACCAACACTTCCTGAGGAGATACCAACATTGTCCCACCAATGCTCTTCATGATATAACCTGTTTCCAGTCACAGGTGCTTTGACAATCGTTCCAAGAGTCTCTTCAGTCAGCTCAATGTGGACTCCTTTGACATCAGAGATGATATGGGGCTGTTCTTGTGAGGATCCCTTGGCCTTGTAGCAAGCAGCATAAAAGGCTCTTGTCATCTTTGGAAAGACAGTATCTGTCATTGTCAGGTAATCTTGCCAACCTTGCTTTTTCAGATATGGGGTCAGATCCCATCCTTCATCTTTCAATTCCTGAGTTGATATTACCCTTCCAACTATGATAGTCTTCTCAGAGAATCGTTTAGTAAACTTATCTTCTATTTCAGCACTTGAGAATAGATCAGATTGAAAGGAGATCTCCTTTCCTTCAGCAGCTTTCTCTTTTCCTTTCTTTGGCTCTTGTTGTGTAAGGTCTATATGGACAGGGGATTTGGGTGCAGAGGTTTGAGTAACTTGGGATGCTATTCTCTGAGATTTCATCCTAGGGGGTAAGCTCTTTTTGGAAGAGGTGGATTTTGAGGATGGAGAGGGTTGTGCAGGTGCAGTGGTTTGAGATGGTTCAGATTCAGTGCTAGGTTGTGGAGATGGGGAACGAGTCAGGGTTTCTTGGCTTGAGTGAATACCGAGTGATTTTGATTCATCAGAAGACATCTTGTCTGGAGAGGAAGAGGATGATGAATCAGAATGTGGAAGTTTTAGAGCTGTGATCTTGATGCGCATTTGAGAGAAGAGAGAAAGTAAGAGATGCGTATGAGAAGAGACTTAAATAGTCTTCAGACAAGTGAGGAAAGGAAGAGAGAGAGACGTAATAACTGCCTGTTAGTGGGGAGTTATTGTGGCAGTTGTGGGAGGTCAGCTCTCCTTTTTATAGCCTAACGGCTAGTTTCCCAGTTAGTGGGCAGTTACTAGCCGTTTGAGTAACGGCTCAAAACCTTCCATTTCTGACATATGGATATGTCTTACTAATTTTATGAGACGCAAGTTCAGATGAGTCATGAGACGTGTCTGGTGACAGATGCGTCTGAGCTCTTATCTCTGCACAGATGACACTTGAGTCTCATCTCTGGTGAGATGTTTAGTCATAGAGCTCATGGTAGAGCTTGTCTCAACTTCTTGCTTTTATTCAAGAGAACATATGTTTAGTAGTTTTAGGTTCTCATTGAATCTTTCTTCAACTAAAGGTTTTGTAAAGATGTCAGCTAGCTGACTCTTTGTATCTACAAAAAATAGCTCAATATTTCCTTTCTGAACATGATCCCTTATGAAATGATGCTTGATGTCAATATGTTTGGACCTAGAATGATGCACAGGGTTCTTTGCAAGATTTATGGCACTTGTATTATCACAATAAATAGTAATTTTAGAGTACCTGACTGCATAATCTTGCAACTGAGATTTGATCCATAGAAGCCGAGTACAGCATGCAGCTGCTGAGACATACTCAGCCTCTGTTGTGGATAGGGCAATGGTGTTTTGCTTTTTACAAGACCAGGAGATGAGACACCTCCCTAGAAATTGACAAGATCCACTGGTGCTCTTTCTGTCTGTCTTGTCTCCAGCAAAATCAACATCACTATATCCTATGAGATCAAAGCTTTTTCCCTTCTCATACCATAGGCCAAGATTAGTAGTCCCAATCAAGTATCTAAATATTCTTTTTACAGCAGTAAGGTGAGACTCTTTGGGATTTGATTGAAATCTTGCACACATACCTACAGCAAACTGAATGTCTGGTCTGCTGGCAGTTAAGTACATAAGAGAGCCAATCATACCCCTGTATAGTTTGTCTGATACAGCTTTACCACCTTCATCCTGATCTATTTGAGTTGATGGATGCATGGGAGTTTTCATTGGTCTTGCCTCACTCATTTTAAACTTGCTGAGAAGATCTCTTGTATATTTTGCTTGACTGATAAAAATCCCATCAGCTAGCTGCTTGATTTGTAAACCCAGGAAGAATCTCAGCTCACCCATCATACTCATCTCAAACTCACCCTGCATGAGACTTGAAAATTCTTGACATAGAGACTCATTAGTTGATCCAAAGATAATATCATCAACATAAATTTGAACAATTAATAAGTCTTTGCTAATTTCTTTCTTAAACAGGGTGGTATCAATCTTACCCCTTGTAAAATCATTTTTAAGTAAAAATGAACTTAACCTGTCATACCAAGCCCTTGGAGCTTGTTTGAGACCATACAGAGCTTTGGACAGCTTAAGCACATGTTCTGGATGATCAGGGTCTTCAAACCCAGGGGGCTGCCTTACATAAACTTTTCTTCTATGATTCCATTTAGAAATGCACTTTTCACATCCATCTGGTATAATTTGAAGTTTCTGAAGGCTGCAAAGGCTAGCAAAATCCTGATTGCTTCAAGTCTTGCTACTGGTGCAAAGGTCTCATCATAATCTATTCCTTCTTGTTGGTTGAACCCTTGAGCCACCAGTCTAGCTTTATTTCTCATGACTTGACCTTTCTCATTTAGCTTGTTTCTGAAGACCCATCTGGTTCCAATTATGGTTTAATGAGATGGTGGGGGGACCAGATTCCAGACCTTGCTTTTTTCAAACTGAGTCAATTCTTCTTCCATGGCCTTAATCCAGGATTCATCATTTAAGGCCTCATGTATATCTTTTGGCTCTATGTCAGATAAAAGAGCTATTAGATTCTCTGTGTCTCTGAAGGAGGATCTGGTTCTAACTCTGTCTGAAGTCTCTCCAAGTATCTGATCTCTTGGATGAGATCTTACCAGTCTCCAGCTTCTGGGTAGTTGAGATGCATGTTCATTTTGCATCTCAACATTCTCTTGTCTTGTTCCTTGAAATCTGGTTTGATTGTTTATTTTATCTTCCTCTTGAACACCATGAGAGGGTTCAGATTGACTGCTTCTGAGAGGCTCTCCTTCAGACTGGCCTTCTCTTCTATGTTCAGACAGGGGTGATCTTGTCAGTTTTTGTTCAGATGAGAGTTTCTCTTCAGCTTCCTGAGTTGAGATCTTCAGATCTTTCATCAGTTCTTCTATCTCCTCATCAACTTCTTTTTGAGTATTTCCTTGTACCTCATTGAATACTACATGCATAGATTCTTTAGTAGTTTTGGTTCTTAGGTTGTATATTCTGTAAGCTTTTGAGGTTAGTGAATACCCTAAAAAGATTCCTTTATCTGATTTGGTTTCAAATTTTCCCAACTGATCTTTTGTATTTAGAATATAGCAATCACATCCAAACACATGAAAATATGAAACTGAAGGTTTCCTTCCTTTCCATAGCTCATATGGAGTCTTATTTAAGATCTTTCTTATGGCGACTCTGTTCAAAATGTAGCAAGAAGTATTTACAGCTTCAGCCCAGAAATACATTTCAATTCCAGAGTCACATAACAAAGTTCTAGCCATTTCTTGAAGACTTCTATTTTTTCTCTCAACTACACCATTCTGTTGAGGAGTCCTTGGACAAGAGAAGTTATGAGTTATGCCATTTTTATCAAAGAATTTTTTAAACTTAGCATTCTCAAATTCTCCTCCATGGTCACTTCTAACAGATCCAATGCTGTATCCTTTCTCAGATTGAATCTTTTTGCAAAAGGTTTTAAATGAATTATATGATTCATCTTTCTGAGATAGAAACAAAACCCAGGTGAATCTTGAGAAATCATCCACAATGACAAAACCATACTTTTTACCACTGAGACTTGCTGTCTTAGTTGGTCCAAATAAGTCAACGTGAAGGATCTCAAGAGGTATGACAGTTGAGACACAGTCTTTTGGTTTAAAACTTGATTTGTTGTGCTTGCTTTTTATGCAGGGATCACACTTCAGGTCTTTGTCAAATTTTACCTAAGGTAATCCTTTGACAAGAGACTGGCTAGCAAGCTGACTCATAGTTCTCAGGTTAATGTGTCCAACCCTTTTGTGCCAAAGCCATCTCTCATGATCATGAGACATGAGGCAGGTGAGATCTGACAGACTCTCAAGTGTGACTGAGTAAAGATTTTTCTTTCTTGTTCCAGAGAAAATGATTTTTCCAGTTTTAGAGTCTATGATCTCACAAAAGGTAGGCTGGAAATTAACATGATAACCATTGTCACACAGCTGGCTGATACTCAGCAAATTATGTTTCAGACCTTCAACATAATATACATTCTCAATTTGAGCTGTGTTGGCCTTACCAATTTTACCTATGCCCTTGATCTGGGCTTTGCTGTTGTCTCCAAAGCAGACAACTCCAGAAGACTTTTCTTCAAGTGATAGGAACTTGCTTTTGTCTCCTGTCATGTGCCTTGAACATCCACTATCTAGCACCCACTCTTTCTTGGTCTTTGCTGCTGCCAGGCACATCTGTTTCAACAAGAGATTTAGCTTTAGGTACCCACTTATATTTGGGTCCTGCATGGTTAGTTGCCTTTCTCTCGGATGCTACTTGTCTCATGTAACAGTCTGTGACTTTATGGCCATATTTACTACAACAAGAGCATCTTTCTTTCTTTTTCTTTCTTGCAGGTATGAAGAAATCTTTGTACCAAACTTCATTTGAAGATCTCTCATAACCAAGCCCAGCTTTATCAAAAATTCCCTTTTGAGATCCAATGAGTCTCTCAAGGTTTTCTGTTCCATTAACAAATTTTGCTAGGTCATTTATGAGAGTTCTGTTTTGGAGTTTAAGCTGTAAATTTTCTTCTTGTAAACCCTTTAGATTATGCCCATTGAGAACTTGAGTCTTGGCCTTTACTTGTTCAGATAATTTCATGTGAGACAACATGAGACTGTTGTTTTTATGATTCAGATCTTCATTTTCTTTTTCAAGAAATTTTACCTTCTCAAGAGCTGTATTTAAATCAGATTTAAGTAAAGAGCTCTTAGATGCAAGAAGATTTGAATCATACAGAAGATTTTCAAAAGCATACTTAAGTTCATCAACAGAATATTCAGAGTCAGATTCATTTACCTCTTCATCTGATGAGTCTCCTTTTGCCATGAGACATATGTTAGCTGACTGTCCATCTTGACTTCCTTCTTCTTCATCTGTGTCATCCCAGGTGGCCATCATTGCCTTCTTCCTTGGACTTTTCCTCATTTCTTTTCTGAGTTGAGGACATTCAGACCTAATATGTCCTGGCTTCTTGCATTCAAAGCATATAACTTGTCCCTTCTTGTCAGTCTTTTCTCCTCTTCTTGAGGGGAAACTCTTTCTTCCAGTCCCTCTGGCTCTCCACATACGTCTGATCTTCCTTGAGATGTAGGCTAGCTCGTCATCCATCTCACTATCATCTTCATCCTCATCATCCTCTTCTGTTTCTGAGTCTTGAGATGAGTTGAGTGAGGTTTGCTGAGATGAGCCAGTCTTTTTACCTTTTGAGTTACTGGAAGCGTCTTCCAGTGATATAGACTTGGGACGTCTGATGAGATCTTCTTCCATTAACTCTTGCTCATGTACCTTCAGAGATCCAAGAAGCTCATCCAGTCTGAGGGTGCTCAAGTCCTTGGCTTCCTGGATGGCTGTTACCTTTGGTCTCCAAGGTTTGGGCAGACTTCTCAGAATTTTCCTTACCATGTCCTGATTTGAATATGTTCTTCCTAGAGATTTCAGGTCATTTGTTATGACAGTGAATCTCCTCACCATGTCTTCAATGCCTTCATCTTCAATCATCTTGAAAAGTTCATACTGTCTAACCAGTATGTTGATCTTGGCTTCTTTGACTTGGTTTGTTCCTTCATGTTCAATCTCAAGAGCATCCCATATTTCTTTTGCAGAGACACATCCTGCTATCTTGTCATATTCACTGCGGCTAAGAGCACAGGTTAGCAGATATTTAGCTCTTGAGTTTAGAACATACCTTGCTTTCTCAGCATCTGTCCATTGATCTCTGGGTTTGGCTGCCCTGAGTCCCAGTTCATCTGTGATGTATGGCATATAGGGGCCTATCTCAATGATTTCCCATAGATCAGCATGCTGAGATTTAATGAACAGTCTCATCCTGTCTTTCCAGTAGTAGTAATCAGTTCCATCAAAGGCAGGAGGTCTGTTTGTTGAAGCTCCTTCAAGAATGAACAGACTTGTGCTAGGACCAGCCATGGATCTTTACCCTCTTCACACAAAGGTGTGCTCAACCCCTAGAGGCCGAGCTCTGATACCAACTGAAGTTGGCTGAAGGTCTCTAGAAGGGGGGGTTGAATAGAGACCTTCAAAATCTGTTCCTGCAATTCCACACTAAAATTGATAGTTGAGACTTGCTCTCAAGTTGATTGACTTGGAGTCTCTGTTAAGACAGGAAAGAGCTTATACAATTTTTGTAAGCCAAGGAAGAACCTCAGCTCACCCATCATACTCATTTCAAACTCTCCCTGCATGAGATTTGAAAAATCTTGACAGAGGGATTGATTAGTAGAACAAAAAATGATATCATCCACATAAATCTGAACAATTAATAAATCATTTTTAAACTCCCTTTTGAAGAGTGTGGTGTCAATTTTTCCTCTGATGAATCCATTTTCTGTTAAGAAGGTGCTTAGCCTATCATACCATGCTCTTGGGGCTTGCTTGAGACCATATAGAGCCTTTTTGAGTCTAAGCACATATTCTGGATGATGAGGATTTTCAAAGCCAGGAGGTTGTCTCACATAAACTTATTCTTCAATGATTCCATTGAGAAAAGCACTTTTTACATTCATCTGATAGAGTTTGAAGTTTTTGTGAGCAGCAAATGCTAGAAGAATTCTAATAGCTTCAAGTCTGGCCACTGGAGCAAAGGTTTCATCATAATCTATTCCTTCTTGTTGATTATATCCTTGAGCTACCAGTCTTGCCTTATTCCTCATGACTTCTCCTTTTTCATTGAGTTTGTTTCTGAAGACCCATCTGGTACCAATAACTGACTGATGAGATGGAGGAGGAACTAGATCCCAGACTTTGCTCTTGTCAAACTGGTTGAGCTCTTCTTTCATTGCTTGGATCCAAAATTCATCATTAAGAGCTTCATGAACGTCTTTAGGCTCTATTTTAGAAAGTAGTGCCATCAGATTCTCAGCATCTCTGAAGGAGGATCTTGTCCTGACTCTTTCTGAAGTCTCTCCAATTATTTGATCTTTAGGATGGGATCTCACCAGCCTCCAGCTTTTGGGTAGTTGAGATGTATGTTCATTGTGAATCTCATGTGTTCCCTGCACAGCTTCCCTGATCTCATCTTGTTCTTCAGACTTGTTTTCCTTTGGAGGTGTATCAGGTGTTTCAAAGTGAGTCTTTTGGTGTGATATTTGTGTTGGAGAAGATCTCATCATCTTTTGCTCAGAAGTAAGTCTCTCCTCAGCTTCTGGAGTGGAGATTCTTAAGTCTCTCATCATTTCATCAATCTCTTCATCCATAATTTTCTCAGAGTTGTCCTGCATCTCATTGAAAACTACATGCATAGATTCTTCAGTAGTTTTTGTTCTCAGATTAAATGCTCTATATGCTTTAGAGATAAGAGAGTAGCCAAGAAAAATTCCTTTGTCAGATTTTGTATCAAACTTACCAAGTTTATCTTTAGTGTTCAGAATAAAACAGTCACACCCAAATACATGAAAATAAGATATTGAAGGTTTTCTTCCTTTCCACAGCTCATATGGAGTTTTATTCAAGATCTTTCTTATAGAGACTCTGTTTATAATATGGCAAGAGGTTTTTACAGCCTCTGCCCAAAAATACTTTTCAACACCAGAGTCACATAACAAAGTTCTTGCCATTTCTTGTAGTGTTCTATTCTTTCTTTCAACTACTCCATTTTGTTGAGGGGTTCTTGGACAGGAGAAATTGTGAGTAATGCCATTTTTATCAAAGAAGTTCTTAAATTTGGCATTCTCAAATTCTCCTCCATGATCACTTCTCACAGCACCAATTCCATAACCCTTTTCAGGTTGAACCTTTTTGCAAAAAGTTTTAAAAGATTCATAGGATTCATCCTTTTGGGTTAGGAACAGAACCTAAGTAAATCTTGAGTAGTCATCCACAATTACAAAACCATATTTCTTGCCACTAAGACTTGCAGTCTTAGTTGGGCCAAAAAGATCAATGTGGAGAATCTCAAGTGGTCTGGTGGTGGAGACATGAGATTTTGGTTTGAAGCTTGACTTGCTGTGTTTGCTTTTTATACAGGGTTCACATATCATGTCTTTGTCAAATTTTACCTTTGGTAATCCTTTGACAAGAGACTGACTGGCAAGTTGACTAATGGTTCTCATGTTAATGTGTCCAACCCTTTTGTGCCATAGCCACTTTTCATGGTCATGAGACATGAGACAAGTGAGATCAGACAGACTCTCAAGTGAGACTGTGTAGAGATTTTTATTTCTTTCTCCAGAAAAAGCTGTTTTTCCAGTCTTTGAGTCTATGATCTCACAGAAAGTGGGTTGAAAATTAACATAGTAACCATTGTCACATAATTGGCTAATACTCAACAAGTTATGTTTCAATCCCTCAACAAAATAGACATTTTCAATTTGAGCTGAGGCAGCATCAGTCATAGTCTTTTCAGTAGGTTCTGAGCAGCTTTTCAGTCTAAAGTACTGTGTCAGTGTCCTTGCATGCTTTTTAGTTGACTTGACTTGCTGTCTCCTGATACTGAGAATGCTTTCTGTCTTAAGTCCAGATCCTGATGTGCTCTTGTTGCATCTTTGATGAGATCTCGTCTGACTGCGTCTGTTCTTGAGATGACATCTCAAGCTGTTCTTGCATCTCAAGCTGTTCTTGCATCTCAAGCTGAACCTGAGTCTCTTTTAATCTTCATGCTGAGATCCCTTTTATTCTTTGGATGACATCTGAATAATAGACATATGCATCTCATGCTGCTTTCTTTTCTGAAATGTTTCTCTTATTCTTACATATGTGTCTGATTGCTCTGCATCTATTTATTGATTCTGATTGTGCCTTATAAGCTTATGCTTCTGCATGGTTTCTGATCTTGTGTTGCCTTGTATGCAATTTAGTTCTTCCAAGTGAATTGCTAATCTTTTTTGGTCTCAATGGTTTCCTGAAATAACTTAAGATGTACAAGATCTATGCTATACATGAACACACAGTTAGTAATACAAGATGCATCTCATCTTAGTATTTAAACTTACTTAGTTTGACATATTAAAAATTGCTTTAGGGTGAGCTTGTCTCAACAACAATGTCCCAATTTTCTTCTTTCAGACCCTTGAAGTCTATCATTCTTCCCACTACAACCTTCTTGTCAATGAACTTCGAAACAAACTTGTCTTCGATCTGTTTGTTTTCGAAAAGATCGGCTTGAAAGGAGAGCTTCTTCCCTTTTGCTTCTGCTGGAGCTTTTCTTTTTCCCTTGACCAGGGGGTCATTTTTGGTGAGATCAATGTGGACAGGTGATTTTGGGGCAGAGGTTTGGACGACATTTGAAGCTATTCTCTGAGATTTTGGTCTGTGAGGAAATGGGATGCTCTTCTTAGAAGATGTGGATTTGGATGAGGGAGATGGCTTTGAGGGCTGAGATGGTAGAGATTGGGACTCAGAAGGTTCAGACTCTGTACTTGGTTGAGGAGAGGGAGAGCGGCTGAGACGATCTTGGCTTGAGGTGATCTCCATGGAGTTTGATTTCTCAGAGGCAGAAGACATGATTGCTTCTGGAGATGAGGACGAAGATGATTTGTCTGAGTAGGGCAGTTTTAACCCAATAACTTTGATACGCATGAGGGAAGAGGAAAGATGAGAGAAGAGATTGTGATTTTGGTATACATAGGGTATGAAAGAGAGAGAAAAGAAAGAGAGAGATAGACGTGAGTGTTGGTGAGTGGGCAGTAAATGAAACGGTTAAAAGTGGTTGGCACTTCCTTTTATACTGTAACGGCTAGTAAAGTTTTAGTGGGAAGTTACTAGCCGTTCGTTAACGGCTCTTTCTCCTTCCTATATGCTGCATATGAGACACGTGGAGACACTTAAGACTACGTCTCATGGCAATATTTCATGAGATGTTGTCTCTTCTTAAGAGACTCGTCTCTAATGAGACGCAGAGCTGATCTCATCTTTCTTCCCCCTTGTTTTCGATAAGCCACGAATCATTTCTAAGGATAATCAACTAAGAGCACACATATTCAACATTTTTAAGTTTTCAACAAATCTTTCTTCTACTAAAGGCTTGGTAAAAATGTCAGCAAGTTGTTTCTTAGTATCAACAAATATAATCTCAATATTCCCTTTTTGTACATGATCTCTAATAAAATGGTGCTTAATATCAATGTGTTTTGATCTGGAGTGATGAATAGGATTCTTAACTAGATTTATTGCACTAGTATTATCACAGAAAATAGGGACTTTGGAGTACCTTAGTGCATAATCCAGCATTTGAGACTTTATCCACAAGATCTGTGTACATCAGGCTGCTGCTGAGACGTATTCAGCTTCTGTGGTGGATAAAGCTATTGTATTTTGCTTCTTGCAGGACCAAGAGACAAGGCATTTTCCCAGGAATTGACAATTACCACTTGTGCTCTTTCTATCCATTTTATCTCCAGCAAAGTCAGGATCATTGTATCCTATTAGATCAAAACTAGAGCCCTTCTCATACCATAGGCCAAGATTAGTGGTTCCAATTAAATATCTAAAGATTCTTTTAACAGCTGTGAGATGAGACTCTTTAGGATCAGATTGATACCTTGCACAAATACCTACAGCATACTGGATGTCAGGTCTGCTTGCAGGTAGATACATGAGAGATCCAATCATTCCTCTGTAGAGCTTTTCTGATATGGATATACCAGTTTCATCTTTGTCAAGTTGAGATGAGGGATGCATAGGAGTCTTCATTTGTCTTGGCTCACTCATTTTGAATTTTATTAGCAGGTCTCTTGCATATTTCTCTTGACTGATAAAGATTCCATCTGACAGCTGTTTTATTTGTAAGCCAAGGAAGAACCTCAGCTCACCCATCATACTCATTTCAAACTCTCCCTGCATGAGATTTGAAAAATCTTGACAGAGGGATTGATCAGTAGAACTAAAAATGATATCATCCACATAAATCTGAACAATTAATAAATCATTTTTAAACTCCCTTTTGAAGAGTGTGGTGTCAATTTTTCCTCTGATGAATCCATTTTCTGTTAAGAAGGTGCTTAGCCTATCATACCATGCTCTTGGGGCTTGCTTGAGACCATATAGAGCCTTTTTTAGTCTAATCACATATTCTGGATGATGAGGATTTTCAAAGCCAGGAGGTTGTCTCACATAAACTTATTCTTCAATGATTCCATTGAGAAAAGCACTTTTTACATCCATCTGATAGAGTTTGAAGTTTTTGTGAGCAGCAAATGCTAGAAGAATTCTAATAGCTTCAAGTCTGGCCACTGGAGCAAAGGTTTCATCATAATCTATTCCTTCTTGTTGATTATATCCTTGAGCTACCAGTCTTGCCTTATTCCTCATAACTTCTCCTTTTTCATTGAGTTTGTTTCTGAAGACCCATCTGGTACCAATAACTGACTGATGAGATGGAGGAGGAACTAGATCCCAGACTTTGCTCTTGTCAAACTGGTTGAGCTCTTCTTTCATTGCTTGGATCCAAAATTCATCATTAAGAGCTTCATGAACGTCTTTAGGCTCTATTTTAGAAAGTAGTGCCATCAGATTCTCAGCATCTCTGAAGGAGGATCTTGTCCTGACTCTTTCTGAAGTCTCTCCAATTATTTGATCTTTAGGATGGGATCTCACCAGCCTCCAGCTTTTGGGTAGTTGAGATGTATGTTCATTGTGAATCTCATGTGTTCCCTGCACAGCTTCCCTGATCTCATCTTGTTCTTCAGACTTGTTTTCCTTTGGAGGTGTATCAGGTGTTTCAAAGTGAGTCTTTTGGTGTGATATTTGTGTTGGAGAAGATCTCATCATCTTTTGCTCAGAAGTAAGTCTCTCCTCAGCTTCTTGAGTGGAGATTCTTAAGTCTCTCATCATTTCATCAATCTCTTCATCCATAATTTTCTCAGAGTTGTCCTGCATCTCATTGAAAACTACATGCATAGATTCTTCAGTAGTTTTTGTTCTCAGATTAAATGCTCTATATGCTTTAGAGATAAGAGAGTAGCCAAGAAAAATTCCTTTGTCAGATTTTGTATCAAACTTACCAAGTTTATCTTTAGTGTTCAGAATAAAACAGTCACACCCAAATACATGAAAATAAGATATTGAAGGTTTTCTTCCTTTCCACAGCTCATATGGAGTTTTATTCAAGATCTTTCTTATAGAGACTCTGTTTATAATATAGCAAGAGGTTTTTACAGCCTCTGCCCAAAAATACTTTTCAACACCAGAGTCACATAACAAAGTTCTTGCCATTTCTTGTAGTGTTCTGTTCTTTCTTTCAACTACTCCATTTTGTTGAGGGGTTCTTGGACAGGAGAAATTGTGAGTAATGCCATTTTTATCAAAGAAGTTCTTAAATTTGGCATTCTCAAATTCTCCTCCATGATCACTTCTTACAGCACCAATTCCATAACCCTTTTCAGGTTGAACCTTTTTGCAAAAAGTTTTAAAAGATTCATAGGATTCATCCTTTTGGGTTAGGAACAGAACCTAAGTAAATCTTGAGTAGTCATCCACAATTACAAAACCATATTTCTTGCCACTAAGACTTGCAGTCTTAGTTGGGCCAAAAAGATCAATGTGGAGAATCTCAAGTGGTCTGGTGGTGGAGACATGAGATTTTGGTTTGAAGCTTGACTTGCTGTGTTTGCTTTTTATACAGGGTTCACATATCATGTCTTTGTCAAATTTTACCTTTGGTAATCCTTTGACAAGAGACTGACTGGAAAGTTGACTAATGGTTCTCATGTTAATGTGTCCAACCCTTTTGTGCCATAGCCACTTTTCATGGTCATGAGACATGAGACAAGTGAGATCAGACAGACTCTCAAGTGAGACTGTGTAGAGATTTTTATTTCTTTCTCCAGAAAAAGTTGTTTTTCCAGTCTTTGAGTCTATGATCTCACAGAAAGTGGGTTGAAAATTAACATAGTAACCATTGTCACATAATTGGCTAATACTCAACAAGTTATGTTTCAATCCCTCAACAAAATAGACATTTTCAATTTGAGCTGAGTTTACCTTACTAATCTTACCTATGCCCTTAATTTGGGTCGTGCTGTTGTCTCCAAAGGAGGCAACTCCTGTAGCTCTTTCTTCAAGTGACAGGCACTTGCTTTTGTCCCCAGTCATGTGCCTTGAGCATCCACTGTCCAGCACCCACATCCTTTTTGACTTGGCTGCTGCTAGGCACACCTGTGACATCAAGAGTTTTAGCTTTAGGTACCCACTAATATTTGGGTCCTTCATGGTTAGTTACCTTTCTTTTAGATGCTACTTGTCTCATGTAGCAATCAGTGGTCTTATGGCCAAACTTACTGCAGCAAGAGCATCTTTCTTTCTTCCTTTTTCTGGCAGGAATAAAGAAATCTTTATACCAAATTTCACTAGAAGATTTCTCATAGCCTAATCCAGCTTTATCAAAGATTCCTTTTTGAGACCCAATGAGTCTCTCAAGATTTTTTGTTCCATTTACAAATTTTGCCAGATCATTTATGAGAATTCTATTTTGCCTCTTAAGCTTCTGGTTTTCATCAGACACATCTTTCAGCTCTTGCTCATTCTGAACTTGAGCCTTAGCTTTAACCATTTCAGACAGTTTCATGTGAGACAACATGAGACTGCTGTTTTTATGATTCAAACTTTCATTTTCTTTTTCAAGAAATTTTATCTTCTCAATAGTTGTATTTAATTCTGATTTTAGTAGGGAGCTCTTAGAAGCTAGAAGATTTGAATCATATAGGAGGTTTTCAAAAGCAGACTTAAGTTCATCAATTGAATATTCAGAGTCAGATTCATATACCTCTTCATCAGATGAATCTCCATTAGCCATAAGACATAGATTTGTTGATTGTTCATCTTGGCTTTCATCTTCATCAGTGTCATCCCAGGTGGCCATCATTGCCTTCTTTTTTGGATTTTTCTTTGAATCTTTTCTGAGTTGTGGGCACTCAGATTTCATGTGTCCAGGTTTTCTGCATTCATAACAGATGAACTGTCCTTTTCTATTAGACTTGATTTCTCTTCTTCTTGATGGGAAGTTTCTTCTTCCACTTCCTCTAGCTCTCCATATGCGTCTGATCTTCCTTGAGATGTAAGCCAGCTCATCATCCATTTCACTGTCATCATCATCATCTTCTCCATCTTCTGTTTCTATGTCATGAGATGAGGTGAGTGAAGTCTGTTGAGATGTGCTTACCTTCTTACCTTTAGTATTGCTAGATGTTGCCTTTAATGCAACTGTTTTTGGTTGTCTGATGTGGTCTTCTTCCATCAGCTCTTGTTCATGTACTTTTAATGATCCAAGAAGTTCATCTAATCTGAGGATGCTAAGATCTTGGCTTCTTGGATGGCAGTGACTTTATGTCTCCAAGGCTTGGGTAAGCTTCTCAAGATCTTTCTAACCATATCTTGGTTGGAGTAGGTTCTTCCTAAGGATTTGAGGTCATTTGTGATAATTGTGAATTGTCTCACCATGTCTTCAATGCCCTCATCCTCATTCATCTTGAAGAGCTCATACTGTCTCACCAGTACATTGATTTTTGCTTCCTTGACTTGGTTCGTTCCTTCATGTTCTACCTCAAGGGCATCCCAAATTTCTTTGGCTGTTGTGCATCCTGCTACCTTATCATATTCACTGCGACTAAGAGCACAGATTAGAAGATACTTAGCTCTTAAGTTTAGAACATACCTTGCTTTTTCAGCATCAGTCCATCTATCTCTGGGCTTAACTATTCTCTAATCAAGCTCATCAGTGGTGAGAGGTATGTAGGGTCCATTTTCTATGATTTCCCATAGATCAACATGTTGAGATTCAATGAACAATCTCATCATATCCTTCCAGTAGTAGTAGTCAGTTCCATCAAAGGTAGGTGGCCTGTTGGTGGATGCTCCCTCAGGTATGAACAAACTTGCACTAGGTCCAGCCATGGATCTTTTCCTCTTCACACGTAGGTGTGCTCAACCCCTTGAGAGGCCGAGCTCTGATACCAACTGAAGTTGGCTGAATGTCTCTAGAAGGGGGGTTGAATAGAGACGTTAAAATATTTTTCCTGAAAGTACACACTTGATTTCGGGTTGAGACGTGATCTCAAGTTTAACACTTAGAGTCTCAAATAAGTTAGATGAGATGTTGTGATCAAGTGAAGATGATTTGTTAATAATTGAAACTTGATTATTTCTGACTTAGAAAAAGATTTGAGATGAGACTCAAGATGAGACAGATTTTGTGTTATTACAAATAGATTTTCTTTATAAGTACTTAGTTTATTTTGACTAGCAGATTTGATAAATGAGATGTGCAGTGTAAATAAAGAGATAAGGGAGAAGAGATGCACGCAGAGATTTATACTGGTTCACCCACAACCTTGGGCTACATCCAGTCCTCACCACCTGTGAGATTTTCACTATTGACAACCCGTCAATACAAGTATTCTTACAGCCTCTTCAGGACGCCCCTCACACCAAGCCTAGGCAGCTCCTATCTTGGCTGAGTTACAAGTATTCTTACTGCTTCTTCAGGACGCACACTCTCAATCTAAGACTAGGCTTCCTCCTATCTCAGATGAGACTCAGTTACAATGCTTGATAGTTTAAGGTTGTTCTAGCCTGAACACACACAGTGTGAATAAACAATGATTCTGGGCTAGAGAGACTCTCTTCTCACAAGACAATGCAAATGAGTGTAGTAAGAGAACAAAGTTGATGAGACTACAGGAGATCTTTCTTGTAAGATATGTTCAGTTCAGCAGACTCTAGAGATGAGACGTGAGCTCTCTGTGAGATGAGATGAGATGTAATGATTGATTGTTCAGCAAAGAGTCTCACAACATCACTGTAGCTTTCAGCCCTTTATTCCAAGATAAATTAGCCTTTATTTGGCCGTTATGTGATGCTTGAGAGCCGTTGGAAAATAGCTGTTGGAGAGAAGAGCTTTTCTGGACAAGAGACAGCTTCTAGAAGATGTAATCCTTTGACAGCGAGCAGTGTACTTCCTTGTCCTTGTGTTGACCTTGCTTTTTGCTTTTGCATAGGTTGTAGCCTTTGACCTTGATTCTCTGTTTATGAGAATCATCTTCTGATCAGGTCCTTGAGCCTGCATCTCTTTCATGAGCTTTGCGTCTCTTCTATGAGCTTGCATCTCTTTCATGTGCTTTGCATCTCTTTCATGTGCTTTGCATCTCTTCTATGAGCTTGCGTCTCAAGCTGATCTTGAATCTCTTCTTGAGATCTTGCATCTTTATTTGATTCTTGGATACTTAGATTCTGAAACTATTTCTTGTACATGATGCTCATATGATTTTTGAATTACGTATCTTGTCTCATGAGAAGACCTTGAGCTTGCATCTGTTCTTGAGCTGACTTCTCAAGCTGTTTCTGAATCTATTCACTTGCTGTTTTGATAGGACTATGAGTCTTTGCTCAATTTATCTAAAAACAGACTCACGTTCTGGTTTTGAAGAGGATACTGGATTACTTTGATCATCTTCTTCAAGTGAATCTGCAAGTATCAGTTCTAAAAGAGTTCTGCCATAGACTTCAACAGCTTAGTTAGTAATAACAAGATGCAGCTCTTATTCATTTTAGCTCATGATTGACTTTAATGGTTTGGCTCATTAAAAACCTTATAGAGGTGAGTTTGTTTCAACACTTCTCTAGATTAAATACCAATTAGAAGATTTTAATATCTCAGTTACTTTCATACCTGTTTTGTGTGACAATACTAGTGCCATAAATCTCTCTAAAAATCCAATTCAACATTCCAGAGCCAAGCACATAGAAATCAAACATCATTTTATTAGAGACTATGTTCAGAAGGGAGTTATTGATATAAAATTCATTGAAACAAAATTTCAATGGGCTGATATATTCACTAAACCACTTACTAAAGATAGGTTTAAATTCATTAGAGAAAATCTGAACATTCTTGCATTTTCTGAGAAATAATTTTTAATTATTTTACTTGCTGATGTTTTGAACTCTCTGAGATAACTGCTTTCTCTGAAAGGTTAAACTTGTTGAACATAAAGAACTCTCTGAGATAGTCACTTAATGACGTGGCACTCTGAGACGCTTGATTTCCTCACCTTTTCCACTATTGCACGTTGCACGATCTTCAATATTGTGCAGTCTATAACTGCCATGATTACGGGATTAGTGACGGCTATTTAAGGCGCGTGGGGTGATGTCTTAATCTTCTCTCACGTCTCCTTGCATACCAAGTCACTCGACTCTCAGAATACTCTCTGCACTCTTTCTCTCTCTCAAGTGCTCAAGACTCCATTTTTATTCAATGGCACCCAAGAGATCTGCTGCTACCTCCAAAGCTTCTGGGAATATAGTGCCAAACAGGGTCGTGAGTCTGTCTACGTTAGCTGAGTATGGGCATGATTACCAAGAGGAATTTGAAACTGCTGGGTGGTCGGACTTCTTTCGCTCAGTAAACTGTGAATGACACTCAGGAAGTGTGGTCGAGTTTTGGGATACTGCTGAAGAAGTTAAAGGCAAAGAAGGCTATGTCTCCATCAAGGCCAAGGTACTGAATAATGTTGTGTTTGTTGATACAGATGTTCTGAAGATCGTAACCGGAACGAAGTGTGAGGGCCTAGAGTTCGTGAAAGACTGGGAAAGTCACAATGGTGGACCTAAGACAGTCAACCTAATGTTGTACGAAGAAGAAAACCCTGAGAACAAGGATTCTACCAAGATGTTGAGAACTCCTCGCATTCTTCGTGCCATCCTCGGGTGTTGCATTCTTCCCAAGATTGGTGGGAAAAATCATGTCTCTCAGTTGGAAAGGTTCTGTATAGTAAATCTGATGAAGGAGATGAACCTACCTAAAATTCTCCTTCATCACATGATTCACATAGTGAAGGATTCCGCCTCCAGTCTCCCTCACAATACCCTAATCATGGGCATTCTGGAGCACTTCAAGGTACCTGTACATAAATTGTTCGACCACAAGGCTCCTGCTTACTTTGGCTCCAAAACTCTGAAGCAGATAGGCTTTGAAGTCAAGCCTTCACCTCCTCCTTCTCCAACCATCAAGGAATCTATTGCCATGGGCAAAGTTGCTGCCACTGGAAGATCTATTCTAGATATTCTTGAGAATGATCTTGGGGGTGACCCAAGAATAAGTGAATTTGTGCCATCATCCCCCACTCCTGAGAAGATTGTCAAAAAGAAAAGGACCAAAGTTATCAAGACAGCTATTCAAGCTCCTGCCGCTGATACACTTCAACCCCCTGAAGAATATGCTCAACCGACCTCAACACCTTTGAAGGTGGCTGGTGTAACACAATCCAAAGCTTTTGAACCTGTTCAGAAAGTTCAATCAGGACCTACTGAAATTGTGGGTCAGAATGCAGAAGGAAGTGGTGCTCAGCTCACTGAGTCTATTTCTCAAGGAGAAAGAAAGACTGGGGTAGTTGAGTCTTCAGATGGGTCTTCTGAGAAGCCTATTGATGTTGTACCCATTGCTGCAAGTAATCCAGACCCTGAACTACAAAAGGTGGCTGTTATAGCCAATATGCTTGATGAGGAAGACGCTAGAAAAGCAAAAGAGCAAGAAGAACTGGACTATGCTATTGTTGTTGCAACACAGCAAGCACTACTTGAAGATGAGGGGACAAAACAAGCTTCTAGGACGAAGGGCCAGTGCACAGAAAAGGAGATTGAAAAGCAGATTGCTTTCTCCTATCGCGGAAGCACCTTTAATGGTTATCAGGAGCAGATCGATTTAGCAAGCTGATGCTGTAAGATTTCAGCAAGTTGCTGAAGAGGCTAGGAAAAGGAAGTTGGAAGAGCTCAAAAGGAAAAGGGGGAAGGCTCCTATTGAAGAAGGACCTCTTTCCAAGAAAATTTAGCGTGCACCATCACCTCCTCAAAAGCAATCTGCTGCAAATTCACCAAGTCCCCCTCCATCTCATTCATCATCCTCTGGAGACTCTGAAGAATCTGAAAGGGAACCTGAAGTAACTGAAGGCAGATGCATCTGGAAGGGTAGCAATGATGGAATTCTGGCAAGCGAACCAAAAATCTAGCAGTATAATAGTAAGTAGAGTATCATATCCACAGGGAACGGTCAATTCGCGTGTACTCGTGATCTATTTATCAAGAGAGAATAGCGGATTTATGAGAATATTTTGTGCGGAAAATATAAATTGCATATTAATAATCAAAAGCAATAGAAAGGAGGAGTTGGAAGCACTTTACTTGGATTAGGATTGAACTTCGTATCATCGCACCCTTCGTGTATGTAAAAACTATTTATTATCTATGACTATGATTCATGCAATACCTTAGCCAAACTAAATTGATAAAACCTCGAGTTACCAGCAGCCTACCACTCAAAGATAATTCATGCGGGCTCTCCCAAGCGACAAATTACCCTCGGCTCATTAAGCTCTTAATTAGTTATTATTCCGTTTGTTTGAGTTACTATCGATAAACCATGCATGTTCTGTAGATGCTCTTCATTAAGGCACTCACACTACCCGTCAATCACTAGACTACGACTATGTTTCTGTCACTGGTTACCGAGTATCTTTACCCAATCAGAGTTTGAGTTCCCTATTTCTAGGCCCCCTCATCGTCACTCCTAGCCAGAAGTCTCTATCCACGTTATGTCACAGACGCTAGCCTATAACTCCGGCGCACGCGCTAAAGTTAGGAATTAAGCACAGAATAAAGATACCAAATATTACAGATAGGGAATCATAGATAATAAAATAGAGTTTACATACACTTGGGGATAGAATCAACTACATCCAATCCTACTGGAGAGTTAGCTACTCATGGTAGCCATACAAGCCACCGAAGAATCTATCACCTTCTTCAATCCTCGTGCAACGCTTCGCCTTTCCTATTCTAAAAGTAAAAGTGGTGCATGAATTTGTACTGATCTATACTACTCCCTGCACGCCTTGATCTGGTGTAAGAGTCTCCTATTTATAGGCTAAGGAAAGACAAAGAAAATTGGGAAGAAATTTATCTAAAAACGGCAACAAGGCAAGAGTTACGTGTTCTGCGCTTCACCCTGCGCTACAGCGCAGCTTGCAGCGCAGAAGTCAGATTGTTGCGCTACAGCGCAGGGTGAAGCGAGCAACGCGAGTTGCACAACTTCAATCTTTCTCTTTTTAACTTGATTTCTCCCTGAGACTGGTTTTGGTTGGTTGTCTTTCCTTGTTTCCCTTTTCTTGATGAAATCTTGCATTTATTGAGCATCTTGAATTTAATTGGGAAGATTGTCTGCAGAATCCTTGTTTAATTGGCAGTGATATCTTCATTAATTGGTCTCAAATAAACTTCAAATCTTCATTAATTGTTCTCAATTAAACTTCAAATCTTGCAGACATCTCCCTCATTTAATGTTATCTTCTCTCCATATCAAATCTTTGCAATATTATGCAAAAATCAGCACAATTTATATTAAAATAGCATAAAATTCAAATTCAAGACTAATAAATACAATTTATCTAATATTTAATAAAAAGGGATTAATTTGGGGCAAAAATACCATTTTATCCTTGATAAGTGAACTAAAATGTACTCTAATTTATCATATATTTTTCACTTATCAAGCAACTTGCCCAGAGAAATCTTGCTAAAACCAAAAACAAGAGATTTGTCTCGACCGAAATCATATGATCCTTGTCCCTTTCCTTTCTATCAGACAGAAGTTAAGTTGAGTCATGAAGAGCCTCACAAGCCTTATGATGTTCCATTTGCTGAAAGGCGCAAAATTCCCAAATTTCCTAATCTTTTTGAAGAGCTGGAATACTTCAAGTCACATCCTCCTCTGACTAGCTATGATGGTTTGCATGTGGATTCTCACGATGCAGCCAGGGCAAGAAACAAAGGAAATTCCTTGCTCCCTGATCAGCTGGAGAAGATCAGAAAGGAAGTCAAGCCCCCTCAGCATTTTTGGAAAACCTGTTGATGTTTACTCTGACGACCAAATAAGAATGACTGAGGAAGAATGATTCGTTGTACGCAGACTGAATACTGAGACTGAGCTGTTTCAAAGGCACATTCACAAGGCCTTGGGTTGCAAGTACTACAAAGCTCCAAAACCTCTCTCAATGAAGCCATCTACAAGGATTTTGTGGCAACCAGATAGGATCGTTCCTAGGCTACCTCTCACCCCCGGTGAAGCTGAAAAGGGAAAAACAGACAAATTCTATACCACTGGTGATGCCAAGTTCAAACCCATGACTCCTGCTGAATGGGAAGCTTTACCTGCTTATGTCAAAGCGAAGGGTGGCTTAGATCATACTTACAGAGACTGGGTTTGGGACTCTTACTGGCATGAATGTGAAAAGGAAGGTTCCTCCTCAAGAACAAGATTTGATTTCATTGACTGTGCCACTTCTCGCTCTTTGCAATATCAAGAATGGGCTACCTTCTTTCGTGTAAGGTTTCCTAACTCAGTAAGGGAATCCTTTGATGACCCCGGCAATTGGCAGTTGCGAACATGGACGAGTTTCCCTGAGTACACTTGTCTAGTATTCCATCCTGAAGAGTTCAGTCTGCAACTAGGTTTTCAACCTTTCAAGTTCATTGGACGACTGTTCTCCATCACTTTCGTTGAAGGTACTATTCAAGATGAGCTCAGAGAAATAGAAGATGAGGTAAGAAGATCCAAGCTAAGGAATGCTAGGCTGCTGAAACAACTGGAAGAGACTAAGCAATAACTAATGGCGCTTCAGATTGGACACTCCACTGAACGATCTTCCTCCTCCAGAGTGGAAAGACGGAAAAGTCTGTGACGTGGATGCCATTTTATCTCAGCAAGTTGCTTATGTTCAGTGATTCTATTTTATGATCGTTTCAAACACTTTGCATAATGATCTTTTCATAGATATCTTGGGTTCATGATTATTATTCCGCGCATTTTAATATTGATTACTCTGACTATATGCTCTTTCCCTACCTGCTGGTTATATTTGTTAAGTATTCCATGCTGTTGTACCCTTTTGACTGATGACAAAAGGGGGAGTATATGACTAATAAATCTCTGAAGATTGTTTTGACAAACAGTTTCATCTTAGGGGGAGCATTGTTCTGATAAGTATCTGGTTAAGGGGGAGTATCTCTTAAAATTTTTCCAAAATTTTCCCTTCAGATATTTGATAGACATAATCAAATTTGTTATCATTAAAAAGGGGGAGAATGTTGAGTCTCAAAAATATTATTAAATATTTAATAATGATTTAAGACTCTCATATCCTAAGTTTTAATGAATAACAAATTTGACTAAGTCATTTACACATTTGATGCATAAAGTGTTTTTTATGTTTTCAGCAAGAATGGGTTCAACACGAAGAAATGTACTCCTAAAAGATCAACCTGCTGAAGTATGCAACCTTTCTGAAGTGATCAACATGTTGAAGAAACTAACTCACTGAAAGGAACTCTCTGATGTTGTTTGACGTGGCTTGGTCTCCGCACCAACTTCTTTAATCCTAGAGACCTCTTAAAGACCTTGTCAAAGTTCAGAGCTGCTCAGATAACTCTGCATATTCTCTATTCTTAGCTGTGTACGCAGAAAGCCTTCTGAAGCTGTTTTAAAAAATGATACCTTAAAGAGGAAGCCTTGTCTGCTGCAACGTACAACTGCTCAGAAAAGCAAGTCAGCTTTGCACACCTATTGTGTACTGCAGAACAAGCCTTCAGAGTTATGTGTCACAACAGGAGAGAATGCATTTAATGCTATTCCAACGGGAATTAAATACCCAATCAGAGCTCGTGCAAGATATAGACGAACAAGCCAACTTGCTGAAACGCCGAATCGCTGAAATATTATTCGTATATCTTCACTATACAAAAACTTTCATATCCTGAGTCTACCTCAGTTATCTTGTACATTCCCAGAGTTTGAGCTTTAAACTTGTGTAGTTTACAAGCTTAGACTTCTGCCTTTAAAACACTGATTTGTGTTGAGCCTGGAGAGGCTTGTCTGTAAAATAATACTTATGTAGAGCCTGAAGAGGCTTGACAAAAAAGAATACTTGTGTAGAGCCTGAAGAGGCTTGATAGAAAAGAATACTTGTGTAGAGCCTGAAGAGGCTTGACAGAAAAGAATACTTGTGTAGATCCTGAAGAGGCTTGAAAGAAAAGAATACTTGTAGAGCCTAAAGAGGCTTGACAGAAAAGCATACTTGTAGAGCCTGAAGAGGCTTGACAGAAAAGAATACTTGTGTAGAGCCTGAAGAGGCTTGACAGAAAAGAATACTTATGTAGAGCCTGAAGAGGCTTGATAGAAAGAATACTTGGGTAGAGCCTGAAGAGGCTTGATAGAAAAGAATACTTGTACTACTGATCAGATAGTGGAACTCCTTTGCTGTTGTTGCATCGGACTGGACGTAGCTCACAGTATTTGTGAGTGAACCAGTATAAATCTGTGACTAAGCCTTTTGAACCCTTATCTCTCGTTAATTTTAATTATCGCTAACAAAGGGGATTTGAATTAGAAGTTATACAACTCTAAGCGCTTTCATCAAAAGTCTCAGTTTTATTAAACAACGTTCTGAAGACACTTCAGAGAGCTTTTTTACAAAACAGCAGAAAAACAAGTTTTGACGAAAAGCTTCCAAAACTCTTTAGAGTTTATATAAACACTATTCAACCCCCTTCTAGTGTTTACCTGTGTTTCTACAAAAACTACTAATTCTAAGCACTTATCAACATCATACTAGGGAGTTGATCCGTCAATGGCATCCTTGTTTGGTGTTCTTGGTAGAAACTCATTGTACTTTTGATAGAGCTAGTCAACTCTGGAGGAATTTGGGTTATGAAATGGTGGCCATTGCGGAAGCCCAGGGACGTTCGGGAGGTGTTTGGATTCTTCAGGAAATTGGAGCTTCTTTCTTGGTGAATATCGTTGATATTCACAACCAAACAGTTACTATTGAAATCACCAAGGGTGATATCTCTTAGGTAGCCACAACATTGTATGCTAGTCCCAATCCTCTCCTTCGCGAAGTTTTTTGGTCTCACCTTGTTTCTTTACGTCAGAGGATAACACTTCTGTGGATGATGATGGGGGGCTTCAATGATATTATCTTTCCATCAGAAGTTAAGGGTGGCCAATTTTCTACTTCCAAAGCCACTAAATTTAGTAATATGTTGAACCGGTGTGATGTGATGGACATGAGTTCTATGGGCAACCAATTTACTTGGTGTAGGCGTGAAAATGGTCGCACTATTTTATGGAAAAGATTGGACAAATTTGTATGTGATGTGAATTGGAGAATTCTTTTCCAGGAAGATTTTGTTGAGAACCTGTGTTGCACACATTCTGACCATAGCCCCATTTTCCTCCGTTTCAACTCTATTACTGGGGAAAGATCTAAGAGGCCTTTTAGATTCATTGCAACTTGGATTCACCACAAAGATTATGACAATGTTGTGCAAGAGGCTTGGAGACAGAGGACATATAGTTGCCCACAGTCTAAACCGTGTTAAAGTAGATGCTCTAGAATTTAATACCAAAATTTTTGGTAATATTTTCAGAAAAAAGAGAAGATTGGAGGGTCGTTTGAGGGACATTCAAAGATCTCTTGAGTCTCTAGATACCTCTGATATGCATAAACTTGAACTTTCTGTTCAAAAGGAATATAATGTTGTTTTGAAACATGAAGAGTTGTTATGGTTTCAAAAATCTAGAGAGAATTGGGTCCGTTTTGGGGGATCAAAATACAAAGTTTTTTCATGTGCAAACCATTGTCTGACGTTGACGGAATAAAATTTTGGGGATATTTATTTCTGATGGATCTTTGTGTGAGGACCATGATGTTTTCAAGCAGGAAGCTCTATTGTTTTATAACAATCTCTTTTCCTCGAATGATGTGGTTCCCCCTATTCAGGTACCCTTCTCTTCCCCTCTTCCTACTATTCATGACAGGTGCACTGGTGCTTTGACAGCCAGAGTTTCTAATGAGGAAGTTCATCAAGCCCTTATGAGCATGAAATCTTATAAAGCTCCAGGACCGAATGGTTTTCAACCTTTCTTTTTTAAAAAATATTGTAGTGTGGTGGGTGATGATGTGTGCTCTTTGGTTCAAAATGCTTTCTCAACAGGCTATGTGGAGGAAATCCTTCTCCAAACACTTGTGGTGCTTATCCCAAACATAGATTCTCCCTAAAGGTTGAAGGATTTCCGCCCTATTAGCCTTTGTAGTGTGGTGTACAAAATCATCACGAAAGTCCTGGATTCTAGACTTCACCCTTTTTTGGATGATCTTATTAGTCCATGTCTAAGTAGTTCCATCCCGGGAAGAAGCACCGTGGATATTGTTATCATTGCTCAGGAGGTATTATCATTTATGCATAAGAGTAAAGCCAAAGAGGGTTATCTTGTTTTTAAAATTGACATAGAAAAAGCCTATGATAGAGTGAGTTGGAGTTTTCTTAAGGATACTCTAGTTTTATTTGGTTTTCCTCCAAGCACTATCCAACGTATCATGTGGTGCATTTCTAATAACTCTTTCTCTTCTTTGGAATGGTTCTCAGTTAGATAGTTTTCAACCTACAAGAGGTCTTAGACAAGGGGATCAATTGTTCCCTTATTCATTTGTCCTTTGTATGGAAAGATTATCTTCTTTGATTCATCATAAGGTGACTGAGGGTGCTTGGGAACTGGTATATAATTCTGCGAGAGGTCCACCCCTATCTCACTTGCTCTTTGCGAACGACGTGCTTATTTTTTGTAGAGCTAATGTTGAGTAGGTTAACCTTGTTATGGATACTCTTCAATGCTTTTGCCAAATTTCGGGTATGAAGATTAATCTTGAAAAGTCTAAAGCCATATGTTCGCGTAAAGTCCCTCTGGTCAATAAAAGAGAGATTAAAAATTTCACTTCGATTCCTTTTGTCAGAGATCTTGGAAAATACCTGGGTTTTCCTTTGAGCCAGGGTCGGGTTACTAAGCTTACTTTTTAGCCTCTCCTTGATAGTATCCATACTAGGCTAAATTCGTGGAAAGGAAAGCTTTCGAATAAAGCGGGTAAGCTATGTTTAGCAAAGTTAGTGGTTTCCTCAATGCCAATTTATTCAGCGTAATTATTTTGGCTACCGCAAAACATTTGTGATGAGTTAGACAGAATCACTAGAGATTTCATTTGGAGTCACACCAATGGATCACATGGCTTACACATAGTTAATTGGCACAAAATCTCCTCACCCGGGCCTGCGTAGAATGAGGCTTACTAACACTTCTTTGTTCGGTAAGCTTATTTGGAGTATGTTGAATGATCCCAATAATTTGTGGGTTTAAGTACTCTCTCACAAATATGGCTCCTTACGCTTATCTGATGACTCTGCACATGTTCCTTACGCTTATCTGGTGACTCTGCACATGTTCCTGCATCAACATCTCGTGTTTGGTGTGGCATTAACAAAGCCTTGACTAGTACTGTGAAATAGGGCTAAAGCCCCTAGCCCAACCCACCTATCCCCCTAATTTGGCCCACCCCATCTTAGCCCCCTCACCGAGTGGGCATTTTTGGCCCCCGACCCATCCATTTTAATTTTTCGTGGGTTAGGGTCGTGGCTTCCGTGGGTCAGCCCACCCAAGTTTTCTTTTCGCGTCTCTTTATCTAGTCCAACTCCAACAAGTTACTCAGAGGTACATTTTTATCATTTACCCTTACTCTCTAAGAATTTGCACTGTACGTGATGTGCAAATTCTTGGTGTTTTATCAAACGAACAAAAAAATTTCATGATAAGTGCATTTCATTAATTTCTTTTTCTTCTAATTACATATAAAAAATCCATGATAAATATATTGTTACTTATATAATTTACATATATTTATCCTTCTTAATTTTTATATATAAAATACAAATGACAGTATATTGATTATTAAATTCCAATTAATTAGCTAATTTTATATTATATTTTGAATTGAATTAATGATAAATATATTATTATTTATATAGTTTATAAATAAATTCATTATCAGAGTTTTATATGTATATTATTGGTCGTCAATTATAAGTATGGAATAATAAGTTCAAATTTAAAATCCATTAACAATTGAACATGTATAAAAAAATCTCTTGCAAATTTTTTTGTTTGATTTTTACAATGATGGCACTCGAATTCAAAATTATAATATTTTGATCATTGAGTAAATACTAATTTGATCATCAAAAGATATACATGACTATCATTTATTTTTGTCATTTGTGATCTATTTATATATATATATATATATATATATTAAATTGATTTCCTTAAGATACATGTTATGTCAAACGAAACTAGTTATCATTAATTTTTTTATTAAATTCATCTTTAAAATAACATTAAGTATGTATTTTAATAATAAAATTAGTGATATTAATTATTATTGAATGACTAATTAATTTGATATTATTAATAAATGAAAAATTAAATTAGATGTAATTTCACGTCAATCTTCAAAGTATTAAAATGAAACTTTACTCTAAAATGTTACTGTAGTTGGATTTTATGGTTACTTTGTGATGTGTGTATTCCTGTTGAATTTAATCTCCCCTTTGCTTAACAAAAAAAGACTTGTGGACATTATAATTTTTAGGAAAGGTGTTAAACACAATTTTTTAAAAAAATTATAATAATTTATCAAAATAATAGTTTTTTTAGATTAAATTTAGCAAAATAATAGAAGTGGGTTGTTTGGAATGGGCCACACAACTCCTAGAGTGGGCTGACCCACACTATAGGCCTATCTAGTTAGTTAAAAAAATGCTTTTTTTTCAAAAAGGCCCATGGGCCAACCCTAGCCCACAGGCCTTTGTGGGTTTTTTGGCCATACAGGCTTTTTAGTGAGCGGGCTTTTTGGCCCTGACCCACGTGGGCTAGGGGTGGGTGGGGCTGAATGGGCTGTTTTGACAGCTCTAGCCTTGACTGAACTTCAGAATGGTTTCACTTGGAATCTTGGGACAAGAGATATCTCCTTTTAGTACTTTCCTTGGTTTTCAGGTTCGCCTCTTTGCAACCATGTAGATTATGTTCACATCTCCGATACCCAGCTATTGGTTAAGGATCTTTGGGTTGAAGGTAAATGGAATTTCGATTCTCTGTACACCCAGCTACCAGTAGAAATGCGCAATTGAATGCAGAATGTAGAGATTCCTTCGTCTTTCGGATTGCTGGGCCTGGTGTCATGCTTCTTCGGGTACTTACTCTGCTGCCTCGACCTATAATTGGATTCTGTCTCAGAGCTCCACTGGTCACTCTCTTACGTCCTGGCTCTGGATTTGGCCCATCCAAGCTCCTGAGAAACTCAAATTTTTGATTTGGTTATGCTGCCAGAATGCCTTGCCCACCAACTGTTTGAGATTTATTAGGGGCATGGCTTTGGATTCTCGTTGTTAGCGTTGTGATGCTGATGTAGAGGATAGCATCCACTGCTTACGTGATTGTCCCCAGGCTTCATCCTTGTGGTTCCGGTTTGGTTTCAACACGGTCCAAGATTTTTTCATTGAAGATATCGTTCCTAGATTCGGAATAACTCCTCTAGTGCTTCTTCAAACCTTTTTCTTGCTTGTCTTTGGGAGCAATGGTGTTGGAGGAACGCCTCAGTAATTGGAGGAATAAATAGAGACATCAATTCGGCTATTAATAGAGTTTCTTTCTCTGTCCATGATTGGAAACATCTTACTGATGTTAAACTCACACAGCCCTAAAGTTCCATGGTTGTGGTCTGGGAGCCTCCCCTTGTGGGTTTGTTAAGCTTAATACGGATGACGATTATCTTATTCAGTCTTCAATGCTGGGAATTGGAGGAGTTATTCGGGACTCAAGAGCTAGTTGGGTTGCGGGTTTCTCAGGCAATGCAGGAAGGGGCAACATTTTAAAAGTTGAATTGTTAGCTTTATATCATGGTTTGTTATTATCATGGGACATGGGCTTCAGGAAAGTCCTTTGTGAATCAGTTTTTTTAGAGGTTGTCCGTTTAGTTTCTACCCACACTGTTTCATCGTTCCATTTATATGATATTCTCTTGGCAAAGATTACAGACCTGTTGAGAAGGGACTGGGTGGTGCAGATTAAGCACATCTATAGAGAAGGAAATCATGGAACAGATGCTATGGCAAAGCTGGGTGTGTCTCAGGCTGTTTCTTTTCACACATGGACTTCTCCCCCTCCTTGTGCTATCTTGGCCCTGCTTGCTGATAGAAGTGGTATGATACACTTGAGATAGGTTTTTTTTTTGTTTCTCCCCTTTCTTTTCTTTTATGTATTCCCATTTACCAAAAAAAAATTTTACCTCAGAAAACTAAGTATGATGAAACTTCCATTTGAAAAAAGACTCTTGTCTTTCGAATTCTTTCAACAAATTTTCCATCAAGAAAGAATTTTCATCTTGCTACTCGATCATTTTTCGAATTATAAGCAAGGAAAAACTCAACAAAAAATGTACACTGATCAGAAAAACTTAGATTTTACCTTGCATATTTCTAATTCGAATTACAAGGACAAATTATCCCATATTATTCAAATTCTTTTAACAAAAAAAATCAAACCTAAAATTTATGGTAGAAAATTTTGAATCCCTCTTTAGACATAATCCGAGAATGTCCCCATGTTTTTCGAATTCTATAAGCATCAAGGCTTATCCATGATATGTTTTAACCTTTTTAACAACCTTTGGATCTTCTAAAAGCTATATATCTTTTAGATAAGAACAATTTTAAATTTTTTCTCTCGGTAACAACCCTCTTTTTTTGAAATTCTTCAAACAATAAGATTGATTTCTTATAAACACTTAGTAAATTTTCCACCACCAACCATCATAAATGTCTAAATTAAGTTTTTGATAACTTTTTATTTTAATTTTAAATCTATTTTGTCATAAATATTCTTAAATCATATTTGCTAAAGAAAACAAAGGATGATTGATTAAGTATAAAGTAATGAAACATACAAATAGTCCAAAGGGTGATTGCTGAAGAAACAAAATAAACATTAAAACGCAATGTATTACTATATTAAAAATTTGAAAATTATTTTATATTTTTGTTTGTTTATATAATTAGAACTATTTCATTCATTTATTTTTAGGGAAATTCTATGGTACCCTCCAGTGAGAGAGGGTTTTGGTACCTTCTTTGATCATTTAATCAATTTCTCTCAACTTTCTTAAATGGTCTTAGTATTTTTACCATTACGAGACGATATTTAACTATTAGAATTTGTATTTTTAATTTTTGAAAAGACTTTTTAACCACTATAACCATTATCCTGTGTTTTTATTGTATTCTCCCATTTTTTCACATTCTCATTTGCAATACACACGTGTCTCGTTTAAAATCTATTATATGTCTTCAAAATAATTTAGGACGGAGTACACAACTTGTTCCTACGTAATTTTGACCTTTATACATCCATTCAATAAAAAAAATAACAAGAAGGTACCAAAACCCTCTTTAGCGGGAGGGTACCAAATTGCAACCCATATTTTTAAATATCATTTAAGTCCTCATAATATATTACTTTAAAAAGTTTAAAATAATATTAATTACTATTTTATCAATTATATATTTATTTTTTATCTAATTAATTAATTAATAAGAAAAATTATTTAACGATCATATATTAAAATAGATAAAAATCATATTAAAAAATTAAATAGCAAATTTAATATTAAAATGATCTAGCATAAAGCATCCACCGTGGAATGAAATAAAGGACCTGAATGAATCTTCCAAGACACTTAGCCGCCAAATCGAATTCAGAAACCTGCTTTCCCGCCTAAACATCCACACCATAGAAAATCAGAAATACAGAGACCCAATTCCGATACGAGAGCGTTAGCCCCTCTCATGTTCTGAAATCTGAAGTGCATGTAAAAGGAAAAAATGGACTCTGCAACAAAACCTAACCCTAACCCTAAAAATGTGTACCACATCGGAGGTCTGCAAGTGGAATTCCCTTACCAACCGTATGGGTCTCAGTTTGCATTTATGGGTAGAGTAATCTCCACCCTTAACCGGGCTCAGAGAGAAGGCCATTGTCACGCATTGCTCGAGTCTCCAACTGGTACTGGCAAGTCCCTTTCTCTTCTTTGTTCCTCTCTCGCTTGGCAGCAACATTATAAATCTAACCAACACCACCTCAAGCCCGCTCCGGAGGCAACCACCGATCCTCTTGCCCATGGCGGCGGATTTCTTCCCGAGGAGGTTTCACCTTCTTCTGGTAAGTGAGAGGTTACTAAGCCTTCTCATTGATATTTGGTTTCTGTTGTGAGTCCTAAAGCAAATTAACCTAATTTTAGCATCGGAAAATCTGGAGCATACACAATCCGAGGCCAACAACAAGAAGCAGAATAAAAAGGCAGCTCCAACTATTTATTATGCCTCGTATGTTTTGTGCCATTTTTTATTTCTTTTTATTCGTTGCATAGGTAATTATTATTGGTTAAAAAATTGTGAATTTATTATTTAATTGTTGTTATTGTTTCACATCATTAGCATTGTTAAATGTTAGAGATAATCAGTTTAGATGGTTCTGGAGTTTCAACGCTGTTCTCTATATCTTAAAGCATGGGTATCATCATCACTTAACTGCATTGTTTGTTCTCTGGTACTAGGAGAACACACTCGCAGATTTCTCAAGTGATTCGCGAGTTGCGGAAAACTGCATACAGGGTGCCCATGGCTGTGTTGGTAGGTTGAACTCATTGCTTTGATGTCATTGTTATTTTTTATCTTAACTCTTTCAAATTTGTGGTTAGCAAGGGGTTGTGTGAAAATGTTTTCTACAAGGTTACTATGCTATTTCACCAGTTATCATAGCATATGCTAAAGAGATATGTTACTTTTAGTATCGTAGTTGTAAAGCGATATGGATTTGGCTTTGAGTATTTTTCCCCTCTAATTTTGCCAGGCATCACGGAAACATTACTGCACCAATAAAAATATACTTGGCAAAGAGAACATCAATGAAGAATGGTTGCTTCTACCCCAACAAGTTTTACTTTATGAGAATTTCTTTCTGATCTTCATACTGATATATTTCATAAAATGTTTTCAGTAAACTGCTATTGAAAGATCAGACATTAGGCTGTCCAGAATTCAAGTAAGTGTGTGCTTATCAACACATGCTTCCTATCTTTTTTTATCACTATTCTTAAAGTAATGAAAATCAGAATCTTCCAATCTAAGCAGAAATGCACATAAAGTCAAAGGTCATCCATCCCTTCATAAAGGAGGATGCAATGAGGTGCATGACATAGAAGATCTTGTAAAAATTGGACAAGCGGTGAAAGGTCTGGCTTTCTGATTTATTATTATTGTCTTTAATTTATTTATTTTTAATTTTTTTTGCTAAACTTAATTAAGTACAAGCTTTGTATTATCTCCACTTTCAGGTTGCTCTTATTATGCTGCACGTTCCATGTCAGATGATGCACTATTAGTATTTTGTCCATATAACTACATCATTAATCCAGTCATTAGGGCAGCAATGGATGTGGATATTAAAGGAGCCATCATAATTCTTGACGAAGCTCAGTAAGCTGTTCATCTCTTCCTGTTTGTTTACAAACTCAACTAGACATTTATGGGAGTCTGGTTAAATTAAACTGGCTTTATTTTTTGTAATATTATACATGGACTCCAGATGTATTTCACATGCCACCAGTAGTTCATTTCCGTTTTTCTCTGTATAACTGCTCTTACATATTTGCACTTTGCAGCAATATAGAGGACATTACTCGTGATGCTGGCAGTGTGGATATTGAAGAGGATGTCTTGGATAGTATGTTATGAACCTTATAGCTTTTGTTTTCATGCTTATTAATAATGCTTCTAACGAGTTGGTCATACATTTGAAAGAATTCCAAATGGAGCTCCAGCAACTTTGTTCTATAAATGCTGCAATTTACCAACCTCTATATGAAATGACACAGGTAATTAGTTAGACATTGGGTTTGAAATGTTTGACTTATAATTTTATCCTTAGTGACTGCATATCATTTTGACGAGTGCTGCATTTGTGCAGGGCCTTACTAGTTGGATGGAACAGAAGAAAAATTTACTAGAAAAGCGTGATTTTCAGCACTATGTGTCATGGTAAGTTCAGGAATTTATCATTTGTATGCCTTTATTCTTATTTTGTGAATACACTTTTTCATTTTGTAATTTGGATCTTGAGACTCTTTATAAATCCTAACCCCCAAGAATTATAGTAGTTGGTGTGCTATAGATTTTATATAAACATGCTTTGTAGAGTGTAATTTTGGAGAATAGATAATACTTTTTCCTCTTATTCAAATAAAGTCACGCAATACTCGAATGTAGAGGCAGTTAGTTTGGTGATAACAAACAATCTGATACAACTAAGGAAAATACAAAGGAGGAAAGACAGGTACATTAAACCTAGAACCTAATTGAGATCTGAATCGGGTAATTCAAATCTTATCCTAATTCAAACTATTGGATAAATTGGAGCTTAATCCAAATGCAAACTATTCTTCCTAACTTTGCCAACAAACTTTGACATAGGGGACATTATAATACAACTGCAAGTTGGTTGCAACTTCAAATAATCAGATTCTATCAAATTATATGCTCAGGTATTGGGAAAAGAAGACTCTCCTATTGAGTTCTTCCACCATAATTTTTTTTTAAGTTTTCACATAATGTTGCTCTTTCTACCCTAGGATGATTTTGTTAATTTTAATCTTTTGCATGTTATATCATTTCTACTCTTAATAAGAAACATGCAGTTTTCTTTTTCCTAAGTAAATTAAAGCTCATTTAATCTCCTTGAGAAATTGCATAAATTTTTATGTCACTCTTTTGAGGCCACTTCATGTGTTATGGAATTGTTACTTTTGATCGTAGATTCGTAGTTGTGAACTATGGCAATTTTGTTTGAATGCCTGCTTTCACTTCTCACATTAATCATGTGAGAACTGAAAGGTTGCTTTAAGCTCTATGTACTTGTGTTTTTGGCCTCTGTTTTAACTGATACTTTGAAAAATTGTTTAATCTATATATCCTCTAGAGCCTCGTAAAATAAAAAATAATAACTTGCAAATTATAAAAATAATACCTTTTGTATGTATAGTTGGACTGGTGATAAGGCTTTACGAGAGCTCGAAGAAGCAAATATTTCAAAGCAGTGTTTCCCTATCTTGCTAGAATGTGCTACCAAGGTATCTCATATGTTTGACATTTTGGATATTCTTATGTTTGCATGCCATTCATCAACTTGATTATTTGTTCTAGGCAATCAGAATTGCTACAGACTTGGAAACAGAGGCACCACATTTAAGTGGGATGTCAGTGATAACATTAGAAGGTTTGGTATTATGGTTTTTAAATACTTGGTTCTATATTCAATTAGTTACCTACTTCCAAATATTTGTTATTACCGATGATCTTTATGATCTTTATCAATCTCATTTCAGGCTTATTCTCATCACTGACTTATTTCTTCTCAAGAAATGGATCTCACATGTTGGATTACCAGCTTGCCCTTCAGCGACGCGTTAGAAAAGATGATAGTGAGTAGTTGCAGACAATCTATAATATCCAGCAGAACCCCAATTGACAATGTTATCCATTCGTAACTAAATGGAAAATGGTTTGGAAAACCTTTTGGGTATATGAACGGAATTTTTGGGTATCAAATTTCAAATATGATAAAATCTAAATCATCAAACTGAAAGCATTTATGTGGATAATATTTTAATTTTTTTATCTTAAATATAAAGGATTAAATCATTTATAATCTTTCTGACCTTTGTAATGAACTGAAACAGATGGTCTTAAAGGACTACACTGGGCTTTAATCTGTCATCAGAATTTAGAACTTAAAGAACTTAATTTATTAATACAGGAAAAAAATAGAGTTGAAATGAGATACAAAATGGTGTAATTAGTTTGTGAAGACAACTGATGACACTTCTATTTTTTTATTGGACAACTCATAACAGTTTAAATTGATTATTGGCTTCGTAATAGATTCTAATGGTTTGTATATCTACTGCTTCTTTATAATTACCATTAACTTGCTCTATGTCAGGAAGAGCTTTTGGAAACTGGACACACACCTTAAGTTTGTGGTGCTTGAATCCAGCAGTTGTGTTTAGAGATGTTGCTGATCTTTCTTTATCAGTCATATTGACTTCCGGGTAAGCATCGTGAATCAGCATCAAGGATCCAAGTTTATACATGTTCAGGACATACTTCTTTGTATTTTTTCTCCTGTTCTGAGCATGTATTCCTGAGAGCCACTTGCCTGTCAAACAGGGCAGTTCATGGACATTCCTTCTGAAAAGCCAGTGGGTTGGCAAGGATAGGATCATAGGATGGTCTGATCAGCCAGACTGATAATGGGCCAGTTTCAGGCCACATAAACCTGGTTTCATATAAGCATGTAGTTATATTTATATGGCCTGCCCTGGGTTTTTCTGGACCTGGCTGGCCTGGCAATGGCCTGGGCTGCTGTTGACAATTACTGATGGAATTAACCTGCTTTTTCCAAAAAATATATTAAAATCTCCCAAATTAACATGATATTGTATTTGAAAACTTCTCCCCCTGTTTTGATCATGCATAATTTTGCCTTAATATATGTCTGGGTGGTGGAAATAACCTCTTTTCTATTGGCATGTTCTGTAAAAAGCATTTGTTGGAATACAGTTCCAGTGAGGCATTGCTGCCTCAAACATTCCTGGTAAATTTTCACCTAATAAATGATAATTATGGTATTTCAATATATCAATATCATACATTGCTGAATGCTGATTGCTAAAATGAGGCGGAGCTATTTGTATTTTTCATTGCTACAACACTCAGCATATGAGGGCCAAAAATTTGCAGAGAAGTGAGTTTGGCTCTCAGCATCTTTGCTTCCTAGCTTGTAGCATCACTTATGTATTGATTTGGGTATTTTAGGACACTGTCACCAATGGCATCCTTTTCTTCTGAGCTTGGAGTTCAGTTTGAAACTAGTCTCGAAGCTCCGCATGTAATTGATGTCGACTCACAGGTCTTGGCTCCTTCTCTCCTATCCTTAAAGTTCATTATCCTTTAGTTCGGCAAGTGCCTGTTCAACAAGTAATAATCTCTTGAATATAGGTATGGCCTGCTATGATCTCCACTGGTCCTGGTAATTATCCTTTGAATGCAAGTTTTAAAACAGCAGATGGATATGCATTCCAGGTTTGCTTGCTTAACATATATTTTTCATTCTTTATGTACTATTCTTGGATTTATAAATACATCCATTTTTATTATAAATTATGGTTTAGGATGAAGTTGGAAGATCGTTAGAGGAAATCTTCAAGATTGTTCCAGGTGGATGTCTTGTGTTCTTTCCAAGTTATAAATTGATGGAAAAATTATGCAACCGATGGTCTGAAACAGGTCAATGGTCTCGACTAAATACAGAAAAGTCCCTTTTTGTTGGTGAGCTATCCTTATCTTCTTTCAAATACTCTTTGTGAATTATGGAATAGGTTTAAGATTTGAGTTTCTGATGATTTATTTGCCTTTTCTTTTTCTCATCCTTTCTACAAAATGCAATCATTAAAATTGAGAGGATTTTACTTTGATATTAATATCTGAAGTTGATCTTGTTGTCTTCGCGATGTTTTCTGGTTTTACTAAGAATCTGTGTTATGTTGGTGCTTGGTGTACAGAACCAAGGGGAGGAAACCAAGATGATTTTGAACTTGTATTAAAGGGTTATTATGACTCAATTCACAATGGCAAAAGACCTGCTTTGGGAAGGAAAAAAAGGATTAAAAAAAATGATCTCAATCACTTCCATGCAGTTGATTCCGTACAGGATTCTCAGAAAGGAGGAGCTGCTTTGCTTGGTGTTTGTCGAGGAAAGGTGCATCACAATTTTACTTATTCCATATTTTATTATTTTAGATCTGCTTTTATCAGAAAAAAATTATGTAATTGCAATTTGATTTTTGCTACACATTTGTAGTGCTACAGTAGTACACTTTTATTGGCTTATAGTTTTTCCCTAGAGAGAACAGTGCTTTAATTTCTTTTTACCTGTAGATAGTCAATCTGCAAAACCTTTTAGCTTCAAGCACTAATTTTTATTAAGAAACAACTTGTACATGGGAGAAAGATGAGTGAAGGCAAGATTTGTCTTTGTAATCAACTGCAGAAGACTTTACCAGCAAAGTTAGCGGCTGCTTCTAGTTTTGTGCTTCATTTAATTGAAATCTGTATTGCACGGATACGGGTACGGTACCGGTACCGGGTACACATACGGGTACGGGGTTTTTAAAAAAACTAGGACGGGTACGTTAATATATATATATTTAATTTAATTTAATTATATATATATATATATATATAATTCTATCATTAATTCTATGAAAATAAAACTAATAAAATTAGATCAAATTCCATAAAACATTAAGAAACACAAATCATAACACAACAGGACAGCAAAGTAAAACAGAGAATAGTTAACAAACAGCAACAGGGCAGCAAAAACACGGTTTGGAACAGAGCAAAAACACAGGTACAAATTACTCACCAATGTAGGAGATGAGAACAGAATATATTACTAAGAACAGAGTAGGAGAGTCTTGATTCTCTTGAACGCAGACGCGGACAATGCAGATGAGGACGAACAACAACAACAACAGATGAGTCTTGCTCGCAGTCTCGCAGACGAGGAGGACGAACAGTCTTGAACGCTCTGACCAGTGGAGGACACTCGCACCAGTGGTTGGACGAGGCGGTGGCGCGGACGGGACAGCGGTGGTGCAATGTCAGCGATGAAATGTTAGAGGCAACACAAAGTAGGAGAATAGTGAAGGAGGGACGGTCTCAATGGGTCGTTAGGGTTTCTGAATTCTGATTTACAAAATCAGAATTAAAAAAAAGAAAAAAAAACTTAATTTTTCGTTCAAAACGACGTAGTTTTGGTACAGGAGTACCCAAAACGTACCCGAGCCGTACCCATGAGTACCCGTTTTTTTTTTGTTTGAAATCCCGTACCCAGGAGTACCCGGTACGTACCCGGTACGGGTACTCCTCCAAATTTGGAGTACCCATGCTTCAGAGATTGAAATAAACCATGATTAAAATCCATTTGTAAAAACAAAAAATCATATATGTGAATATTTAAAATGGTTGAAGAAAAATAAAATGTATGCTCACCCGGTTTGCAAGAAAAGAATTGACATCTTCTGGTGTGTTTAAGTTGATTAAAATCATTTAATATTCAATTATGTAGACACTGATTTTACACTTTCTTCTTAACAGGTAGGTATTTCTTTAAAAATGCAATAGATATTGTCTCTTACTGTGGCTTCCATCTTTACTACAAGTGGTTAAAACAGAACTGTTTTGGCATTGATTCTATGTACAAGCTGACAGCTTAACATGAAATTGAGTTTATGAAGCACTGACATTATTTAAAGATGCAGATATTGGCACTTCCAGTTGCTTATTTCCCACTCTACTTTTAATTGCAATTTCTTAAATTGACCTCATGTAACTAATTTGTTAGAGTCAAACTTCAATTTGTTATATTTATACTTGTATGCTTACATTTGATTAAGGTCATTATAGGAAAGGGCCTTAAAAAATTAGTAGGGAGTATATAAACAATTGGCTGTGCTAAGCATTAGCCTTATTTAAAACAGTCTTTTAATCTGAGTTAATGATATGAGTCATATGACTGATTTATGATTTATGGATTCATTTTACCTTTACCATAAATATGCATATGACCTTGTTATATGGTTGTACTTATTCAATCAACAAAATATAATGCTTGCAGGTGTCTGAAGGAATTGATTTCTCTGATGATAATGCCAGAGTAGTTGTATCCTTATTTATACTTACAAATTTATTTTTCACTTTTTTGGTGGAGAAGAGATCTAGGACTCCCATTTGGCAATGGTGTATCTTGTGATGATTGAAATAAGGCATATTCTCAGATTGTTAAAGAAAAGGCTAACTATTATGATTGATAAAGCAGCCAAATTGTAGCTAGCCTATAATGGGTTATTCCAGTTTTTGGCAACCTATGTAATTGTTATCTATAGATTGTATGTTCTTAACGATCTCAGATTATTGTGGGTATTCCATTTCCCAATATGTAAGGTTCCTTTCCTTTCTCTTATAAATTTTCTTGGTTAAGGCATCCTCCTATGGAAATACATTTCTCTGACTGCCTGATTTATAATAACTTAACAGATATGATATTCAAGTTGCACTAAAGAAGAAATATAATGACACATACAAATCATCCAAAAATCTATTAAGCGGAAGTGAGTGGTACTGTCACCAAGCATTCCGAGCTTTAAATCAAGCAGCAGGTAAAGCTTGGTTCTGGTTTTGTTTCCATATTCTAACTGAAGCTGATTTTGTTTTTCAATATTTTAGTTTATATTGGTTACCTTTTAAATTCTGTAGGGCGTTGTATACGGCATAGATTTGATTATGGAGCAATCATCCTATTGGGTAATTATGCTTAACTAACTGCCAATGATTTCAGTTCTCTGCCACTTTCTATATTGTTTCTTTCCTTTTTGAGTTCAGAATTCAGAAACTGATTTTCATATTTGAAAGCAAAGGTGGAATTAACTAGGTTTACCAGAGTATGCAATATTACACCATTAGCATGTCCAAAACTGATTGCTTAAACATATTTTGAATTTTCGTAGATAGCACACCATTGTTAAATATATTTCCAGTGGAATGTCTGAAATTTCCGACAATTATTGAGGAGCAGACAGTTCTGTCTTGCGGACCATCTCTTTGGTTTAGAATCAAGTTGTTTTTTCCTTTGTTGTCTTTTGATCTGTCTTTGTAGTGCAGTTTATTATTGAACTATGGTTTATTTGACATTGTTCTTTTATTACCATTAAATCTACTCTTTCAACCACCTTTTCTATCATAATTGGTGCAATTATTATTGTGGAATTAGATGAACGTTTTCGTGAAGAAAGAAATAGAGCATTCATTTCAAAGTGGCTAAGAAGACCCTTGAGAGTGTATGACAGCTTTCATTTGTCATTGGAGGGACTAAAATCATTCTTTGAAGATGCCAAGGTACATGGCGTGTTGGCTTAAAATGACCTTTGTATACTCTGCCTTGTTACCCTTCAGGGATAGTTAGTGGAAAAAGAATTATTAATATCATGTTCAACTTGCTGTAGGAACGGTATGGCATGAATAAAGTGCACGTCACCCAGAATTTGGGCTTAAATGGTGATGGTGTTCAAAACAAGGATCAAAATATGAAGTTCACAAGAAAGAAAAATCAGAAACTGAACAAGTCTGGTGATGGAGGTGAGAAAGAAACATCAGTGATTGAGGATAACATCTCTATTCCCATAGGCTCTCTAGATCTTACTCGGAGTCAGCCATTCGCTCAAAGTAATAATAACACATACAATTTTGAAGACCATATCAACCCACAATGCTGTAATCTTACAACAAGGTATTTTTTTTGTTTCCACCATTTTGTTATAATTGGCATGCTTTTTGGTAACTAAACCTAATGATAAACATATCTGATTTGAGGAATCCATGAGTTGAATCCTTCTTTGGTCATATCACCAAGTTTGTGTATTTTGGTTTCTACATTTCAATTATATAGACATGCAAAGGATATTAATTTTCTGTTCAGTACAACGTGAAGTTCAAACCACCCAGCTGATTCTATGCTTGTTGGCTTAAAAATCAACAATTTCCTTTAATCTTGTTAGCTGATCTTTAAGCATATGTAGCTATGTAGTTAAGTTTTCCTAAGATTATACAATAAAGCCTATGGCGGTACTGTAGTAGTTTGTTCTCTTTTGGGTGAATAAATAAAGAAGGCAACACTTGATCAGAGCCTGGATGAACTATTTTTTAAAAAACTTAATATTTAAAGAAGATAATTTAAATTGGATTTTCCCTTATGCTTGTGTGTCTTTGTATTGTGTTTTGGGTAGGGGTGTTCAGGGTTTTCAATTTTGTAATAAAGGATTGACTTTAGTATCTTCATTGTCAGCTGCATCTTAATTTTTTATCTGGTAAAATAGTTTAGATAAAAAGATAGTAGTTTCTTACACCATCAGATACCAATCATCTAAATTTTGGTGAAATAGAAACCAATTTTATGTTATTAAACAATCACTACATGATTACTAGTTGAAAAATATGTTTCTTACAGGTTCACTGGGGAATCGTCTGTTGCAATTACACATGAAGAAATCTCCATTGTCAAGGAAACCCCTTGTCTAGACATCAGCACTGATGCTGGTAGCCCTAATTACTCTAAGGATGACAACTCTGATTCCACCATAATTGAGGCTTCTGCTCAATTTCCACCAGATCACATATCAAGTTTTCCAATGTCTTTAACTCATGGACATAAAAATTCTTCAAGGGTTCAGTCTTCAATAACAGGAACTCCTGAAAAGAATATAACTGCAAATAATATTTTAGAAATGGAATCATCTCTGAATTTGAGTGTTAATTCTCACAATCAGAAAAGGAGAAAGCCTATGGTCACATCATTTATAAACCTCATTGAAGAAGAAAATCATATCACACCTTGTGACAGTACTCTTACATGGAACGCAAAAAGCTCAGTGGATGTTAGAGAGGCAACTCATGGATCTGAATATGGATTTGGGAGAATCTTGAAGTCACACTCTCCCCAGTTACCCACAAGCAACCTACCTGGTTCATGTTCATCAACTGTCCCTCTACTGGACAAAAGGTTACAGATATTTTGTTCACTCTGCAAAAATCCATTGGGCCGACCTGAGAACCATCTAAATCTTACATGCTCTTTCATTTCATCATCGAAAGTTCACTTAAGATCCCTTTTGAAACAGAGACTGGAAACTTACACTACTGATTGTTCAAAGAGTATACCAGTTATTATTACTGATTCTTCATTCGTTGATCAACGAATTTGCAATAGAATACCTAAAAGTGCACAGGAACAGGGTATTTGGTGCCTTGAAGATGGGTGTGTCTTCAGCACTATTTTCTGTCCCTTCTGCAGTAATACCGACAATTTGCTAGGAGTTCAGATCATGGCAACCAATTCATCAAATGTTCAGTTACTTGACAAGGTGACTTTTACGTCTAGCATCAGGCAACCTTGTTTCACTTGTGCTTGAATCTTAATGTCCCTTTTTGTATCTTTGTTTGCTGTTTCAACTGGTCTTGCTCTAGCTGTGTCAACTTTTTCCATCGCTCTTCTTTAATTGTAGTATTTACTAACATTTCCTCCCCAGATATTGTTTTACATTGATTCTTTGGAAGTGAAGAACCATGAGGAAACAGAGGAAAGTGCTTCAAAGGAAGTGGTAAGATTAAATCGTATATAGTTAGTCTTTTCCATAAAAGCTAATGCTTAGTTGTTTCTCTGAGTAACGATAGCCAATCTGTTTTCTAGTGTAATGGCATTATGCCAAAAAATAATTATGGCTGGGGAAAAGTTTTTAAACTTGAATTCCACATAAATGGAACTGAATTACTGAAGATATGAAACAACAAAACTTCACAAACGCACTATCTTTTGCTTTGTTTTTTTTTCCTAGTCGGTATTGACCTTGGATTGTTTTTATTGAATTTAAGAAACTGATTACTGTGATATTATTCAACACATAAGAAATATGTAAAGTTTTATCTGTACTTTTGAAATTGTTCTTCATGCATGCTAAAGTGCTGAATTATAATATATAGATGAGCTAGATGCTTGTCCAAATATATATGATAATCTCCTGAATTACTATAGGATATGTCTGGCACGGGTGAAGTTGCTGTCATAAGTTCCATTGACAAATATTCTTATCTTCCCCAATTGGGGAAATCAGAAGTCTGGAAGACTAGAAAATCAAAGGTCAAAATTTAAATAATGCTTTAAGCATTTCTTTCGATGGGTATTCTTTTGTCTGAGTTGTGTTTTTTTGTAAATAATGCAGCCAAGGCTACGAAGCTTGCCTTAATTTAGAAAGCCAAAGCTGAAGCTAGTAAGACTGGAATCATGGTGCAATTTCGGCAACCATGGGAAGAACATAAATTGAGGTAGGAATGCTCTTTTTCTCAAAAATTAAATTAAAAAATGACGTTTTTGCTTGACATCAATCACATCCTCTGTAAAAGACTTGTTTAGTTTGAGAAAATGTTGTTTTAATTTCATGTTTTCAATAATAAATTAATAAAAAAATGCCACTGTTTTTATTTTGTTTTCCTGTTTTCAGTTTTCACCAATAGTTATTTTCATAATTTCTTGTACAAATCTTTGAAAATAGGAAAAAACAAGGTGACATTTTGTAATTATTAGTGAAAGCATGAAATTAAGATAGAATGTTTTTCTAAACCAAACATGCCCGATATTTTGTATTTGAATTGTATTTTTCTTATATTTCTTTATTGGGTTTAATCGAGTTCATTCCAAAAGTTGGGAAACACGATTCACTGTGGACCTTTCATTCTTTAGCATTGCATCTTTTTGGGATCTGATACTCAATTGATCCCTAGCAGTATCTTTTGCTTTCAGCCAGTTGAGGAAGTATTCTAGTTGTCCTATATAAGTGGATTGCAGCTAATTGCCGATTGAACTAAATTATCCATCTGATTATATTATACTTTGCACGATATACCTGTGTTGATGGTTTTAATACATTGCTCTGTAGGACAATTTGTTAGCTTTATCCTGTACAAAGATGCTGCGCTCATGATGTTTTGTAATTTTGGGATTAATTTGTTACACTTTCCTGCCTCCAAGACCTGCAACCACGGCTCACTACATGCAATACATGGTAGACCAAGTATCAACCTATGTGTTGTAGTCCAAGATCTCTAAGTTATCCCTAAGTTAACAGAATGACCCGTAATGCAATGGAGTGTCTATAGAGCAAGTTGTAGAATGGTGCCTTGTTTTGTACATCTTTTTTGGAAGACGACTCACGTAGCTAGTTGTATATCCTAACTCATTATATTTGAGTTTTCCTGTACAGCATTTCCTATAGCAGTCTCCTTACTGCCATGAAGCTAGTTGCAGCGTGGAATGTGGATACCATTTGACTTTGTTTAGATAGTGTCAAAACTTCGATCGATTAAGGTATATTTAATATACTCTATTAAGAGTATGTTTGGTGAAACTAGCTGAAAATGTAGCTGATTTGATGAAATATGTTTGGTAAAACTAGCTGAAAATGATAGAATGACACATTAATTATTAAATAATGATAAGTGGGAGTGATTGAGAGATAAACTTGTAATTAATTTTCAGCTAGTAGCTGAAAATTAGAGTTTTTTTTAAAAGTTACTTCAAGTACCTTTTTAAAAAAAGCTAATAGTTACCCAAAAAAGTTATTTTACCAAACAGTTAAAATAGTTTTAACTACTAATTTCAATTTTCAGCTAGCTGAAATGATTTATTAAGCATACTCTAAATGCTTCCAAGTTATTGAAAGAAATAATTATTAAATAGTTTTTATATATGCAATGTAATAGATGTTTTTTATTTGCATTAAATACTTTTTGCTTTTATCTTTTTAACCAATATTCTAAAAGATATTCGCTAGATTTTTCTATAAGTTATAATTATAGATATAAAATATTTTTTTGGGAAAAATATGTTTTTGGTCCCTATAGCTTCGGTCAACTTTAGTTTTCGTCCCTGTATTTTAAATTCTGTATTTTTTGTCTCAAAACTTTCTAAACCCCCAAACAGTGGTCCTGCCTGTTAGTGAGATCCGTTGACCTGATGAGTTGGTTAACAAAATTTACATGTCGGTCTTAATAGCGAGTCTCAAATAACTAACTAATCATCTAATTAACCTTTTTATTAATTTTTAATTATTAAATAATCCTAATTGCTAAATTAGGGTTTTCACCTGAGCAATTTTAACTGATAAAAAAACATAATTTCATAATTTTGGTTATTTTAATAATTATAAAAATAATAAAAAATATTAATTACATGAGTAAGCTATTTGAGACTCATTATTGAGGCTAACATGTAATTTTTGTTACCCAGCTCATCAGGTTAACAGATCTCGTTAACGGCCAGAGATCATGGTTTGGAGGTTTAGAAAGTTCAAGGACAAAAACAAAATTTAAAATAAGGGACGAAGACTAAAGTTGATTGAAATTTTAAGGACGGAAAACTCTAAACTAATGAGTAATCTCTGGACCTTGTTTGGCAAAGTTATCAGTAATGGCATATCACATATGTGAATCCAACTTATTCCACCAAAGGATTTAGACAGATTCGAATGCGGTCCATCGTGGGAAACGAGAGGTGAGTAAACCGGAAATGGATCATCTCTATTTACTAGACAATTCCAATACGAGAAAGATAGAAATATATCCCGTGTGGGTCTCATTCTCATACAGGATATGTTTCTATTTCTCTCCTACTGAGACTGTGCAGGAGAAATGAAACCCGAGTAAACCTTAATGAACAGCCCAGTGATCTCTAACGACCCCTCCGCAAGCAGTACCACTCTGAGAAGAGACCAACCATAGGAATTTGTCACGGATATTGGCCAATGGCCATGGTTCCCCGGTTCAAAAGAATTAGATGTCACACAAAAGTAACTGGTGAAGGAAATGGGAATTGGATAATTGGATTTACTAAATTATAAGAATACAGCACTCTCTCACACATTTATTATATTTTTTAAATATAAAATAAAGCTTCAAAATTAAAAAACAAATGTTATATATATATATATACACACGTATATATATATGTGTGCATTTTTAGAAGTATTATATTGTAAACGCAGAAGAAATGTGGTGGGACCACATGACCCATTGCTGTTTGCGATACTACTATTAGAGATATGTTGCTGGAATCTCTTCTTTATATATAAACATAAGTTTACATAATATAATAAAACATCTATGGCTGTGAACTAAGTGGAAAGAGAGATGACCAACACAACGGCGATGGCAGAAGGAGAAAGCAATGAAGTAGTTGAGGGAAGAGAAGCAATACCCTTGCTGACCCCATACAAGATGGGAAACTTTAATCTATCCCACAGGTTAGTTAATTACACATTGAACATGCATGGTCTGCTTCTTTTTGTGATTCTCAAAATCATCTTTAGTTCTTCAAATTATTTTGATGGAAGAGTTGTTCCATTGTTCACTTTTGACATACATATTTATCTTTCTAATAATTGTGGTCTAATTTATCATGTTTAATACGGTAGGATAGTGTTGGCACCGTTAACACGATCAAGGTCTTACAACTTCATCCCCCAACCTCATGCTGCTTTATATTATTCTCAAAGAACAACTAAAGGTGGCTTCTTGATTGGGGAAGCCTCTGGTGTGTCTGATACCGCACAAGGGTAATTTTTTATTGTACCAAATTATTCATTAATTAACCCCAAGGATTAGTCTAGTAGAGCAGTGTCTATCATGATAAGTACTATGTGGTTTTTGAGCCATACTTTTCCTGCCTTAATTAGGGCATCATTACCTCATCTCAATCTTGCTAACTGATTAATTTATCCAAAAGAGGAAAATCTGTTGTCTGTCAGATTTTTCCAAGTCTTTAAAAATTGGTATTGATCTTTGCCACACAAATGTTTATCTTGTTTTATTGTCAAACACATGTTTATCTCGTACTACATGTCACACGTTTTTTGTCTTGTTTGAATGATCTATTTTTTTTTTTGCCAACGTCTTGATTGATTTATCAAAGATACCCAAACACACCTGGCATTTGGACCACAGAACAAGTGGAGGCGTGGAAACCAATTGTAAGTGCAGTTCATGCAAAAGGAGGCATATTCTTTTGTCAACTCTGGCATGCGGGAAGAGTATCCAATTATGGTATCATTGGATACATACATATATTAAAATTTTATTTAATATATATATGATTATTTATAATTATAATAGAATATAATTAAATAACTATTTATTTAATATTAGTGTTAGCTTATATTAAATTTATTTAACTATGGTTTTAATTATTTATTCATAATTATATGAAGATATGAATTCTTCAAATAAGACTATATTTTCATTTAATATGCAATAAAGTTTTTTCCACACCTCTCCCCCCACCTCCATTTTTCTTTTTTTTTCCTATTTTTTCGTGAACAGTAGCACTTATTTTTTTTTTTTTTTTTTCGTGAATAGTAGCAATTTTTTAAACCATATTAATACCCTACATAACCATCAACTTATATAGTATTAACCATAAATTCATACTCGCTCTCTTGTGTAATAGTCCTTATGATCAATTGAAATAAATATTAAATGTTTGTGTCTTTGAATAATTATTTAAAGTACATTAACAAACATTTTACTTTTATTTCAATTGATCGTAAAGATCGTTACATAGGTGAGAGGGTATGAATTTATGGTTAGATCTGTGTACTTTGATGGTTATTTATGCCATTAAAGTAGTTAATTACAAGTGAGATAAAAGTGGTTAAGTGTGAGTTAGTATATGGTTATGAGTTGCTCAAATGGTTAATATCGAAATTACTTCAGATAATATTGTTCATTTTGGCAAACCTTTACTTTGATTCAAATGTACATGAGGATTGTTACATAAGTGAGGGCAAATAATTTGTGGTTAATTATGTGTACATTGATGGTTATTTATTCTATCTAATTGGGTAATTGTAAGTATCACAATAGGTGGTTAAGTGCGAGTTAACATGTGGTTATATGAGCTACTCAATTGGTTAATATCAAAGTTACGTTAAATAATTGTTCAAAATGACAAACAATTAACGTTTATTTCAATTGATCATAAGGAATATTACATACGCGAGAGGGCATGAACTTATGGTTAATTATGTGTACGTTAGTGGTTAAGTATGCTATCAATCTGGTTAATTACAAGTAACACCAAATATGGTTAACTGTAAGTTAGTGTGTGGTTAAGTGAGTTGCTCAATTGGTTAATATCAAAGTTACTTTAAATAATTATTCAAAATGACAAACATTTAACTTTTATTTCAATTGATCACAAGGATTATTACTACACAAGTGAGGGAGTATGAATTCATGGTTAATACTATATCAGTTGGTGGTTATGTATGTTATCAATCTCGTTAATTACAAGTAATTTAAAAAAAAACATTGGAGTTTTCATAAAAAAAAATAAAATAATAAAAAAATTGCTACTGTTCATGAAAAAATAAAAAAAAGGAAGTGTGGGGAGAGAGGTGTGAGAATATCATTGTTGTTTAATATGTGTCGCATAATATTAAAAAATTAATAAAATTTAAAAATTATAATTACTTAATTATATTTTATATCATTTCATGTTAATCACTCCCATGTATAGTTAATTTTATGAAGCACTTTTAATTTAATTATCCGTTGGTAGCTAATTTATTAACTATTAGCTAACTTACCGGCTAATTTAACCCAAAGCTTTGAATTTGTACAACTGTAGGGTACCAGCCCAGAGGTCAACCCCCAATGTCATGCACAAACAAACCACTTCGGAAAGATATCTTAAACAATGTTGCAACTGATAAATATCCACCTCCTCGTCGGCTAAGAACCGATGAAATACCCAAGCTTGTAAATGACTTCAGAATTGCAGCAAAAAATGCTATGGAAGCAGGTATAATTTAATCATATTATATTAGTGGAAAATTAAAAATCATAATAATAAAAAACTAACAATAGAGTAGTAATCTTTGATGATATAATACATCAACAGAATATCACAACAACCTGTTTTGTTTTATTCTTTATTGTTCTATTCCTTTTAATGGAATGAAAATGAAAATATATTACTGTTATTTTTTTTCATTTATGTCATGTTTTTATTTTACATTTAACACACACCATGCACAGAAAACTCATATACTCTATTATTTTATGTTTCAATTTGTCTACCAAGGGCAGGTTTTGATGGAGTAGAGATACATGGAGGGAACGGTTACTTGATTGACCAGTTCTTAAAGGACTAAGTGAACGATAGAGATGATGAATACGGAGGTAACTTAGAAAACCGTTGTCGGTTCCCATTGCAAGTGGTGAAGGCAATAACTGATGAGATCGGAGCTGACAAGGTTGGTGTTAGGTTGTCCCCTTTCGCTGATTATAATGATTGTGCAGACTCTGATCCTCAAGCATTGGGTATTCACATGGCTCAATCATTAAATCAACTTGGCATTCTCTATTGTCACATGATTGAGCCCAGGATGATCACACAATTCAGTAAGTGTGACACCAATTGGTCCCTAATGCCAATTAGGAGTATCTTCAAGGGAACCTTTATTGTTGCTGGTGGTTACAATAGGAGTGAGGGAAATCGAGTTATAGCATGCAATGCTACTGATTTGGTGGCTTTTGGACGCTTATTTTTGGCTAATCCAGATCTCCCTGCAAGATTTGAGTTTGATGCTGAGTTAAATGAGCCTGATGCAAGCACCTTTTATACTCATGACCCCGTGCTTGGATATACCGATTATCCATTTCTTGAAAATACCACTATTGTCTAGAAACAAAGTGCCTGATGTTTTGATGTTTAATTTTGTGTTGGGCTTTCAGTATCACCATTCATCATCTATAGACTTGTATAAATAACAATGGATTGGTATTGGCTGCTAAAACCATATATTATAGAAGAATATATAAAAAATTATTAAATCTCTTACTTATTTCAGTTTATTTAGATATTTTGGCTAGAAAATTAAACAGGTATAAACTTTCTTCCTTGCCACCCATTGTCTTTGTTTTTTTTGGTCAACCTTGCCACCCATTCTCGTATCCTTATCCTCTCTAGTGCCATCAAAGAAAGAACATGCAAGGATTTTTAACACACCACAACATATCTCACGTGAGGAGTACCTGCAAAATCCTTTGTAAAAGAGGGAGATACTTAAGTACTTAATGTGTTTGATTCAGTTTTGTTTTTAGTTTTTAAAATTGTTTTTTTAAGAAGTGTTTTTAATAAATGGAATTATTTATTTACAATATTTTCAACAACACAAAAACAAAAAAAAAATTATTTTTTCTGAAAGTGTAGTTTCAGAATTTCGGTTTTTAAAAATTAAAAACAGTCACTTTTCAAAACTATTTTTAAAAATTATCAGCCACTCACACAGGGTTTTTAGTTTTTAAAAAGAAAAAATGAGTTTTAAAAACTATAAACAAACATGTTATCCTCCAAAACAATTAATGTGCAGTAGCGCATTTTAGAGTGTTAAAACAAAAATCTCATTTGGAAACTAGTTATCCTCCAAAACACAATGTGTAATTGAATGGAAACGGAGGAAGGAAAAAATTAACCCTTTTCCTGAATCTTAAGCAGTGAAATGCAACTTCTTTTTTTCATAAACTAGTTTAGAACTAATATTAATAAAGGAAAAATTTAGAAAGAAAAGGGATAAAAGTATGCATTTTCTAAAACATTTGAAAAAGATTAGTATAAAATTAATGCAATGGGGTTGGTTCAAGTGATATAATAAATATCATAAATAGTTGATTTTTATGATTTTATTATCTAATATCTAAAAAGTATATTTGATTTTATTAGTATAAAATTTTATTATCTAAAACATTTTCCAAAAACCAACGGGGGTTGGTTCAAGTAGTACATGTTTGATTCCCCTTAAGCAAGGTCTTGGGTTCAAGTCTTGTGGATGGAAAAAATCCCCGCGGGGAGAGTTAGCCCCACCATGATGTGGATGTTCCCGGCTCGATCAAGATTGCCTCCCGTGGAGGATGTTAAACAAAAAAAAAATGAAAATTAATTAATTAGATAACAACCCTCGACAAGCTGGAATGGATATCAAGCATTCCAAGCTTGGAACAATTCAACTCTGAGGGACCAGGACTTAATGCTTTGGTTAAAATATCAGCAAGTTGATTATCACTTGAAACTAGCAAATGAAGTAGTTCTTGTTATATACGATCACAAACAATGTGACAATCCGATTCAATGTGTTTCGTTCGTTCATAAAACATTGGATTAGAAATAATATGTAATGCATATTGATTATCACAATATAAGAGAATGGGATGGAAAGCTTGTTGCAAAAAATCAGTCAAGAAAAAGGACAACCATTGAGCCTCACAAGAAGATTGATCCATTGTTCAATATTCAGCTTCAGCTAAAGACTTAGAAACAATGGCTTGCTTCTTACTCTTCGAAGATATGAGTGCATCACCAAGAAAGAAACAATACCCTGTAACCAACTCCTAGTGTCCAGGCATGAGGCCCAATTAGAGTCACAAAACCCTTTCAATTTAAGGTTTGACTTAGAAAGAAAGAATAGACTAGGGATGTTCACGATTCAGTTTGGATTGGTTTTAAGATAAAAAACCTTCTGATCCAATCATTGTGTTTTTATCATTTCATTATCTAACCGATTTTTTTTATTTTTTCTTCAAATTTAATCCAATCTGATCCAATTTAAATTGGATTAGATTGAATCGGTTTTTTATTTTTTTAAAAGACAAGAAATATTAGATAAAAGTGATAAAATTCTATAATAATAGTAAATATTTTTTATGAAACTTATATTATCAATATAGATACAAAATTATATAAAAAGAAGAACATGAAATATGAAAACACAATTTAAAAATAGTTTAAATTTGATATATGTATAGAGATATTAAAATGATATTAGATAATAAAATCATAAAAAGTATATCAGTATAAGTAATTTAATAAATATATACTTATATAAGTATAAATATAAAATTATTTTATAAAAAAATAATATATATATATAAGTTTGCTTTGGATTGGATTGATTTTCAACATATGATCCGAAAATCAATCCAAACGAATAAAAATAATTCAATTTTGTGATTTTTTCGATTTTCCTTTATCGTTTGATTCAATTTTTGATTTTTTTATTGGTTTTTACGGTTTGCATTGGATTGGATATGAACACCCCTAAAAGACCCTTCCCTAGTGCACTTTTAACATATTTCAAAATCTTCTATGCAACTTGATAATGCAAATCAATTGGTCTATCCATAAACTGACTTAGGTGATACACAAAGAAATAAATATCAAGTTTGGTATTTGTAAGGTAAATCAATCTACCTAGTATCCTTCTATATGTGGAAGGGTCAGGAAGAGGATCACCAAGGGATTTGTGACATTTAGTGGAATGATCTATAGGAGCCCTGCATGGCTTTGCACCAACAAGACCAACATCTTCCAAGAGGTCTAGTGCATACTTCCTCTGACAATGATATTCAAATAAGATCTATCCACTTCGAAACCAATAAAGTATTTCAAATTGCCTAAATCTTTGATGGTAAACTTATCATCCGGAAATCGTTTCATTGCTTGGATTTCAGCTGACTCATTCCAATCTAGAATCAAGTCATGAACATAAACCAAAATGCATATGTAAGAAGATCCTGGGTGTTTTATAAATAAAAAAGAATCAACCTTGGATTGTTTATAACCAGAATTAAGTAAGACATAAGTGAACTTTGCATTCCATTGTCTATTGGCTTGCTTGAGACCATATAAGGACTTGTTCTGTTTGCAAACTAGAGAGAGCTGATCAAAAGGGAGAGAGATCCCTGGTCGAATTGCCATATATACCTCTTGTGTATAAGCTTTTTTGAGTGCTTGCTTTTGTTGCTTGTCTCATCAATTCTTAGTTTTTGCTTAGGCAATTTCTAGCTTTCCAGTAGGTAATGTTTTGTGCTCGTGCACTTCAATTTGGATAAAGTTATGATTGAGTCTCACTGTTGGTCTTTGCAAGATCAATCCAACCTTACCTGAGTAGAAGAGGCAAGAGTGCTTCATCTTACAAAAAACCAAAAAGAGTGACAAACACGAGTGGATAAATTCTTTGAGACTAAACACTTAGATTGAGAGGAAAAGTCCTTTAAAAACTTGAAACTTAAAAATGACAAGTAGACACCTATCCCCCCCAACGCCTCGAACTTTGAGGCATAGGGCTGAGATAGAGGAGTTGACCCAAAGGTTTACAAGGGTCATGAAGGAAAGGTTAGCTGATATAAGGATGAAAGTCACTCATAGTAGGAGGGAGAGAAGACATTCTTCTCGTGATGAGATAAGTGATGGAGGGTTTAGTAGAGTTAGAACTGAGGATAGATACCATATGGGGAGTAGTGAGGGAGAAAGGTTTTAAAGTCATACCTTTAGAGGAGAGGATGAAGAGAATAGGAGACATAAGAGGCGAGAGAGAAGGGAAGAACCTAGGGGATATAGAGAGGAGTATAATGATGAGGTATCTAGCAGGCATAGAAGAGAGCTTATGAGGGAAAAAGAGCCTCAAAGGGAGCAAGGCTTAAGAGGAGTGAAAATAGAAGTCCCAACCTTCAATGGAAAGAATGATGTAGAACAATACCTAGAATGGGAGCTTAAAATTGAACAAATCTTTAGTTGCCATAGGTATAGGGAAGAGGAAAAAGTTAAGATAACTTCTCTTGAGTTTAAGATTTATGCTTTGGTGTGGTGGCATCAGCTTCAAGCTGATAGGAGAAGATGTAATGCACCCTTGGTTTCCTCTTGAGAGGAAATGAAGTCTATAATGCGTAAGAAGTTCATACCTCAACATTACACAAGGGAGTTGTACTCTAAACTCCAAACACTTAAGCAATGGTCTAAGAGTGTAGATGAGTATTACAAACAAATGGAAGTTACATTAATAAGGGCTAACATAATTGAAGAAAGTGAAGCCATTATGGCTAGATTTATCAATGACCTTAATTTTGACATAAGGGACATAGTTGAGTTGCACCCTTATGTTGAGATGGAGGACTTAGTACATCAATCCATCAAAGTAGAAACCCAACTCAAAAGGAAGGGAAGTTTTAAAAGGAACAATTCTAGTTATTCAACTAGGAACAAAGAAATCCCAACGAAGGAAGAGGGAAAGAGTCAAGAGAAGGAAGAGCCTAAGGGCCCTAGGGTTGCTTCGAACCCTACTCCTTCCAAAACACAAAGCGCAAATCTCTCAACTTCCACCAGAGACATCAAATGTTTCAAGTGTACTGGAAAGGGACACATTGCTTCCCAATGTCCTAATAGAAGAACAATGTTGATTAATCACTCAAAACAGATCTCCTAAAAGGTGTGCAGAAGTAAAAGTGAGAGAAACCCTATCAGAAAGCGACACAACACCGCCCTCTTGGGGGCTGTCTCCCTCCATGGGAAATTTCCTACCCACTTTAGCCGGATTTTCCTCTCTCCATGGTGAGAGTTTTTTCATTTTTATTCTATGTTTATAGCCACATTTTTCTCCATATTTTTCGATCATTTGCCCCTTTCCATAACCACTAGCCTCTCCTTGATAATCTATCATTTTTCTTTTTTTCACCTCTACTATCCCGTCTAACAATTCGTTAGTCACTTTTATCATTTTTGCGACACTATGTTACCTAGGATGTGCTGCCTTTATACACCTCTACCACTGGAACTCAATTTTACTACACCAAATTACTAAGTTTAGATGTTGTGGGAGGTTTTTTCTTTGAGCTGTTGTTAGACTTGAACTGCTCCAGAATGAATAAAAAATAAAGAAAGAATGAATAAAAGTTAAAGAAAGAAATGTCCAAAACTCTTACAATTTGTTTTGTAATATATGTATGCATACTTGTTTTATTGTTTGTTTTATTGTTTTAATTTGTAATTACACTATAATAATACTCTTCATTTACCATCATATAAGTTATGTTAATGTCATTATCAATCAATGATATTTCGATAAAAGAGAAAAAAACATTTCCTTGATAGTGTCGATATTTGAAATCCTTCCAAACTTCTTGGGAATTATCAATCCAAAGTGTACTTTAGGCAATTTCTTATTCCACATAATTCAACTAGGACAAGACCATGGGTCCGGATCCTCTCCCGTAACATGTAACTGGAGACTCTGTAGTTAAATGAATCACAGCCGTAGATGAAAAAAGTTATTAATCAACGACTCACATAACCGTTTAGAGCTGTGAACCCACCTTTAGGGAATAGGATTCTCTCCCGTAACATAAAACTGGAGGATCTGCAGTTGGATTAGTGAGAGCCGTGGATGAAAAATACTTATTAATCAATGGCTCATATAATATGCGGTAAAAGAAAAAGCTGACCAATTTCATAAACTCCCCCTTCTAGCATCTTCGGCTCCATTCCTCTCACTAAATTTGTTCTCCAAATTATTGAAAATTATTGAAAATTGTTTTGTTCTGCAAATTTGATTAGACCTCTAATTGATCCAGACAGACTGAAAATTAGATGAGAATTGGTTTTTCTTTCTTCCTTTAGTAATTCCACTTATATTAAAGAAAAAAAAAAGCATGACTAATTAAGAACTTCTAAAATCAACTTGCGAGAGACTTGCAGAATTAGAACTTAGAACTAGTTGATGTTAGAATTTTTCAATGAATTAATGGTCATTATAATGTATATATGAGTTGACACATGGGAGAAATGGTGTAAGGTGAAAGAATAGGAGGAAGGGCACGGCACGACCTTTACCCCACTCAACTTATTAAAGCATACAACCATGGAGGGATCATTAAGAATTCTGTACAGGAATTGATTGCAGAGAATAGCATGGAAAATAATTGAATAGAAGCGGGGGCCATGTGACTAAGCATTGCATCTATGCCCGGCGAGGAAAACGACGATAAAGGGGTTGCTCTGGCAGCAGCGCATAGTCGGATCTGGGAGGCACATGCGAGGGTGCAACACCTATAGAACGACACATCGTAGCCTCAACGACGCGCTTCGAGATGGAGATGGCGGCCCATCATAAATGATAGAGGTCGTGAGTGTTGTGCGCCGACGGCTGAACGGTGGTGGTGGGATGAAGAGATATGCAGTGAGACTGAGGATCAGAGCGATTGCTTCACTGTAACCACTAAAGGTGGGGTCTGGATCCTCTCCCGTAACATGTAACTGGAGACTCTGCAGTTAAATGAATCACAGCCGTAGATGAAAAAAGTTATTAATCAACGACTCACATAACCGTTTAGAGCTGTGAACCCACCTTTAGTGGTTACAGTGAAGCAATCGCTCTGATCCTCAGTCTCACTGCAAATATCTTCATCCCACCACCGTTCAGCCGTCGGCGCACAACACTCACGACCTCTGTCATTTAAGATGGGCCGCCATCGCCATCTCGGAGCGCGCCGTTGAGGCTACGATGTGTCGTTCTATAGGTGTTGTACCCTCGCATGTGCCTCCCAGATCCGACTATGCGCTGCTGCCAGAGCAACCCCTTTATCACCGTTTTCCTCGCCGGGCATAGACGCAATGCTTAGTCACATGGCCCCCGCTTCTGTTCAATTATTTTCCATGCTATTCTCTGCAATCAATTCCTGTACAGAATTCTTAATGATCCTTCCATGGTTGTATGCTTTAATAAGTTGAGGGGGGTAAAGGTCGTGTCGTGCCCTTCCTCATATTCTTTCACCTTACACCATTTCTCCCATGTGTCAACTCATATATACATTATAATGACCATTAATTCATTGAAAAATTCTAACATTAATTAGTTCCAAGTTCTAATTCTGCAAGTCTCTCGCAAGTTGATTTTAGAAGTTCTTAATTAGTCATGCTTTTTTTTTCTTTAATATAAGTGGGATTACTAAAGAAAGAAAGAAAAACCAATTCTCATCTAATTTTCAGTCTGTCTGGATCAATTAGAGGTCTAATCAAATTTGCAGAACAAAACAATTTTCAATAATTTTCAATAATTTGGAGAACAAATTTTGTGAGAGGAATGGAGCCGAAGATGCTAGAAGGGGGAGTTTCTGAAATTGGTCAGCCTTTTCTTTTACCGCATATTATATGAGCCATTGATTAATAAGTATTTTTCATCCACGACTCTCAATACCAACAAAATTGTTCAAAAGTATTTTTCAAAATTGTTCTACAGAGTCAAAGAAAGACAATTCTCAATACCAACAAAAGAACTATAACATAGATTTATATTTACATACAGGAGTAGAAGAAAAAGATGCGGGAAACTAGCCAACTACCAACTGAATTGCTAATTGAACTTTAGCAGAAACAACTAACTAATTAAAATAAAAATTAATTAATTAGCTAACACTTTTAATATACTCATAAAAAATATATATTTATCACAAAGCGTATAAAAATTCGTCACCTTATCTTCCTACTTGGAGAAGAAAAGAAGTTAAACAATTTTCATGCCTCTCTTCTCCCTCAAAACATGTCCAAAGTGTCATAATGTTCATAAAAAGGGAACACAAACAAAACGATAGCCCGTCATCAATAATTTTCACTACCAAAGAATAAAAATAGTACATAGCTTTAGTTGTTAAGGAAGGACGATAATCCAATTATACCTCATCACGAATATACATCTAATGATTAAGAGGGCAGAGAAAGATAAGCCAATAATTTTGATACAGAAGCCCCTTAATTTAACACTTTAAGTTAAAATACAAATGAAGGTGTGCTCCCTTACTATTCACTTTTGAAAAGCAAAACTAATTACTGAGGGGGCATGTTTTCAGGAAGAAGAAAATATGTTTATCAGGAAATGACCAGACCATCGCAACAAAAGATGATAAAAATCATCAGCAGAAAGGTCCTAGATAAATGCATTTCTCTGTCCAGTTGCTACTCATCGTCATCCTCCTCCTGCAGTCACAAGATAAGAATTCAATGAATAACTTGGATTCAAAACAGTTTAGGACCATAAATCTCATATAACAAAAGATGGGCATTTGGAAGATATTTCTTGGAACTTATTTGGATTTATAGCATGTTTGGCTTACACCAAAACCATGTTTCAAACATGGTTTTGTGTCAACCAATGGTTTTACCTCAAAAACATATTACAAACGTTGAGCCAGGCTAATGCTACTGAAAGTAGCGTTCAACGGATCCAAGTTCATAACGTGATTGACAAACCAAACATGCTAATTTTGTGATATAAGAACTTAAAAAGGTGTGTTAAGCTAAGCTTATAAAAATAAGCTATGGTCTATCTATAAACTCTTTTAAACTTATTTCAAAAAACTCTTCAAATAAACTTAAGATATAAGTGCATAAACTCTATTATGATAAACACTTATTCAATAGATGCTTAATTAATTGTTTACACAACCACACCCTAAAGCTTACCTCGTCACTCCCCTCATAATCTCCTTCATCCTCATCATTCACTTCTGACATTGACTTCTCAGATTCTTCATCCGCAGAAGTAGGATCTTCATCCTGACAAGTGGTCACAAAAAGGAACAATGCAAACTATTAGTCCCAAAAGTCAACTTCAGCCCAGGCATAAAAAAACAAAACATGCACCCACCTGTCTGTTGTTGTAGGCTCTCATATTTTTCTCATACTCGACCTTTCGTTTCTCTGACTTTGCCACATATGGTGCTTTCTCCTAAAACACATACCAACGTTGTTTTAACACCAACATCAAATAGCACTCTAAACACAACAATTTATTATGGCTTCAAAACAGTGAACTACATACAACATCAAACATGGATTTCCATTTGGCTCCAGCAGCTTTGCCAACCTGAAAATTTTATTCAAACAATACGTTTTGAGTGCCACATCAGTAATAGCTCACCAATTGAAATTGATTGAAATTGATGGCTTCATAACTAATAACAAAAATAAAAAGGGACAAAAACAAAACTTACAGCAGAGACTGCTTTGTTGTTAGGATTGTCTTTGTTGAACTGCTTCCTAAACTCCTCCCTTTAATAACAACATGATTTTGATAAATTACAAAGAATGAAAATTGCACATGTAAAACAATACGCTGTCTAGCAACACATGACTAACTCAATTAATTTAACATGATTGGCATGTCAAAATTATTTTCAGACGAAATTGACAATTAAATAGATTTAAAAAAAAGAGGAAAAGTATGTGATTAGTATACCTTGGGTGTGAGGATAAAATTTTGAGTGGTAAATGAAATGGGAAAAAAATGATAATTACATGAAAACAAAGAAGGCACTGGCAGGCCTCTCAGGCTTGTTAGGGTCTTTGGCGGCCTTTCCCTTCTTGGCTGGCTTGGTGACTGTGCCACCTTTCTTCTTATTCACAGCAAGTCTGTAATCGTAAACAAAAAACACCACGATCAAACTCGCATTCGTCAATTCTCAGATCTCAGATCATTGATTATTTGTTTTGTTCTTCGATGTGCGAATCAAAATATGAAGTAGTTCAAGTTGGATGATCGAATTGTACTTACTTGGCATCGACTTTCTTAGATTCGGCTTTAGATTTGCGACCCTTCATAACGAATGCTGCAGTTGCAGAATTGAATTGGAGAATGGAAGAAAATTGCGTAGGGGAAGTGAGTTAGGGTTTTATGGGAAAAAAAGGGGGAGGAATTGGTAGGAGCAAGCAGGGCCTGTGGTGCGGAGGGACAAGAATATATTTTGTCTATTGAGGCTCGTTTTGGGGAAATTCAAATTCAATTGCATGTAAATGAAATGAAATATTGGTTTAAGAGGGATTTAAATTCAATGCCATCTCAATGATCCTGGTCCGCAACTTTTATTGGTTCCTGCCTTTATGCCACCCTTTCTATTTTGTGTTTTCTGTGTGTTTTCTTCGATTCCTCGACTCTACGCGATTCCTCTCAAGTGTCTTTAATTATGATAATTATTTAAAATAAAACAAATAAAGACTTAAATAGAGGAGAGCTTGTTTTTTTTTTTGGTTAAATTATGTCTTTGGTCCCCCAAAATATCCCGATTTTCCCATTTGGTCCCCCAATTTTTTTCCCAAGTGGTCCCCTAAATTTTTTTTCATTCCCATTTGGTCCCTCTGTTAGTGCACTGTTTATTATCTTCGTTAAATGCTTGCGTGACAGCTTAGATGGACAAAATAAGCATACATGAAATGCATATGTGTCATCTTATGTGTCCTACATGACTTATATCACCACCTTTCATGAAAAAAACAATTATAGAGTTCATCAAAGTGACTCACAAAAAGGCGTTGATTCACCACCTATAGGCTTATTTTATCATGTAGGACACATAAGAAGACACATATGCATTTCATGTATGATTATTTTGTCCAGCTAAGCTGTCACGACGGAGATGATAAACGGTGCACTAACAGAGGGACCAAATGGGGATGAAAAAAAATTTTGGGGGACCACTTGGGGAAAAAAGTTTTGGGGGAACTAAATGGGAAAAGCGGGATATTTTGGGGGACCAATAACATATTTTAGCCTTTTTTTTATCATAGGTATCTCCTATTACCACTCATCGGGGGTAATCCTATTTGCGGCTTAGTCACCGTTAAGGCTTCTCACCCTTCCCTAAGAGTGTGTTTAGTGGGGATCAAACTCGTAAGCTCTTCCCACAATCTTAGATTGTGTTGTCACATGAGCCACAAGACGTTTTTTTAGAGTTATGCTAACGAGTGTCCGCATTAGTTAAGAAACCATATATAGTTAGTATATGTTTGGTTTGACATTGAAACTGTCCAAACTCAAATTTGGATTCCTCAACGATATTTGTAATGTTGGAAACTTGAGTTTATCACGTTTTAACGTTAAAATAAACATGTTCTAAGTCTTTATTAAAAATCACGACATTGATTATATTAAATGCGACACAATTCAATAAAATTTAATAATTTTGATTTTTTAACCAATGCATTTAGGGCACTCGTTAGCATTTTCTTTCGTGTTATTCAAAATAGTAGATAATAGAGGTTTTCATAGATGTGTATGTAAAATGTATAATAATATATTGAGTGAGAGTATATTTTAAAATGTAAAAATTATCATGAATTATGTGTGATAATAAAAATAGTCACATTTTTTAGAAAATATTCAAAGTTCAAATCCAAAATATATTTATGGGAGGAGTTGTAATAATAATTGTAAAATACATTAACCAAAGATTTAAAACTTTTTAAAAAGAAAAGTATAAATAATAATTATTGTATAAAAAATCAAGAGAATGGATATTTTCATATTCGTAATTTGTAGGTTATTATATTTTATTTTGTAAAATTTTAAAACTTTATCCTTCTTAATAAAAACTCAAAGCCTTATTTAAAGATCAACATGGTGGTTTCAGGATTGAAATGATGTTTTATTCATTATTCTATAAACATCATAAACTATAGATTTGCACCAAAGAAAATGACCAAGCTATTTAACTCGGATACATGTAATGCTTACTCAACACGCTAGCCTAAAGTATATTATTGGGTCAATGCTCATTGTTGTGTGATTGCATGAATCTAGTTGTTTCATTGTCATGATTCTGATCATAGGGTCTTTAACCTCCTTCCATCTCAAAATCTAATTAATGTTGGGAAATTGAAGTTGTTGTTTCAACCTATTCCTTCAACCACTCCTTCTAGTGTGTGTTTATTGGTATATTTGGCTGAGCATTTACATCAATCAAACTCATATTTGAATATGGAAAGATGGTTTAATTTTTGTATCTACTTATTTAAGTGTTTTAAATTAAAAAAAAAATGATCTTGTCTTTGAATTCATGTTTGTTCTATAGAATGATAAATTGTATTGTATTAGGTTGAAAAAGTTATGCTAAAATTTATCACAAACTTTTAAGAGAAAAGTTTCCAAACATAAATCTTATCACTTCAAACTCACTTTTAAGTAAAATCAATTCTACAAGATCAAGTTCATTCAAGCTCAAGTTTGTAAATACTCACCCAAACACATACATATTAGTATTTGCAACTTGAATTTGAGTGCGCATTTGATTTTGTGGTGGCAGAATTGATCTTGGATTAGCATGATTATGTAGAATAGATTTTGTGTAAAATTGATTTTGAAGTTACGTGATTTTTACTTGGATAATCCATATGAAAAGGTGATTTTTGTATAGAATATTATTTGGACACTTTTCACCGAAATTGCTTTTGAGGTGTATAATTAAAAAAATATGGCCAACATGTAAAAAATTGATTATGGGCTTAAGCAAAAACAAGTCTGATTTGCTTCTAGGAAAACTATGATTTAATACAAAAATCAATTAAGCACTAAGACATCCAAACATGTTTAAATTCAATCAAATCTAGTGTGACTAGGGATAAAATCAATTATGCATTCACACAAGTGGTTCCAAACACAAGTAAAGAGATGTTGAATGTGAAGGACCACTAAAAGGCCTATATCTTTATTATCTTGGATCTATAACTTTGGTTTTAAAAAACAACGGAGATTAGTTACATAACATCTTTAACGGGGTCAGAAACTTTCTCATGAAGTTTCCATAGGTTGAACAGGCTTTGAACACCATTGTTCTCAAATATTAAGTTAGCTCATCAGGAATTCAACTTATAATCAATTACGATGTTAATCAAATAGACACAATACTTCTAAAGACATAAATGATAACACTGGAGATTATTTATAAATTATAAATTTTTTTGAGGTAAACTGAGAATCGTAAGACAATCATCTCTTCATCCTTATCACAAAGGATATATATTGAAACGAGTTGAGGAGTTAAATACATTGAATAATCCATATACAATATAATATTGTTATATCATAATAAAAGGACAAATTTACTGCAAATTATACAAGTCCGCAAACTTTTCACATATATATAGTTAACATTTGTTGACCTTATAATTATTTTATTGTAAATCCTACCTTTGGAATGGTCCCGAAGAGTGTCCATATTGGGTCTATAGGGAGGGGGAGAATAGAGAATGTGAAGGATTCAAAACTAACACTAAAGATCATATTAGTGCACTCTTTTCATTGTCGCTCAATTGTCAAAAATAATCTTATGACTATAGTTTAAGTAGCAAAATAATATGTGTACAAAACTCATTTGAGACCAATATGATATCTAGATGTTGCGGATAATGCTCAACCCATAGATGGACAAATCTTTCTTACCTAAAAAAATTAGGAAAAGAGAGCAGATACCACAATGTTAGACATTGCCTAACATATTTCATAGTGAGCATATTAGTAGTTATAACAGTAACTTGTAAGTGTTAGAAATTGCCTAACATATTTCAGTATAGGTATCCTGGGAAGGTTTACAAAGGTTATTGTGCCAATGGAGATGTGTTTGTTGGATGGTTTGGCCAATAATTTGCTGCGTGTGGGGGATGAGATTTCGTGGTTGGACGCTAGGATTGACTCTAGGCTTTTGCTGGATGATAAGACATTGGCGAAAGTGCGCCGCGAGGATTGTGGGGTTGAGCGAGAATAAGCATGTTTGGAGGTGAAATTGAGACTGAAATACTATTGTGTAGAAAATCAAACTGAAACCCCGAATCTTAGCTTTTTAATGCAAGTTGAATCACCTAAATCGAACAACTACAACTCTAGATAATAGATATCATCGAATTAGTGAACAAATGTCATTATGCTTAAAATCTAACATTAAGAAACAACCTTGATTGAAGTCCAATGTGTTAGGAATATGCACTAGAGACTTATATATATTTGTGAACATCCATCACTTGTATCATGTTATTTTATAAAGGCAAACTTATATAATTATTGTCCTTAGAATAGTAAGCTTAAACTTCATAAGGAATCAAGTAGATGATTTGATCGTGAGAGCTTATGAAGAACTATTCTTAAATAGTCCCTAGTCAATTATCATCTTAGGACAAAGATGCATTTAGACTAGAATGTGAGTTCATTGATGATCACATCTCACAGATCATGGATATGAGATATCATGTGCTCACATAGTTACACATTAAGAGTAATGGTGTACTGGAGAGACCCACCTTAAGAACGTTGCATGGGTTGTTACATAAGTGTCATGAACGTTTCTTAAATTAATAAATGTTATATGAAGTTCTTCGACCTGAAATCACTACGATTCCTACATAAGGAATTATATGTTTTAATTATCATCAAACGTTACCGGTAACAGGGTAATCATAAAGTTGGTTTTTGGACATATAATAAATTATGTGGTGGAATGTGAGTGCCCTAGATGAGATTTGTCCCTCCTATGTAACAGGAGTTATATCTGTAGGCCTCTTGATAAAGTGAGACTGCAAAATGCATGGCCATGCTCAGGAGAATAAATATGAGATATTTATTTTCTGTACAGTCTACTTGGGGATCAAGAAAATATAAATTGAACTATACAAGGTTGACACAATCCATGCTCTTGTGTTCAATTAGATATTTGGACAAAGGGACAAAGAATATAAATTATTATAATAAAATAGGATTTATCAAAGTTATTGATAATCGTAATATTTGGATAGTGATGTGTTGCTAGATACCGCTCACTATTTATGATATTAAATATAAAAGAGTTTTATTTTAATATTATAACCAAATATTAAAATCCTATTGGGTCACACGCATACAACATGCCACTAGGAAAGGATAATAATTCTAATTCTAATTCTAATTTAATTTAATTAGAATTATTATGGGCCAGACCCATAAGTGTGAGGGTTAAGTGAGTGAAGGGTAAAACCCTAGCCACCACTCTATAAATAAAGCATAAGATGCACTACCCTGAGACACATGAGCAATCGCTTCTTACTTTCTAAGGCTACTAGCAGAGCTGAGGAGAGAATCCTAGTCCGGTTGTTGGCGTGGATACCAATAGAGACGTGGCTACACTTGCCTCGTTAATAATCCTAATAAGGTACGACCTTTCGTTTCAATACCTTTTATGCCTTGATTCGTGTTTTCACAAAACGATTACAACAAGGGAGGGAATCCATTTATTTCCGCTGCACCCTGATCACATGCTTGATTCCCTTCACAACGGGGTACACTTCACGTTAACCATGTTTTAACTCATCAATTCACTCCAATTTCCTTAATCCAAGCTTATCCCTCTTCTTTCCTTAACGTCTATAGTTTACATTTCAGATCTTAACTTGGTTTCCTTAAATCGGTTCAAAATCGGTGTTCGGAGCTTAACTCTCAATTCCTCCCTTCAATTCCTTCTAACACTCTAAACTCTAAATAAATTCCCAATATTTTCTGTTATTTTACCCCCGAACTCCCTAAATCTCCTTCTATGTCTAACTCCCTTCTTTTGGTGGGATTCACAACCTATGATTTCCTTTATATTCTCTAGGTCCTAGTTTTGGGATGTTACAAAAAAACATATTTTACCCTAATTCTTATATCATTAAAGTTTATCGTCTTTAAGTTCATCGTGTGAGTATGATTCATTCACAGTGAAGAATTTTAATATATTAAACTCAATTTTAAAGTAGGCACATTATTGGCTTTATGAAATGACTTGATTTTACAATTTAGAATAGTATTTAATCATTGTAATTTATTTTGGGATTGAATGTGTGATAAATTTACAATTACCAAAGTGGTTAAACCTTTTAGTTTTATTTAATTCCAAATTAATGATATTTTTATTCCAATTACCCTTAGAATTATGGATGCTAAAATAAAAATCTTTAGTTTATGGATTAATTGAATTTCATTATTATAAGGCATTTATGGATCACCCAAAGGTATTTTAGTTGTTCTTATAATAAATGGATGTGACCGTTGGTAATGAGTATGCATTATTATTTTTATTTATATATCCAAGAATAATAAGTATTTCTAATCAATGCATATGTCTTACCAAGTAATGTTAATATTATTATCATTGTTATGCTTTTGTGTATTAATGTATCACATAAAGGAGAACATTAATATACATAGAATGCTTATTTGTTGTCCAAATTTGTACTGTATGTTTAACTTATGACTCAAAGTATTAATGTTAAGCACATGTTAATTGCAGTATCTATTCTTGTGTCTTTACATTCACATGCTATATTTATTCCGGTCTTTAATGTGTTGAATTTCTCTTATCGGTTTTCACTTAAGGGTGTTGGATCTTGATTTGACTCTTCAAGTTGAAAATTATGCTACTATTATTGATTCTAGTAACAATGAAGAGAAAGCAAATTATAAGTCTTGGGAAAAGTCAAACAGACTTAGCCCGTTATTTGTGAGAATGAGCATAACAAGTACTTTAACCACCATGAAATTTGTGGAAGAGCGCTCCCAAACTGCTGACAAATTTCTTGTTATGATATTAATATGTACTTTAACCACCATAAAGTTTGATGGTTCTCGTACTATGCATGAACATGTCATTGAGATGAAAAACATTGCAAAATGACTTGAGTCTCTTGGAATGACAATGGATGAAAAATTCCTTGTTTAGTTCATTATGAACTTACTATTCACTAAGTATAGTCCTTTCCAAATGAAATATAATACCATGAAAGACAGATGGAATGTGTAACGTCCTAATTTCAGAATTTAAGAATAATGCCCGTTGGAGGCACTATTCCGAAACTCCGAAATTTTCCCGCTACTTTATCGATATCGTCAAATAATTTCATACAATTACTTAGACAATTCCAACGTTTGCTTAAGTTCACATATAGTCATACATCCCTCAAATTTAGATAAATAACTTACAACCTATATCCTAAACCCTTACAACACCCCTACCGGAAATTCCGGCAGAGTCTCCCCTGAAAACAGAGTTTTTCCCAAATTCTAACTTAACCTGAAAATCAGAAAATCTTTACCAATACAGTGGATAAATACACAACTCAATGACAATAATTAACTATGCCTCCATGGTCAGATTACAACTCATTTCTATTACATGAATACGCATTAGAAATACAATTACTAAACTTAAAGCCCTACTTAAAATGAGTCCTCAACTCCCCGCTCCAACACGAACGGTAACCTGCACAGCTGAAAGATAATCCCCGTAATGTGGGGTGAGACTACGTCCTAGTGAGTGAAGTCAAAGTGTGTGCGGTGTGGGGGGAAAACCTCACATGGTATACAATACTATAACATTACATAAACAATTCAGAAGGAAGCATTTATAAAGACAATCATTCGATAGTAATTACATATGCATAGATAGTCATGCATAGTAATGAATATGTCAATACAACTAACATCCAATCTATCTACCGTGCTTATTCTGAAGTGTTCGTTATTCCCCAACACCAAAGGGGTTCTTATCACTTTCAACTTCTGCCTGGAATTGAGCTCAAAACCATACAAGAGACGTCTCCCTTGTGGCCACTTAATTACCTTCTGTTTTAATTAAGAACAGATACACATTCATCAATTCAATTTCTTAATTCCTTTAGGCATAAAGCCCCCCTTTTGGATCGAAGTCCCCTTTTTGTTCTTGCTGTCCATTATTACATATGTTCACATATGTCTCAATCATGCATTAATAATATACATAGTCAATTACATTACCTTAATTTTAACCTAAGGGAAAAGATAGGTAGCACTTATGACATTCATTTCTTTTCCTCAAACCCTAACCATCTCAACCCTACATGCTTCTCAAATTATGAAATGAGAGTAATTTTAACTACATGCAAGTATAATTTCCCACTATCATGCATTTGAGCCTTTACCCCAACAATTTCCCCAAATATCATACATAACCTAGGGTTTGTTTATGTTAATGTGATACACCAAGCAATTGAAGCAATCAAACAATCCAAATTCCAAGCATGACAATGAGTAATGGAAGGGAAATAGAGGATAGGGATCATGCAAGGGATACAATTACTCAAACATCAAGTGAAAGGAAACCCACTCACCTCTTGGCTGACCAAACCCTAGGAAGGCAAAAAGGAAAGGTTGGGGGAAGAAGAACTTGAAGTGGGAAACCTTGAAGAGGTGTGGGAGCTCCTCCTTCTTCTCAATCTCCAAACTCTAGCACTCCTTCTCTCACTAAGCTTCGCCCCCTTCTCTCTCTAGGAAGTAGGAAGTGGAGAAAATGAAGAAAAAGAATAAAAACTCAGTTTTTTAGTGTTTTTACAGCAACAGACACGTCGTTGCGCTTCAGTTGCGCTCAGCGCAGCTAAAGCGCAGCTTTTCCCCAAAACTCTCTGATTTCTGCGCTTCAGTTGCGCTCAGTGCAGCTTGGAGCGCAGAAAACAGAGAGAAATTCAGGAAATTCCGTTGTTTCTCGACAGCTTTCTTGCCTGAGCAAGAATGTGTCCGTTAAGGGTGCAAACGAGCTCAGAATACTATCGTATAGCATATCAAACTGAAGCCCCGAATCTTAGCTTTCTAATCCAAGTAGAATCACCTACATTGGACACCTATAACTCTAGATATTTCCAAATTAGTGCACCAAGGTCCTAGGCTTGAAACCCGAAATTAAGCAACAACCTAGGTTTTTTGCCCTTCTTTGATTCCAACCCAAAACTCTCCTTCTCAAACCTAGTTCCTCTCCATGATAACCTTCTTCTAGCTTAGTTATTCTCATCCCAAAACCCTTCCCAACTTCTCCTTTCTCCCTAGAGTCCCATAAGTTCTACCAAAAATCCTTCATTTAAGCTTTCTCTTCCTAACCTCATTTCCTCACTCTTGAACTTTATACTTCTTTTTAATATAGGGTGTGGTTTATTCTAAGTTTCTCCTACCTTTTAATTAGTCTTAACTTTTGGTCTATCTTATAAATTCTTTCCAAAACTCATGATTCCTAACGGATTCTGTAGAAACACAGGGAAACACTAGAAGGGGGGTTGAATAGTGTTTCTTAATATTTTATGGAAGCTTTTCGCAATCAGTGAGTTTTAAAAACGTTTTAGACAGGTTTAAGGTGTTGTCTGAAGTTTCTTAAGACGGCTTCTGAGAATGTCTTTTGAAAGGTTTCTTGCTTTTAAAATATCAGAACAGTTTTTCAACACCCTTTGATTAGAATAAATAAATTGACAAGAGATAAGGGTAAGAAAACTTAGCCAAGAAATTTATCCTGGTTCACTCACTACCACTGTGAGCTACGTCCAGTCCCAATGCCAACTAGAACTTGGATTTTCTCTTAATCTTTACCAAGATTACAAGTATTCTTTTACAGACAAGCCTCTTCAAGCTCAACAACCAAGTATTCTTTTACAGACAAGCCTCTCTAGGCTCAACAACCAAGTATTCTTTTACAGACAAGCCTCTCCAGGCTCAAAAACAATTTTACAAAGAAAATAAGTATAAGCTCTTAAACTGTATCAGTTTGAAGCTTAAACAGAGACAATGTACAATACAACTGAGGTATACTCAGGATATACAAATTGTGTACAAAGATAATTTTATCAGAGTGAATGAAAACTTGCAGCGTGATATTCTCTTAGACTTTCTTGTATGTTGAATCACTCTCCGTTTGACGGTCTTCATGAAGAGGTATTTATACCCAATCTTCAATCTGTTGAAACTTCAATCCGTTGAAACTTCAATCCGTTGAAAAACCACCGTTTAGAGATAGCATCAAATGCTATTTAATCCATTGTGAGACATGCTTCTGAGAGTTCTGATTTCTCTGACACTGTACAAGGTTGTTGCTGCCATAAAGCTGCTACTTTTGTTGCTGCAGAGGCTGCGTTGCAGAGATTTCCTCAGTGGTGTATGAAATTCAAAAACACCAGGAAAGGTCTCTGTGTTCCTTGCCATAAATGTGTTTGAAAAGGTACGTGCAGCAGAGACTCAGAAAGGTCTTCACAAACTTCAGCAAAGGGTGCCACGTCATAAATGAGACTTCAGACGGCTTCAACACTTCAGACGGGTTGGGCACTTCAGAAGGCTTTAACTCCTCAGCCAGGTTGAAGACACTTCACATAATCTTATATATTCTAAGTGGCTTGCTGAAATCATAGATAAACCATTAAACCATATATGCATCTATGATAAATATTTTAACTCAAATTTGTTAAGCATTAAAACTTGGGAATTTAGCTGTCTTATACATCATAATTTCCATTATGATATTTTTGAGACTCAACATTCTCCCCCTTTTTAATGATGACAAATTTGCTTTAAAATACATAAATCTGAAAGGAGATTTAAAATTAAAAAAGAATAACTCCCCCTCAGATGATGATCACTTAAACTGATTTTTGATCAAATGCATGTATCAGTTTATCAGTTACTCCCCCTGAGACCTGTAATCACTTCATATTCAAATTTTGTTAGTTTTTAATGCTCCCCCTTTTGTCATCAATCAAAAGGGATTCCAGAGCACAACAACAACAATCATAGCACAATTATGAAGTATAATAACAGTAAACTTAGTATAATCACAGCACAAACACATCATTCATGAGTAAATACTGATGGTATGGTTCAAAAGAGTTCAGATAAACAAGAAATTAATCACTTGGCAGAAATAAACATGAGACAGGGCTACATCATTGACTACCCATCCTTCTGCAGCAAAGCTTCTTTCATGAAGGATATCCGCTCATCCTTTGCTTTGTCAATCTGAGAGATGAGAGCAGTCTTCATGTCTGCCTGGCCACTCTTAAGCTGTTGTTGCTCATGTAGAATCTGGTCTTGTTTAGCAATGAGATCAACATTCTTCTTCTCCAGCTTCTTTATTTTCATCCTCAGTCTTCTGTTTTCTTCGTCAAGATCTGGTTCTGCTTCATAGAATATGAGTTGAATGTGTCTACACACAAACCTCAGCACATCAAATCCTGGAAGCAGTCCATACGCATGTGGATGGTAGACTGGGCAAAAGAATGTTCCAATGGGGTTGATCATCTCCCATTCATCATGAAAAGGTGCAGTCAGAGGTGGGAAGTGGCCTCTGATGTACATGTACTGCACATTCATGGATCTCCCATAGTCAATGAGAGAATCAACATCTGGTCCAGTTGACCCAGAAGAGGATCCAGCGTCCTCTCTGATCTTCCAGTAAGATGCCCAAACTCTGTCTCTGAAACTATGACCTATTCCTCCTCCTTGTCTTTTCACCCTTGCTGGTTGCTCCTTCCATTCTCTTGGAGTCAGAGGCTTGAAGGGGGCTGGATAAGCCTTTGGTTCCTTGAACTTATCATCAGGACCTTCCTTCAGAGGGTACCTAGGAACAATCCTATCAGGTTGCACCAGGATCTTGGTGGTTGGCCTGATGGAAAATGCTCTAGGAGGCTTGTATCCTCTCATGGCAACAGATTTGATGCAGTCCCTCTCAAACAATTCTCCCTCTATGTATAAATGCCTTACACTGGTGATGGTGGAGAGGATTCCTTCATCAACAAACATTGAAATCCCTAGAACAGTAGCCTTGATGCTTTCATAAACTCCTTTTGAGTTGGGTATTCCTCGAGCAGAAGCCCAGAAATCCACCACACTCTGTTCATGCCATTGACAGTTAATATGGTCAAAGAAGGAAGTCCATCCAGCAGCATTGAACTCTTCAACCAAATCCATGCCAAGGTCACGAAGCTCTTCAAGGTTTACTCCCTTTGATCTAACCACATTTCCACCAGAACTAGAAATCTTCTTTGGTGCCATTGAAGTTGCAGAGAAAAACTTGAGATAAAAACGGTTGCAAGAAGACGAAGAAGTTCAAACAGTGAGCTGAGAGAAATTGTAAGGCTTCTCCAACACACTAACTCCTGCATTTATAGGCTCATGATGTAATGATGCCCTATACCTGTTGCGCAGACTTCGTGTAACGTGAGAAGTGGAAGAGACAAAATAAATGGAATTCAACCGTCTCAGATAGCCACGTCATCAAGTCATTTCAGACAAGTGAGAAGTTTCAGACACACATATAGATTTCAGATACCCCAAAATTTCAGACGCTCTTAGCATATCAGACAACATACAAAGTCAATTATTTGAAAATGCACATATGTTCAAGTTATTTCGTATGAACTTAAACCTATCTTCAGCCAGGGGTTTTGTGAATATATCCGCCCATTGATGCTCTGTGTCAATGAACTGTATATCAAAAACACCTTTCTGAACATAGTCTCTAATGAAATGATGCTTGATTTCTATATGCTTAGCCCTAGAATGTTGAATAGGGTTTTTAGACAAATTAATAGCACTAGTATTATCACACAGAACAGGTATAGAAGGGATAGGAATATTAAAATCCTCAAGTTGTTACTTCACCCATAGCAGTTGTGAACAACAATTGGCTGCTGAAATATATTCTGCTTCTGCTGTTGATAAAGCGATGGTGTTTGCCTTTTGCTTGACCAGCTGATCATGTTATTTCCAAAGAAATGACATCCTCCACTGGTGCTTTTTCTTTCTATTCTATCTCCAGCAAAGTCAGCATCACAGTATCCTATTAACCTGCAATCTTTGCTCTTCTTATAGCATAGACCAAGATTAGTAGTACCATTTAGATATCTGAAAATTCTCTTAACAACTTTGTAATGAGTAATTTTTGGATCTGATTGAAATCTAGCACACAGACATACACTGAACATTATGTCAGGTCTGCTTGTTGTTAGATACAATAAAGAGCCAATCGTTCCTCTATACAAAGTTTGATTCACTAGTTCTTCTTCTTCATCCTTGATCAAAAAAGCAGTGGGTTGCATAGGAGTTGACATGGGTTTGCAATCACTTAAGTTGAACTTCTTAAGCATTTCTTTTGTATATTTTTCCTGATGGATCCATATACAATCAGAATCTTGCTTAATTTGAAGTCCTAAGAAAAATTTTAGTTCTCCCATTAAACGCATTTCAAATTCTGATTGCATTAACTCAGAAAACTCTTTTCACAGAGAAGAATCAGTTGAACCAAATATAATGTCATCAACATATATCTGGACAAGTATAAGATTTTTGTTAGACTGTTTTCTAAAAAGAGTTGTATCCACTTTTCCTCTTTCAAAACCATTTTTGATAAGAAAACTGTTCAATCTGTCATACCAAGCTCTTGGGTCTTGTTTCAGACCATAAAGAGCCTTTTTCAGTTTGAAAACATGATCAGGAAAAGCAATGTCCTCAAAACCAGGGGGTTGTGATATGAACCAACATGACAAATTAAGGGACCTTTAGAAATATGAGGCTTTAAGTTGTACCTTTCTTGAAACAGTTGTAATTCTTTTTCTTTTCTTTCAATTCTTTTCTATTTTTTTCTCTTTGATTTTTCTTTGAAATTTTTAATACGCACTGAAAATATCGCTAGTATTAGAACTCTTTTTCTTAACAAGAAATATACTAGGCCCTTTGAACTTGAATTTGTAAATCGCTCACATACAAGCTCTCACGCATAGAATTTAGTTTCTTGAACAAGAATAATATCAGATAAACAATAGAAGAAAAGAAGAAATGGATGTCACACTTTCAAGGTTTGAAAGATAAATCCTTGAGGTTAACACACACAAAGGTGAAGAACCTTTGATAAACCCCTCACTTGACAAGTCAAGAAATTAAGAGAAACACTCTCTTTTGATTGATAATTCTTAAGCAAAACATTCTAAGTCTTTTGCATGGCATGCATGCTCCTTAAATAGCTTCATGAGCTCCATGCAATATTACAAATTAAAGAAAAGAAATTAATTAATTAAACCTAACCTAATTTCCTAATGTGGCCGCCTACTATAGCCTATCATCTAGTCATCTTTCTTCTTGAATTGTAGCACACAAATTCGGCCAACAAGAGCCTCCTTTGGCCGCCCACCTTCTCAAGACAATTCATCAAATACTCTTCAAGACATTCATCAATTCATAGGTTATAAATTTGAAAAGCATTCACACCCATTGAACACATGTTGGCCGCCCCATTGATGGTTTTTTAAGCTCCTATTTTCATCACATGTTAAACACATTTGATGTAGGTTTTATTCCCTTTATTGGCCGCCCACAATAGGTCTCCAATCAGCCATTTCTCTCCTTAGTTGGCCGCAAATTAGATGAATACACCATGTGCTTCAATTGCCTTCACTTTGTAACTGACAGCATTAAATGCCTTGTCCCCTTGTAACTGTTGGAGCATCAATTCTCTTCATTTCTCCCTTGTAACCATTCAACCATATAATGATATTGATTCAGCCACATTATGATTATTGAAAGCAAGAAATAAAGCCAAATAATTCAGCCTTTTATTCCCTTTGGCCGCCCCTCCCACTTGGCCGCCCTTCTCCCCCTATCTAGTCTTCATGAAGCTTGTTGCATTGATGGCAACTGGTTTTCATTGATTGCCATGCTACCATCTTCTCCCTCTTGTTTAAGACAAAGTACAACCTTAAGGAAAGGTTCCTTAAAGCTTGCGCCCTCATCCTGAAGGGATGCCACTAAAAGCTACAAAGCTTCTTTTGCCTGTTTTGCCCTTGCTCTGGTCATGGGTCCCCCAAGTCCTTCAAGTGCCTTTCTTTGGGTCATGTCCTCATCATTGCCTCCCCCTTGAGAAGAATTTGTCCTCAAATTTTTATCTCCTTCATCTGCATCAAAAAGAGATAAGTCAGAAACATTGAAAGTGGCACTAATCTGATACTCACCAGGAAGGTCAATCTTGTAGGCATTGTCATTGATTCTTTCTATCACTTGAAAAGGTCCATCTCCCCTAGGTAGAAGTTTTGACTTTCTTTGTTCAGGGAACCTCTCCTTGAGCATATGTACCCACACCCAATCACCAGGGTTGAAAACAACCTTCTTCCTTCCTTTGTTAGCTTGCCTGGCATAACTTTCATTTTTCTTCTCAATTTGGGATTTCACCTTTTCATGCATCTTCTTGACATAGTCAGCTTTAGCTTGCCCTTGATCATGTTTAAACATAGAAATGTTAGGCAAAGGTAACAAATCAAGAGGAGTTAGAGGATTAAATCCATAAACAATTTCAAAAGGGGAACAGTTTGTAGTGCTATGGATAGCCCTATTGTAAGCAAATTCTACATGAGGCAAACATTCCTCCCAAGACTTAATATTTTTATTCAAAATAGTCCTAAGTAATGTGCCTAATGTTCTGTTCACCACTTCTGTTTGTCCATCAGTTTGGGGATGACAAGTTGTAGAAAACAACAATTTTGTCCCAAGCTTTCCCCACAAAGTCCTCCAAAAATGGCTAAGGAATTTAACATCCCTATCACTCACTATGCTTCTTGGCACTCCATGTAGCCTCACTATTTCTTTGAAAAATAAATCAGCCACATGACAAGCATCATCCACCTTCTTGCAAGCTATGAAATGAGCCATCTTTGAAAACCTGTCAACAACAACAAACACAGAATCTTTTCCATACTTTGTTTTAGGAAGTCCTAAAACAAAATCCATGGAAATATCAGTCCAAGGATATTCTGGTACAGGCAAAGGAGTATACAATCCATGAGGCTGAACCTTTGATTTTGCTTTCTTACACACAATGCAATTTTCACACAATTTTTGCACATCACGTTTCATGTGGGGCCAAAAAAAATGCTCTTGTAAAATTTCTAAAGTCTTTTGTATTCCAAATGACCCATCAATCCCCCCTCATGTGATTCATGCAAAAGTAATTCTCTAATGGAACTCTTAGGTACACACAATTTACTCATTTTAAACAAAAATCCATTTTGTTTATAGTACCCATTTTCAGAGAATTTCTCACATGTAGCAAAAATTTCAGCAAAATCTTCATCATTCTCATACATGTCTTTCAAAGACTCAAGACCAAACAATTTTGTTTCTAACATAGATAATAATGCATGCCTCCTAGAAAGCGCATCAGCTACTATGTTCCCTTTACCCTTCTTATGTTTGATCACATATGGAAATTGCTCTAAATACTCTACCCATTTAGCATGCCTTTTATTTAGTTTCCCTTGTCCTTTCAAATATTTTAAGGACTCATGATCACTATGTATGACAAACTCTTTGGGTATCAAGTAATGCTGCCATGTTTTTAGAGCTCTAACCAAAACATACAATTCCTTATCATAAGTAGAATAATTAAGTGCAGCTCCACTTAATTTCTCACTAAAATAAGCAATTGGATGTCCTTCTTGTAACAAAACAGCCCCTATGCCTACATTTGATGCATCACATTCCAATTCAAAAGATTTAGAAAAATTAGGCAAGGCTAATATAGGCGCATGAGTGAGCCTATCCTTAAGGGCAGCAAAGGCCGCCTCTTGCTTCTCTCCCCAATGAAACCCCACATTTTTTTTAACAATTTCATTTAATGGTGCAGCAAGAGTACTAAAATCTTTAACAAATCTCCTATAGAAACTTGCTAATCCATGAAAGCTTCTTACTTCACTCACATTTTTAGGTGTTGGCCACTCTTGAATGGCCTTTACCTTTTCCTCATCCACTTGAACTCCCTTGGAGCTCACAACAAATCCCAAGAAAATAACATGGTTGGTACAAAATATGCATTTATCAAGATTAGCATACAAATTCTCTTTTCTTAGCACATCCAACACAGATTTTAAATGATTAACATGCATATCCAAAGAAGTGCTATAGATAAGTATGTCATCAAAATACACAACCACAAATTTTCCTATGAATTCCCTTAAAACATGGTTCATCAATCTCATGAAAGTACTAGGAGCATTAGTTAATCTAAAAGGAATAACTAACCATTCATATAAACCATATTTTGTTTTAAAGGCTGTTTTCCATTCATCACCCTCTTTAATCCTAATCTGATTATAGCCACTTTTTAAATCAATTTTACTAAACACACATGCACCATACAATTCATCAAGAAGGTCATCTAACCTGGGAATTGGATGTCTATACTTGATGGTGATGTTGTTTAAGGCTCTACAATCAGAACACATCCTCCAAGTGCCATCTTTCTTAGGCACCAAAATAACAGGAACGGCGCATGGGCTCATGCTGTTTCTCACCCATCCTTTGCTTATCAAGTTAGCCACTTGACTTTCTATTTCCTTGGTTTCTTGAGGGTTACTTCTATAAGCTGGACGATTTGGTAGAGATGCTCCTGGTATGAGATCAATTTGGTGCTCAATTCCCCTTAAAGGTGGCAGCCCATCAGGAACATTTTCTGGAAACACATCATGAAATTCCTGCAAAAGAGATTTAACTGACAAAGGCAAATCATAATTTTCAAATTGGTTAGCATGAAGTAATTGGTTTTCACCAATTAAGAGAAATAGTGGACGATTAGCACAAAGCTCCCTCCTAATTTCTTTTTCTCTTTCCAAACACAACTGTTTGCCCTCATAAATTTCTCTCTTTTTCTTTTTAATCTCTTCACTCTCTTGTGTTTCACTCTCTTTTTCTTTTGCTATCTTTTCTCTCAATTTTCTTTGATCCTCACTCACTTCCTTTGGGGACAAAGGTTTGAGAACCACTTTCTTTTCCTGAAATATGAAAGAAACTTTGTTAGAAAAACCATCATGGATGGCTTTAGTATCAAACTGCCACGGTCTTCCCAAGAGGATATGGCTGGCCTCCATTGGAACTACGTCACACAACACCTTGTCTTGATATTTCCCAATGGTAAAAGGAATCACAGCTTACCTCTTAACATGCACCTCATCTCCCTCACTAAGCCATTGAAGCTTGTATGGCCTAGGATGTGGCTTTGTCTCCATGTTCATCTTTGACACCAATCTAGCACTGACCACGTTAGTACAACTACCGCCATCAATTATAACTAAACATATCTTACCATTAACAGAACACCTGGTATGAAATATGTTTTCTCTTTGATTTGCCTCCAAGGCCGTGGTTTGGCTTCCAAGAAGTCTCCTAATCATGTAGACTTCACCAATTTCAGCGCCTGTGTCATCATCACTTTTCTCCTCCTCACCTTCTGATTCACTGGCGTATTCCCCATTATCCTTAAGAAGGATAGTCTTCTTGGTAGGACATTCAAAAGCATAATGTCCCATGCCTTGGCACCTGAAACACTTAACATCCCTTCCTTTCTTAGTCACCTGTTCAACGCCCTTTTGAGGTTCCTTTCCTTGAGAAGATGATGCTCCCTGATTGGATAGTTCAACAACCTCCTTTTTGACTTTATCCTTCCAATTTGAAGGTAAAGTGGTAGAACTCTTCCTTGCTCCCTTTCTTTTAAGCTGTTGTTCTACTTGGAGAGCTTTGTGTAATAGGTCCTCCATCTCCACATATTCCTGCAGTTCTACAATGTCTCTAATTTCATGATTTAAACCACTAAGAAAACGTGCCATAGTTACCTCAGGTCCTCATCAATATTAGCTTGCATCATAAGCACCTCCATTTCTTTGTAGAACTCATCAACTCCCTTACTTCCTTGTGACAACTTCTGCAGCTTCAACTTCAAGTCTCTTTGGAAACTAGAAGGGACATAACGTTTCCTCATGACTCTTTTCATTTCAGCCCATGTCTCCACCAATGGCTCCTCATCCCTACGCCTCTCCCTTTGCAATTTGTTCCACCAGATAAGAGCATAGTCAGAAAACTCAGTAGAAGCAAGTTTTACCTTTTGCGCCTCTGTGTATGTATTACAGGCAAAGACATGCTCAATCTTGAGCTCCCATTCCAAGTATGCTTCTGGATCACTGCGTCCTTTGAAAGCTGGTATAGTTAACTTGACACCTTGAATCCTTTCTTCATTTCTTGGTGGTGGTGGTGGTGGTCTTTCTCCTTCCTCCTGCCGTTCAGGTTGTGGTCTAACTTCCAATGCATCCAATCTAGCATGCAGCTCATCATATTGTTGCTTCATTGACCTCTCCAATTGCTGGTACATTGCAGTAATTTGCAATTGTGGATCACGATTCTCCACCTTTTTTTCTGCCATGATAAAGAACAAGAACAAACGTAATAGAGAAAATAAAGTTAACTGTTTAGAAACCTCACCACACTCTAGTGTTTGCACTCAACAATTTGGCTTTTTCTATGATGTATCCCTCTTGCCTTTTTCCACTCTATTTCTCTTTGAGTTCTTACCAAGTCAAGAAGAGGAAAAAATCAATAAGTTCACCAACCTGTGTGCAGTAACAAGAAAAAATAAAAAACAAGAAAAGCTAAGAATAATAAGAACAAATGTTAGAAAGAGTAGTAACAGCCTTGAATTTCTAGAACCGGAGCTCTGATTACCAAATGATATGAACCAACATGACAAATTAAGGGACCTTTAGAAATATGAGGCTTTAAGTTGTACCTTTCTTGAAACAGTTGTAATTCTTTTTCTTTTCTTTCAATTCTTTTCTATTTTTTTCTCTTTGATTTTTCTTTGAAATTTTTAATACGCACTGAAAATATCGCTAGTATTAGAACTCTTTTTCTTAACAGGAAATATACAAGGCCCTTTGAACTTGAATTTGTAAATCACTCACATACAAGCTCTCACACATAGAATTTAGTTTCTTGAACAAGAATAATATCAAATAAACAATAGAAGAAAAGAAGAAATGGATGTCACACTTTCAAGGTTTGAAAGATAAATCCTTGAGGTTAACACACACAAAGGTGAAGAACCTTTGATAAACCCCTCACTTGACAAGTCAAGAAATTAAGAGAAACACTCTCTTTTGATTGATAATTCTTAAGCAAAACATTCTAAGTCTTTTGCATGGCATGCATGCTCCTTAAATAGCTTCATGAGCTCCATGCAATATTACAAATTAAAGAAAAGAAATTAATTAATTAAACCTAACCTAATTCCCTAATGTGGCCGCCTACTATAGCCTATCATCTAGTCATCTTTCTTCTTGAATTGTAGCACACAAATTCGGCCAACAAGAGCCTCCTTTGGCCGCCCACCTTCTCAAGACAATTCATCAAATACTCTTCAAGACATTCATCAATTCATAGGTTACAAATTTGAAAAGCATTCACACCCATTGAACACATGTTGGCCGCCCCATTGATGGTTCTTTAAGCTCCTATTTTCATCACATGTTAAACACATTTGATGTAGGTTTTATTCCCTTTTATTGGCCGCCCACAATAGGTCTCCAATCAGCCATTTCTCTCCTTAGTTGGCCGCAAATTAGATGAATACACCATGTGCTTCAATTGCCTTCACTTTGTAACTGACAGCATTAAATGCTTTGTCCCCTTGTAACCGTTGGAGCATCAATTCTCTTCATTTCTCCCTTGTAACCATTCAACCATATAATGATATTGATTCAGCCACATTATGATTATTGAAAGCAAGAAATAAAGCCAAATAATTCAGCCTTTTATTCCCTTTGGCCGCCCCTCCCACTTGGCAGCCCTTCTCCCCCCTATCTAGTCTTCATGAAGCTTGTTGCATTGATGGCAACTGGTTTTCATTGATTGCCATGCTACCATATTCTCCCTCTTGTTTAAGACAAAGTACAACCTTAAGGAAAGGTTCCTTAAAGCTTGCGCCCTCATCCTGAAGGGATGCCACTAAAAGCTGCAAAGCTTCTTTTGCCTGGTTTGCCCTTGCTCTGGTCATGGGTCCCCCAAGTCCTTCAAGTGCCTTTCTTTGGGTCATGTCCTCATCAGGTTGTCTAACAAAAACTTCTTCAATGAATCCATTGAGAAAAGCACTTTTGACATCCATTTGATATAGTTTGATGCCATTATTTACAGCATAAGAGAGAAGAATTCTAATTGCTTCTAACCTAGAAACAAGGGCAAAGGTTTCAGTGAAGTCAATACCTTCTTGCTGATTGTACCCTTAAGCCACCAATCTTGCTTTGTTTCTGACCACTTTCCCTTCTTCAGACAGCTTGTTCTTGAACACCCATTTGGTTCCAATAATTGTTTTCCCATGGGGTTTAGGAACAAGTGTCCAGACATCACTCCTAGCAAATTGATTTAGCTCCTCTTGCATGGCTAGGATCCACCCTTCATCATGCAGAGCTTCATCAATGTTCTTTGGCTCAATTTTAGACAGGAGAGCAAGAGAATTCAGATTCTTGAATTTTGATCTTGTCTTAACTCCTTCTGAAGTGCTGCCAATGATTTGCTCTTTTGGATGATGTGACTTGTATCTCCAGTCAGGTTTCTGAGGTGATACAAGATCAGTCTGAGACTCAACATTTGTCTGAAGAGGTTCAGTGACAGATGGTGCTTCAGACACCTGTTCATCTTTCCTGCTGACATGAGTATTCAGCTCCATTCCTGCAAAATCCTCTTCTAGATCTGATAGTTCCCTATCAGTCTCTTTCTTGTCATTGAATTTAACATGAATTGATTCCTCTACAATTAAAGTTCTAGAGTTATTCACTCTATAGGCTTTAGATGTTTCAGAATATCCTATGAAAAATCCTTTGTCAGATCTTGCATCAAATTTTCCAAGATCATCCTTGGTGTTGAGTATAAAACACTCACATCCAAAGGGATGGAAATATGATATGTTGGGTTTTCTTCCTTTCCACAATTCATAAGGAGTCTTTTTCAGAATTGGTCTTACCAATATTCTGTTTTGAAGGTAGCAAGCTGTGTTAATAGCTTCTGCCCAGAAAGATCTTGGTAAACTGCATGAGTTGAGCATGGTTCTCCCCATTTCTTGCAAACTTCTGTTCTTTCTCTCAACAATCCCATTTTGCTGAGGTGTTCTAGCCACAGAGAAATTGTGTGAGATCCCATTCTCATCACAGAACAGTTGAAAGTTTGCATTTTCAAACTCTCCACCATGATCACTTCTAATGACAGATATACAGAACCCTTTTTCATTTTGTACCTTCTTGTAGAATATTGTGAAATTCCTGAAAGTCTCATCCTTGTTTCTTAGGAATAACACCCATGTGTATATAGAATAGTCATCAACAATGACCAAACCATATTTTTTACCACTAATACTTTCTGTTCTAATAGGACCAAACAAGTCAATATGTAACAGTTCTAAAGGTCTGCTAGTGGAAACAACATCCTTACTCTTAAAAGAGTGTCTTGTTTATTTCCTTTTTAGACAGCTTTCACATAAAATGTCAGATTTGTAAGAAAGCTTGGGCAGTCCTTTAACAAGGTTGTATTTTGCTAACTTTGAGATTAATCTCAAGCTGGCATGCCCAAGTCTTTGGTGCCAAATCTGTTTTTCATCTTCAACAGAAATAAAGCATTTTACATTTTGACTTGCCAACTCCTCTAGATCAATTTTATACACATTGTTGTGTCTCTTAGCATTAAAAAGGATTTGATCAAGAGAGTCTTTGACTATACATCCTTCTTTAGTAAAGGAGACCACATATCCACTGTCACACAATTGACTTATGCTCAGTAGATTGTGCTGAAGTCCTTCTACTAGAAGAACATTCTTAATAAGGGATAGAGGAGATATACCTACAGTCCCTATTCCTGTGATCTTCCCTTTCTGGTTTCCACCAAAGGTGACCACACCTCCTGCTCTGGGCCTAAGGTTTTGGAACAAAGACCTTTCTCCTGTCATGTGTCGCGAGCACCCACTGTCCAGGTACCATTTGTGGGGTTTCCTTTGTCCTGTTAAACACATCTGCAACAGGAATTATCAAGTTCTTAGGTACCCATATTCTTTTGGGTCCTTTCTTGTTAGATTTGGGTTTTGCTTTCCCTTTGTGTTTGCACTGAGCCACATTGTGTCCAGGCTTGCCACAATGAGAACACCTATTACCTTTCTTTTTGCCTCTAGTAAATTTTTTGAAAATATGAGGTTCAGAAATATCATGATCACAAAAGCCGAAACCACTTTTGTCAAGAGAGTGTCTTTGATTGCCAAGCAATCTATTAAGATTTTTTGTTCCTTTGACAAATTTGGCTAAGTCTTTTGTTAGCTCCTCAACTTGTTTCTGAAGTTTTTTGTTTTCTTCAGGCACAGTTTGAGAACTGTTGCTTTCAGTCACAAGGATCTTTTCCTTGAGCATAATATTTTCTATCTCAAGAGCCTCATATTTACTACACATTTCTGTGTGAGCTTTGGACAGATTCTTATACTCATGGAAGAGTTCCTTGGAACTTTCCATCAGGTCATCATACATTTCTTGCAGAGTTAAGGGAAATACCTCAGACTCTGAGCTGTCTGATGAGGGCAGGCTGGCCATAAGACACAGGTTGGCCTCTTCTGAAGTGTCTTCCTCTTCTTCTGAGGTAGACTCATCAAGATCCTCCCATGTTGCCATCAGACCTTTCTTCTTTTTGAAGAACTTCTTCTTTTTGAAGTTGTTCTTCTTCAATCTTGGACACTCAGTCTTTATATGACCTGGCTGATTACACTCATAACAAATAATTTTGTCATTTTGAGAATCCTTACCTGACTTACCTACTTTAGAGGTTGAGGGTTGGTTCTTTATGAACTTTCCTCTGTTCTGCAGCATCCTCTTGATTTTCCTGCTGAGAAGAGCAAGATCATCATCTTCTGAACTATCTCCAGAATCTTCATCTGCTTCTGAAGTTTCCTCAGCTTGCATAGCCTTCATGCTGCCATGCCTAGGCTGTTTGGCCTTGGAGTTTAGTGCTAGAGATTTCTTCTGGATGTTATCTTCCTCAAGTTCAAGCTCATGAACTTTGAGAGATCCTAACAGTTCTTCCATTCTAAGAGAGTTTAAGTCTCTTGCCTCTTGAATGGCTGTAACTTTGGGTCTCCAGGACTTAGGCAAACTCCTTAGAATCTCTCTATTGTTGTCTCCAGATTCATAAGTTCTACCCAAGGACCTGAGTCCATTAGTTATGGTCTGAAACCTCCCAAACATTTGATCAATGGTTTCAGATTCTTCCATCTTGAAAATCTCATATTGATGTATGAGCATGCTGATTTTGGATTGCTTTACAGTCTCAGTCCCTTCATGGGCAGCTGCAAGAGTATCCCAAATCTCCTTGGCAGATGAACATCCATGAACCTTCTCATACTTTGATTTATTCAAAGAACATATCAGATAGAGTTTGGCTTTAATGTTCATTTGAACTCGAGCCTTCTGTTCCAAGGTCCATTCAGCCTTAGGTATTGGCACTCCATTATGCATAGGCACATAGTCTCCATCAGTGACCACGTCCCAGACACCAATGTTGTTGCTCTCAATGAACAACTTCATACGATCCCTCTAGTAGTGGTAGTCCACTCCATTGAATGCTGGGGGTCTTGTAATAGAGGCTCCTTCGGTGATGTATTGCCTGTTGTTGGAAGCTTCCATCTGGATCTTTAGTCCTCAACACTTGTTAGGTGCTCAACCCTGAGTTGAGCTCTGATACCAACTGTAGAAACACAGGGAAACACTAGAAGGGGGTTGAATAGTGTTTCTTAATATTTTATGGAAGCTTTTCGCAATCAGTGAGTTTTAAAAATGTTTCAGACAGGTTTAAGGTGTTGTCTGAAGTTTCTTAAGACGGCTTCTGAGAATGTCTTTTGAAAGGTTTCTTGCTTTTAAAATATCAGAACAGTTTTTCAACACCCTTTGATTAGAATAAATAAATTGACAAGAGATAAGGGTAAGAAAACTTAGCCAAGAAATTTATCCTGGTTCACTCACTACCACTGTGAGCTACGTCCAGTCCCAATGCCAACTAGCACTTGGATTTTCTCTTAATCTTTACAAAGATTACAAGTATTCTTTTACAGAAAAGCCCCTCCAGGCTCAACAACCAAGTATTCTTTTACAGACAAGCCTCTCCAGGCTCAACAACAATTTTACAAAGAAAATAAGTCTAAGCTCTTAAACTGTATCAGTTTGAAGCTTAAACAGAGACAATGTACAATACAACTGAGGTATACTCAGGATATACAAATTGTGTACAAAGATAATTTTATCTGAGTGAATGAAAACTTGCAGCATGATATTCTCTTAGACTTTATTGTATGTTGAATCACTCTCCGTTTGATGGTCTTCATGAAGAGGTATTTATACCCAATCTTCAATCTGTTTAAACTTCAATCTGTTGAAACTTCAATCCGTTGAAAAACCACCGTTTAGAGATAGCAATAAATGCTATTTAATCCGTTGTGAGACATGCTTCTGAGATTTCTGATTTCTCTGACACTGTACAAGGTTGCTGCTGCCATAAAGCTGCTACTTTTGTTGCTGCAGAGGCTGCGTTGCAGAGATTTCCTCAGTGGTGTATGAAATTCAAAAACACCAGGAAAGGTCTCTGTGTTCCTTGCCATAAATGTGTTTGAAAAGGTACGTGCAACAGAGACTCAGAAAGGTCTTCACTAACTTCAGCAAAGGGTGCCACGTCATAAATGAGACTTCAGACAACTTCAACACTTCAGACGGGTTGGGCACTTCAGAAGGCTTTAACTCCTCAGACATGTTGAAGACACTTCACATAATCTTATATATTCTAAGTGGCTTGTTGAAATCATAGATGAACCATTAAACCATATATGCATCTATGATAAATATTTTAACTCAAATTTGTTAAGCATTAAAACTTGGGAATTTAGCTGTCTTAAACATCATAATTTCCATTATGATATTTTTGAGACTCAACAGATTCCTTTAGTTTCCCATCTGACACACTCTTAACCTCAGAATTCTTATCCTACTTTTAACCTCCTTCACAGGGCTTGTCTCACCACCTAAGGTCTTTTCTTATACTCCTGGGTCTCAATTTTCCGGGATGTTACACTCTACCCCCCTTAAATAAATTTTGTCCTCAAAATTTTCTCCCAATGCCTCTTACATTAACTGACCGTCTTATTCCTAACTATGTTTGAGCATTCTAAAACCCTCACGAACCATTACTTTAGCAAACAAGTACTTCTATCCTTTAAGGTTTCAATACAGAATAGGAGTCAGTAACAATTCTAAACTTGTCTCCCGAGACTCTTACTCCGCTCCAACTTCCAAGGTTACTACTAGGATGACAACATTCCTAGCGGGTTCTATGTTTAACTTATGCTAAAAATTCGTTAATCTTTTAGTCCTTCTACAAAATCTCGACATGAACTCCCTGGGGAACTATAATTTGGTCTCCTTCATCCTAAAAGGTCTAACTACCCAATATCCTTAACCTCCCCAACACAAGTTAAAGGTTCTACTTGAGGGTAAATGTAGGTTCTATTTGAGGAATAATTCCTAACTTGATTCTTAACTCACCTGAATGTATGTGTGGATTGTATTAGCATCGGTTGAAACCACATGATTCCTTCATGGAAGGTAATCCTATTTCAGTCGGGAAGATCCACATCATGGGGCTAGCTCCCCCAGCGGAGATTTTCTCCATCCATAAGACTCGAACCTGAGACCTTGCTTAAGGGGAATCAAGCATATATTAACGTCAAACAAACAAAATAAAGAAAGAAATGAGCCACAAGAAGCACTCAACTTCTTGAAATTGTACGCACTAATGTATGTGGATCGTTTGCTGTCAATTCTTTCAATAAAAAAAGTATTTTATCACTTTAATTTATTGAGATTTTTTCACGTTATGACTATATCTATTTTTACATGAGAAATCTCAAGCAGTGATTGCCTTAGAAATTTATACAAATGAAGTAGAAAGGAAATTAGACATAAAGGTGAGAATTGTCAGGTTAGATAAAGATGGTAATTATTATGGAAAATATGACGAAAGTGGACAACACCCTGGTCCATTTGCTAAGTTCCTTGAGAAAAGTGGACAACGCCGCGACAAAATGATGTGTTAGAAATGGCGCGAAATAATTTCAGAATTTCAGGAGTTTTACTTCCAATGAGCTTAACTCTTGGATTTAGAAATTAGGACGTTACAAGGTCCATTGTTGGACATGATGTTTTGGATCCACTGTTGGACATGGTGTTTTGGATCATTTTGAAGTTTGATATTTTGATTATGGCCCACCACACTTTCGGTGGTTATTTTGATTATGGCTCACCATACTTTGGGTGGTTTTGATGAAACTTTGTTATCTATGAATTATCGTGGTAATTTTTATCTTAATTATGTTTTTGACATTTTGAAACTTTGATTTCCATATTTGGGTGATGTTATGCTAAGTTATGATGTTTCCTGAATTTATGTAACTAATGAGATTTTTTAAATTTATTCAACAAAAATAAACTTACATTGCATAGTAATTTTATCTTTGTTAACTAAATAGTTACTTATTTGTTTTACTATCAAGTCCATGTGTTGGATAATCAAATCCTAATGTTTTCTTCACTCTTTTTGTCTGATTTGTAATGATAAGAGTAAGAAATTGTAATTACTTTTGGATCACAATTATTGATGTGAAGTTACCTAAATTACTTCCTTTGACTCGTTTTTAGTGATAAGATTAAGAAAATGTACATTAGCCAAATATTCTTTTTCTAGAAAGTTTTATGATTGGCAATGAAGATAGAGAATGTTTACTCTTATCATTAGGAGATGAATTGATTTAAGTAACTAATGAGATTTACTAACTTTATTGAAAACAATAAAGTTAATAGTGTAGCATAATTTCTTCTTTGTCAAATATATAGATACTTATTGGATTATCAAATCCATGTGTTTGATGATAAAATCCTAACGTTGTGTCAACTTTCTTTGGCTAATTTTTAATAATGATAAAAGTAAGAAATTTGTAATTACTTATGGATCACAATTATTGATGTGAAGGAAAGTAAACATGAAGATGATTGAAAATAAGAAAAACATTTATAGGTTCTATCCATTAAATTGGCTTTAATTAGAAAAAAAAATTATAGGTTCTAAACATTTAACAAGATGATTAAAAATGATAAGGGAAGGATAAGAAGAGGAAATGGCATAAGAAATTAACATGAAATGTAACTATTGCTAATGCTCTCTGCATTTGCCATGCATATAGTCCGCTCCGATTATAAAACACGGTAATAAACACTAACATTGTCATAAACGCAAAAAAAAAGTTTTTCAATTCATGTAACCTCTGTTGCAACAATACCAAAAATAAAATGGCCAATAGACATTCAAAACACTTGAAAGAATTTCCCAATCAAAGTAAACAATGATAAATAAAACAACATTTTCCAAATCTTTGATTTCCTCATATATAACTCCAATTTGAAAGTAACCAGTTTGTTTTCTTTTTTTCTCTAACTCCAACGGCTCTTTCAAAGCCACTATCTCTTCTATATGTGATTTCACCTCACCCATCAACATTTCATATTTCTTCGTTAAGTCGTTCAAAAGGTTTGTTGAGTATTTCGTTGTGGGTGGATCATACCAACGAAAAAAAATCACTATTCCTGGATGATCCACCATACTTTCAGCATCTAAGGAACCTCATACCAGGTTTTTTTTGGATCGATGAGGTCTATAACTAACAAGGAACACTACATCTACGAAATTGTGGAGCATCATTCACAGTGGATGATGCAATACTACTACTACCAGATGAAGGAGAATTGTCCTTTGCAATTTCTTTCCAAACTAAACTAAGAAATGAACAAAACCAATGGAAAATGAAGGTATCATTGGCTAATAAAATAAGGCTGTAAATATCTAATAATAAGATGAAACATAAAAATACATGTACAAAAACCTAAAAATAGACATCACTTGACTTTTTACCCTTTTAATTTGAGTATTTTTCTTTCAGAACTACCCATAAAAGTGATTGTAAGCAACAATTACTTATAGCCACTACTGTGGTATTCTACCACCATTAACATCACCCTATCTCATTACACAATAATTAAGGAGATTATCCATATTAACACAAGGCTAACAAAAGACTTCTTGAAACCATTTTCCGTATAAAAGACTTTCAAGTGAAAAAAAACTTCCATCTATATATAATTATATAGAAAAAAAATATAGTTATACCATAGATACCATAGATACCACAAAGGTATTTTATATAGAAGAATCCATACGAAGCATGAATTGGTCATAACCAATTAACAACACCCTATTTTCCTATTAAAGACCTTCAAGAGTAAAACAACTACTCCATGACCCACATTTCCCTATACAAGAGCTCCCATATGGGAAAAAAAGCTAATATACACCATGATCTCCATTTGACTCTACCCCTAGCTTTAATTTTGCAAGATAATCAGTATATTAGTTTCCAACAACGTAATTCTTAAACCTATATAGAACCTTCTTATCAACCTTAAACATCATTGATACCATAATGGATACAAAAAAAATTGTTAAGCAAAATTGAAATTGCACCTAGCTCTCTTATTCTATCAAACCCACCCAAACAAATTTCATCAACATATACTAACTCCAAAAAGATACCAAAAGGATTACCAATAGATCCGTGACACCCAATGCAGAAAAATGAGGCTTAACAACGCCCTTTTTTCCTATTAAAGACCCTTCAAGAGTTAAACAACTACTCATGACCCACATTTCCCAATACAAGAGATCCCATATGTAACATCCCAAATTTCATAAATCATTTTCATAAGCTAAATAGGATTAGAAAGGTGTTTTTATAAAAAGGAACTAGGAAAAGAGGGTAAAAGTGTTGGAGAAGGCTTGAGAAGGAAATCCAGAATTTCCATTCTATAGCTTTCTCGCTCAAGTGAGAATGGCCTCGTTTGAGCGAGAATATCAATAAAACTTGAAAAATCAGTTTCTGATGTTTTCGCTTAAGCGAGAAATGCAATGTACTAATTTCTTAATTCAAGAATAATGTCCGTTGGAGACACTATTCTCAAATTTCTGAAATTGTTCGCGCTATTATCGATATCTTCAAGAACACATACATCAATTACTTACGTAACTCCAAACAACAACCGACAACAAAACACCACGCCACTCCGTGGCTTAGAAATTCAATCAATCCTACTTACACAGTTTCTAATTTAATACATCATTACATAATTCAATTATATCTAAATCCTCCATAGAACTGTCTAGCAGTCGTGGGGTGGAGGGATCCACCTTAGGGACTTCAATCTTCGTCCAATGACAAACCATCCAACCTGCATAACTAAAATGTATCCCGCAATGTGGGGTGAGACTAGTGTCTTAGTGAGCATAACCATACAAGCAAGCATTGTGGGGGAAGCAGGTATATGAAATGTAACATACAGCACAAACGTCACGTCATATGTGTGTGTGTGTGTGTGTATGTATACATCACTTTTCTAGTCCTAATACATCTTAATATCACATCTCAACTTATTTGAAATATCAAATAAATGCAACTCAAGCTAAACATGATATGCATGACCCGCATTACCCGGCAGACGGGGTCTTTTCACTGATTCTAGGGCTAGACTTGAGCTCATACTACAAGGAACGTCTTCCTTGGGGACGTATCCCACCATTACTCTGGGGACCGAAGTCCAAGTTTTAAACGATTAATCTGTTGGTCCTAAAAGACGTCATTGTGATTTATACTCAAATCCCGACTAAGATTTCTACCTCTTGGCCCATGCCCGGATTGGAGTATTACCCACTTGAGCTTTACCACCCCCTAAGGTGAATTAGTCTCCGAAAAGAACCTTCCATGACCTGACCCAAAGGCCTATTGGGACTCGGCCTTTGAATCCTCTATTAATCTGATGACCTTAAAATGCATCACGGTGGTTAATACTCAAATCCTGACTACAACCGCTACCTCTTGGCCCATGCCCGGATTGGAGTATTAACCACTTGAGCTTTTCCACCCCCTAAGGTGAATTGTTCTCCAAAGAGAACCTTCCTTGACTGAACCCAAGACCTGTTGGGACTCGGCCTTGGATCCACATGAACTTAATATTGATTACTTGAGTGGTTTTCTTGATAAGAAGCATGAGTATAAACCATAATATATAAAAAAAATAGTAACAAAGAATATAAGAACCCTAACATACATTACCCAAATTCATATTCTTCAATCTTAACATCAAATCAGTATCCAAGCACAAAATATCAACAATCATTCAAGGACATACATAACTAAAGAAAGGGAAGGAAGGATTAGGGTTCATTCAGAAGATTCAAGCAAGAATGAGAGTGGGTGTGTGAGCTACACTCACCTCAAGGAAGCTCATGGAGAAGAGGGAAAGATGTTGGGGAACACTGGGGGTGGAGATCCTGGCTTCTCCTCCTTTTACTTGGCTCCAGAAGTTCCTTCTCTCTCTAGAACTCTCTATCTCTTTCTAAAACTAAAGGAACGAAGAAGAATGGGGAAACAAACCCTAATTTTTATGTTTTAAAGTCAGGGACGTGTGGTCTCGCTTAAGCGAGCCCTTCTCGCTTGAGCGAGAGCGCAAGGAAAAATCCTGAATTCGCATTCTCGCTCAAACTAGAGGCTTTTCGCTTGAGCGAGAATGCTCTAGAGAGCATTCCCCTCTCTGGATGATTCTCGCTTGAGCGAGGGTCCTTCTCGTTCAAGCAAAAATCTTCCAGAGAGCCCCCAAACTCCCCTGGTTCTCGCTTGAGCGAAACTGCTCTCACTCAAGCGAAATCTATAGAACCCAAAATCTTAATTTTCGCCGCATAACTCGCTCAAGTGAGCCCATTCTCGCTTGAGCGAGAATCCTAAGACTTAATTCCTTACTTTTAACTCCTCTTTAATCCTAACTCACTATTTCCCACTCATTCATAGTTCCTTTCCCGACAACCTCCTCCTAACTTGGTTTTCTCATCCAAAACTCTCCTCACTCTAATTTCTGCCACCTTAAACCCTTTGTAATTCTCTCCTAAAACTCGAGACTCTTGGTTTACTTCTATAATTCTTGTCTAAATTCACTTTCTAACCCCAAGTTTCTCTCTCTACCTCAAGTCTTCCTCTCTTGGCTGGATTCGCAACCTAAGGCTCCTACTATATTTGCTAGGCCCTACTTTCCGGGATGTTACAAGAAGCCTCTTGCTTAAGTGAAAAAGTCCTGATTTTGGGGTGATCTATAGAATATTTTCGCTTAAGCGAGAATGGTCTCACTTAAGCGAGAATCGTCCAGAGGAGGGGTGCTCTCTGGAGTATTCTCGCTTAAGAGAGGAGTCTCCCGACGAGGAGTCTCTCGCTTGAGCGAGAACGAGAAATCAGAGTGCATTTAGTATTCTCGCTCAAGTGAGAAATCCTTGTTTGAGCGAGAATGCCCAAACTCGGTTTTTAAAATCAGAACCATTAGGGCTTTGCCTCATTTATTTCAGCATTTACACTTCTATAGAAAGTGATTTCTAAAGAGAGAATGAGCACTCTTGGGCCAAGGAGAAGAAGAAGAGGATCAAGGCTTGCTCATTCACACTCCCCCAACCTTTCCCTTCCTCTTGGATTCCCTATAAGTGAGTATAGCTCACACACTCCACCCCATTTTGTATGAAAGTTTTTCCATGAACCCTAATCTCTACTTCCCCTTTCTCTTGCTAATGATAAGAATGTTTGTGTATATTTTATTGTGATTCTTATTTGTTTGGTTTAAAATTTCTAAGGGATGCCCTAGAGTTGTTGTACTTAGGGTTTTGCTCATAATTCTCTAATAAGTCCATTTGTTTCATGAGCCATGCTATATTCATATCATGTTTGCATAATGCACCTTGGCCTTTGCCCCCAGATAACAAGAAATTGTATTTGAACTTCGGCTCCTAGTTAGAAATGATTTTTGGCTTCGGCCCCAGTTAACACCTTAAGCAAGATTGGACTTCGGTCCCTAGTACTAATGAACTTTGGTTTCTAGTTAAAACACGGGTTTTGACCCTCAGTTAATGGCGAGTATTAATCCCTAAGGAAGATGTTTTTTGTAGTCTAAGCTCAAGTCTAGTCCCGGTTAAGAGATAAGACCCCGTCTGTCGGATAATGAAGGCATGTATGTTATGAGTTGTTATTGATTGAGGTTTAATATGTTAATTTCACTGTAAATGTTTCCTGTTGCATAGCATCTGCCTGTATTTCCCACATTTCTTGTTGCATAGTTATATTCACAAAGACGTTAGTCTCACCACATGTGTTGTGACTATTATTTAGATGCACAGGGTCCTCCTAGAGCCGGAAAGTGAGAGCTTGGGAGCTTGGAAGCTTGCTTTTCCATTTTGATGTATTTAGTGTTTTATGTAGAGATTTGCATTACTTCAGTTGTATTATTTTGTGGGATATGGCAGTACATTTGTTGAGAGTACATGTATAGTGATATCCAAACTATGTTGATGTATGACTGACATTGTATTAGGCCACTGATGGCAAATTTGATATTTATGTATATTCAGTTCTTGCAAATGTACGAGCTTACATAACGTTGGATTTCCTGAGCGTTGTACGTTTTGATGTGTGATGATATCATTAATGCGTAAAATAATTTGGTAAACTTGTGAATGTGCCTCCAACGTACATTATTCCTAAGTTCACGGAATTAAGATGTTACACCATATGAAAAAAACTAATATACACCATGATCTCCATTCGTCTCTACCCTTGGCTCTAATTTTACAAGATAATTTGTTCATTAGTTTCCAACAACATGCTCAATTATTGCATTTAGCCATCACTAAAGCTTATGGAAAACCATCAAGTATAGATACCAAACCTAACCTTCTTGAGGTTGATGCCTCTTTACCTTTTAAGAAAATCTTAAACTTAGATCTACATATACTTATAAAAAAAGAGGAGGAAAGAAATTACACCTACACATCATAATTCTTAAATCTATTTAGAACATTCTTATAACCTTAAAAAACCATTGATACCACAAGGGCTATAGAAGAATCGTTAAGCAAAATTGAAGTTGCACCTAACACTTTTTGAAATTCTGGCAAGCGTACCAGAATCACAGCAGTATAATAGTAAGTAAGAGGGGTTTGTTGTATCCACATGGAACGATTCAATTGTAAATCTTAGTGGTCACACTTATCAAGTGAGAGAATATGATTGTTGTTTGTAGATTGCAATAGTAAATAAAGAAAAACAATAAATTGAGATAGGTTGAGCAGGTTACTTGAACTAGGATTGAACTTCGTCTATCGCACCCCTTTCGTATTTGAACCCCAATGATATTTATGAATATGCAGATATAATATTGAAGCACAAATTAAAGTTATTTCACAAAGGTCTCCACAAATATGACATACTCAGAAATAATCTACCCCGGTCTCCACAGTGATAAACTACCCTGGATTAAAAATCTATTTGTTTAAGCTATTAATTCACCCTAGTCTCCATAGTCGCGAATTGAGTGCTTTTACCAATCAGAATTCAAGTTTCCTATGTCTAAGCTCCCCCAAACTCGCTATTGATTTCATAAAACCACCTCTTAGTGCGCCCCATAAAACCACCCTATGACTCCGGCACAAAGGCGGAAGTTAAGCATTAAGAACAGATTAAAAACACCAATATTATAAAAACAGGGATTCATAAATAATCAAAGAGAATTCATATGCAATTGGGGATTGAATCGACTATAATCCTATCGGAGAGTTTAGCTACTCATGGTAGCCATTACAAACCAATCGAGAAACGGTCACACTTTTCTCTAGCTCCAGCTCTGCTCCACCTCCTCCTTTGATCTATGCAAAAAGGTCCTTTAAATAGAAGTTGGAAAGTTATCTGAAATCTGGAAGGAATCTTATTGGAAATATTTTGGAAAACTGTTTCCGTATTCTTGTGCTTCAACTTGCGCTCAACACAGATGAAGCGTAGGAAACAGAGAGCAATTTTAATTCATGCGCTCCATTTGCGCTCAGCGCAGGTGGAGCGCAGCTCACCGTTTTCTGCTTTTCCTGATTTCCTCTTTTTCATTTTGATCTCTTCCTGATATTATCTTTGTTTTCTCTGCTTTCCTTATTTCCCTCTTTTTAGCTTGATTTTGTGTTGATTTTATCTCCAAATTGAATTGAGAATTTTATCTGCAGAATCTTTATCCAAATAACCGCTGATTTCATCTTGATCAGCTACCATTTAAAACCTTATCTTGCAGATTTTCTCTTCAAATAGATGCTATCTTGTTTCTCCATTTAAAACTTTCCCTTTTATTTGCAAAATCAACAGATTTTCTATCAAAATAACATCAAATTCAAATTTGGATTAATTAATCACAAAATATGCATTTATTACTAAAAAGAGGTGATTTGGGGAATAAATCTAACATTTTACTCTTGATAAGTGTTGTAATTATGCAAGAATTTATCATATATTTATCACTTATCAACACTCTTATTCTATCAAACCTGCCTAAACAATTTTCATCAACAGATGCTAACTCCAAAAAGGTACCATAAGGATTACCAACAGATCCGTGACACCCAATGCAGAAAACTGAGACTTAACAGTACCCGATTTTCCTATTAAAGACATTCAAGAGTTAAACAATTACTCCATGACCCACATTCCTAATATAAGAGATCCCATATGAATAAAAACTAATATACACCATGATCTCCATTTGTCTCTACCCCTGGCTCTAATTTTGCAAGATAATATGTACATCAGGTTCCAAGAACATGCTCAATTATTGCATTTAGCAATCACTAAAGCTTATGGAAAACTATCAAGTATAGATACAAAACCTAACCTTCTTGAGGTTGATACCTCTTTACCTTTTAAGCAAATCTTAAACCTAGATCTGCATATACTAATAAAAAAAGAGGAGGAAAGAAATTGCACCTAGCACATCATAATTCTTAAACCTATATAAAACCTTCTTATCAACCTTAAACATTATTGATACCACAAGGGCTATACAAGAATCGTTATGTAAAATTGAAGTTGCACCTAACACTCTTATTCTATCAAACCTGCCCAAACAATTTTCATCAACAGATGCTAACTCCAAAAAACATATCTATAACACCCAATGCAGAAAACTAAGACTTAAAAGCACCTTATTTTCCTATTAAAGACCTTCAAGAATTAAACAACTACTCCATGACCCACATTTCACAATACAAGTTATCCCATGTGAAAAAAAAACTAATATACACCTAGATCTCCATTTTGTCTCTACCCCTGGCTCTAATTTTGCAAGATAATTTGTACATTAGTTTCCAACAACATGCTCAACTATTGCATTTATCTATCACTAGAGCTTATGGAAAACCATCAAGTATAGATACCAAACCAAACCTTCTTAAGGTTGATACCTCTTTACCTTTTAAGAAAATCTTAAACCTAGATCTACATATACTTATAAAAAAGAGGAGGAAAGTAATTTCACCTAGCACAACATAATTCTTAAACCTATATAGAACCTTCTTATCAACCTTAAACATTATTGATACCACAAGGGCTATAGAAGAATCGTTAAGCAAAATTGAAGTTGCACCTAGCACTCTTATTTTATCAAACCTGCCCAAACAATTTTTATCAACAGATGCTATTTCTAAAAAGCTACCAAAAGGATTACCAACAGATCTGTGACACCCAATGCAGAAAACTGAGACATAAAAGCACCCTATTTTCCTATTAAAGACCTTCAATAGTTAAACAACTACTCCACGACCCACATTTCCCAATACAAATGATCCCATATGAAAAAAACTAATATACACCTTGATCTCTATTTGTCTCTACCTCTTGCTCTAATTTTGCAAGATAATTTGTACATTAGTTTCCAACAACATGCTCAATTATTGCATTTAGCCATCACTAAAGCTTATGGAAAACCATCAGTATAGATACAAAACCTAACCTTCTTGAGGTTGACACCTCTTTACCTTTTAAGAAAACCTTAAACATAGATCTGCATATACTTTTAAAACAAAAGAGGAGGAAAGAAATTTCACCTAGCACATCATAATTCTTAAACCTATATAGAACCTTTTTATCAATCTTAAACACCATTGATACCACAAGGGCTATACAAGAATCATTAAGCAAAATTGAAGTTGCACCTACGACTCTTATTCTGTCAAACGTACCCAAACCATTTTCATCAACATATGCTAACTCCAAAAGGTTTACCAACAGTTCTGTGACATCCAATGCAGAAAACTGAGACTTAACAGCACCCTATTTTCCTATTAAAGACCTTCAAGCGTTAAACAACTACTACATGAACCATATTTCCCAGTAAAAGAGATCCCATATGAAAAAAAAACAAATATACACCATGATCTCAATATGGAAAACCAACAAGTATAGAAACCAAACCTAAACTTCTCGAGGGAAATGAACCTCTTTACCTGTTAAGCAAATTACCCACAACCCATCAATTTTCACAATCCCAAAAATTTCTTTTAGCCCCTAGTAAAAATATTTATCCTCACATTTGCAAAATAATATGAATTAAGTCCTAATACAACTAAACAAGAAATAAATTCCAGAATCAGAGGTGCTGATGATTGATCTGCACATAAATACGAAACAAATTAGAGGTAAAATGGATTTGCCAAATAACACCACTATTGCTGCAAGGTTGGGAAAAAAATACAAGTGCCTTGCCTTAACGAAAATGGTGCGTCGTGGCCTGAAACTTGAGTTCTTGTTCTTTTCCTGAGCTCAAGTCGAATGAAATTGCTATTTCATGGAGTTTTTCAAAAACGAGATTCGAGCAACAAAACCCTAACCTTTACTGTCACGATGAGCTACCGGAGCTGCACACCTAAGCTGGAGCTACAATGGGGATATTGCAAAGGAAGAAATGGCTATGCCTATTTTAAAGAAATTTTTCATAGAGGGGTTTCGAGCAACAAAACCCTAACAATATTTGCTATCTCATGACGAGACAATGAAACAAAACAATAGGTTTACTTGGGATAAAGGGAGAAAATATAAGCTAGAAAAGACGGTTAAGGAGGTAGTTTATGGATCTCCTTGCGAGTACAAGCTAGGTTCACAGTGGATGCATATGAACAGTACTTTAGGAGAAAGAAAGAGAACAATGAGTGTGAGAGAAAAGGATGAGTGAGATTTTTATTAGAATTTTTTCTAACATTATATAAATAAATAAATAAAATCAGTTTTTTCTTTTCATAATTTCTGTAACAATAATTTTAAAATTATAAAAAAAGATTAGGGTTAAATATGTTTTTAGTCCCTAAAGTTTGACTCAAATTTGGTTTTAGTCCCTAAACTTTAAAACTATTGGTTTGGGTCCCTCATGTTTTGAATTCACGTAACTTTAGTCCCTCCCCTTTACACTGTTAACTTTTGACGTTGACATGGGGAAAATAGTTATATGTCACCTTGTCTAATCAGATTCAATGACTATGATATGACAATTGAATTACACCTTAGCTCATCCAGTTAGTTTTATTGACCTTCCTAGTTCATGAAAAATGTGAAGTTAAATTTAATAAAACCCTAAATAAAACCTGACTGTATGAGCTGGGGTGTAATTCAATTGTCACATCATGGTCATTGAAACTGACTGGACAAACTGACACAAAAATTTGTTTGTCACGTTAGCATTAAAGTTAACGGTGCTAAGGGGAGGGACTAAAGTCACATAATTTCAGAACATGAAGGACTCAAACCAACGATTTTAAAGTTTAGGAACTAAACTCAAATTCAAGTCAAATTTAATAGGCTAAAAACATATTTAACCCAAAAAATTAAGATGATGGACTAGGTTGCAATAACAAATACTTTACTGACTATATTGAAAATAGGATAATCTGATTAAATGTTAGCCTTGTAATTATTGATCAAACAAAAAGACTGTTTCAAAATCCCCTACCTTGGGGATTAGGATTTTCTCCTATTTAGAAAAAATTGGAGAGAATCACAACCATCCAAAACACTTATTTTATATATAAATTAAAATGTGAAATAATCAATTAGCAATTTGCAGCCATGGATCAAGGCAACTGGACACTCTGCAGTTGAAATTCAACTGCAGAGGATTCGTGCGCCTACCTTGGTAGGTGACTAGGTGTCGTAGCAATGTCCAACCATCAAATCCTACTTTATTACCACCACTATATCTTATTCTCTCTAAAATATATATGATATTATCGTTTATAATTATTTTAATAATTTAAATTTTACATTTTTAACAATTTTTTTCACAACGTAATTTCAACATCTTTTCCATATATCAAACATACATACATAAATTAAAATGAAAATTATTACCAATACATGTGAATTCTAAATCTTTCACGATACAAAAAGTTTGTTTCACATATAATTTTTTTCACATATAATTTCAAATATCCAGAAAATTTAGAGGAAAATACTCATACATATACCTATATAAATTTATAATACTAAAAGAGATATAACATAGAGATATAAAGAGAAAAAAGAAAAAAATATAAGATGTAATAAGTAATGTGATGAAAAGAAATAAAAAAATTAAAAAAAAGTATATCATACAAATAATTGTATTTTTTATTATATGAATTTAATATCTCATACTAAAAATATTAAATCTTTATGAGATAATTAATACACATGAAATATGTTATATTAAAAAAAAAAAATTTACCAGCGGGGGTTGGTTCAAGTGATACATGTTTGATTCCCCTTAAGCAAGGTCTCGAGTTCAAGTCTTGTGGATAGAAAAAAATCCCCGCTAGGAGAGCCAGCCCCACCATGATGTGGATGTTCCCGGCTCGAACAGGATTGCCTCTTGTGGAGGATGCCCATGGTTAAACAAAAAAAATAAAAAATAAAATAAAATTTTGTGTGGTAATTGCCCCCAATGGCCATAAGCCCATAACCTAGGCTTTGTCCCTAATTTTAAACATTTTTTACATTTATCCTAAATCCTAAATATTTCCTATTACATTTCACCAAAAAAAAAATATTTGAGTAAACTAGCACTTTTGTCCCTAACTTTGTCAGCGTCTTTCACTTTGGTCCCTGAGATTATAAAACCCTTCTTAGTCCCTCATTTTGACCTTCGTATTTCACTTAGGTCTAACCCACTAACGTCTGTTAAATAGGGACTAAAGTACAAGATTTTTTACAACTCAATAGGGACTAAAGTGCAAGATTCTTGATCACTTTATAAACTATGTTTTCTTTTCTTAGTTTCTTTTCTTCTATCCCTCATTCATTTCCTGTACGTTATTGCTTTGTGAGACAATGAGAGTAATTGTAGATTCTTCCTTTATCATACAATCTACTTGATATTGTTAATTATGATCACTCCACTTCAGCACATTCATCTTTTCGTTTATTTTGTTTCTGTTTAATTCATTCTTGTTCCAAAAGGGATTTTTTAGGTAGTTCAAGAGCTTATTAAATTACTAGTTTCTTAAATGTTTCTTCATGTGTAATCAAATAGCATCTTGAAAACCTCACAATTCTTGTTCCTTGAAGTAACATAAAAGATATCAGTGACATTATACTCTCCTTCTCCAAACACCAACAAAGGATTCCTCTCAAGAAGTTGTGAAGTTGTTGAACAAAACACAAGTCCCCAGCTGATGCAGCAGTGTACATTAGCCACCCACCATAACCAGCACGAATGAAAGAGTTCATCCCTTTCTTGGATTCACACTCAAGAAGAAGCTTTTATGTCACCTCAGAATGACACTTTGCAACACCATTAAACTGTTCTTCATCATCCCAAACAAGCTCAAGGCTACGGATTCACGCGCAGTGATGTTAGCTTGAAGAGGTGGTTGTTGTCAATTATAAACAACTCATGAACCAAGTCGTAATGGCCATTAGCAACAACACAGTCTATAGGGGATGCATACCACCATGTGAGAGTATCAAAGGGGAAATACTCACGTGTGAGAAATGTAGAAAATAACTAAAGAATACACATGAAGAAACATTTAAGAGACTAGTAATTTAATAAGCTCTTGAACTACCTAAAAACTCCCTTTAGAACAAGAATTAATTAAACAGAAACAAAAGAAATGAAAATATGGATGTGGAGTGATCATAATTAATAATATCAAGTAGATTGTATGATAAAGAAAGAAGCTACAGTTACTCTCACTGTCTCACAAAGCAATAACATACAAAAAATGAATGAGGGATAGCAGAGAAGAAACTAAGAAAAGAAGAACATAGTTTATAAAGTGATCAAGAATCTTGCACTTTAGTACCTATTGAGTTGTAAAAAATCTTGCACTTTAGTCCCTATTTAACAGACGTTAGTGGTTTGAACCTAAGTGAAAGACGAAGATCAAAGTAAGAGACTAACGCATAGGGATGTCAAAAAACTATAGCTGATAGCAAGGGCGCAACTTTATTTCCTTAAGGGATAGAGCCGCATTTAGCTTAAGGGGCTGCGCCCGTTAGAGGCGCCATGGGTTGGGATGTTAAGCCCCTCGAATCCTAAGGGTGACGCTGGAAATTAAAGCCAACAATCTCCCCCCCAGTGTCAGCCGGGGGATTCGAACCCATGACCTTGCTCTGATACCACTTTATAGATCAAGCGCTTACCATCAGGCCAAAAGCTATAGCTATAGCTGATAGCAAGGGCACAACTTTATTTCCTTAAGGGATAGAGCCGCATTTAGCTTAAGGGGTTGCGCCCGTTAGAGGCGCCATGGGTTGGGATGTTAAGCCCATCGAATCCTAAGGGTGACGCTAACAATTAAAGCCAACAATCATTGTGAAGTCTATAAATCAGTTTAAGTATTTAAACATGACTATAAGACTTAACATCCTTAAGTTTTAATGATTAACAAATAAGATTATATTAATAATTAACAAATAAGATTATATTAATGATTAACAAATAAGTTTGTATAAGAACTTAATAAGATTACGTAAACAAATTCTACTGAGAAAGGTATTTGGTTGGTGATTGTGTTTCAGGTCACAATAATTATTTGAAGAAGAAGAATAGAAGATCACATCAAAAGAAGAATCAGTATCAGAGGATCAGGATCAGAAAAACAAAATGCAGAATCCAAAGAAGAGTAATCCACAACCAAGTTGAAGACTTGAAGACTATATGAAGAATCGAAGATTATTTGAAGATTTGAAGAATTAAAGACTTGAAGAAATGAAGATGATCTAAAGCAGTCTTGAGACTGAAAGATAAAGATGTCAGAATCAAGAAATGATCTCTTGGAGACGTTGCAAAGCGTAAAGCACACTCCATCAAATGGAGTACACTCATCTCAGTAGATAAAGCTAGACATGCTTTTCTACCTCGATCAAAGTCTTGAACAAATAAGGAAATACTGCAAAGACTTTCTACAACGCCTGCTGCACCTGCAACAAAAGGATCTTTGTGCGCAGACCTACTGCATGTACGCCTGCCAATGTCCAGAATGGGTTAGAAGACTAAACAAAAGCAAGCAAGAAAGATGGTTGAATAAAGTACATACAATTCAACATATTTATCTCAGAAGAAGAAGATACAAGAAGAAGAAGAAGAAGAAGAAGAAGATACAAGAAGAAGAAGAAGAAGAAGATACAAAGAAGAATGAAGCTACAATCCTCTTATCATAAGGAAGAAGCCTTCTGAAGTTTCAACCAGTCTGAAGGATTGAAGTTGTCTGAAGGACGCAACCCGTCTGAAGTATTGAAGTTGTCTGAAGCATCAACCCGTCTGAAGTGGTGAAGTTGTCTGAAGTTTCAATCTGTCTGAAGTCTCAATCTGTCTGAAGTATTGAGGCCTTCTGAAATCTGACGTGGCACTACTTGCTGAAGACTATGAAGACTTTTGCTTTCTGAAGATTGCTGAGAAAAGTCATTCTCTGCTACACGTTTCCTTCTCAAGCATATTTATGGAAATGAACACAGAGACCTTTCCTGGTGCTTTTGAATTTCATACACCACTGAGGAAATCTCTGCAACGCAGCATTCGCAGCAACAACGGTGGAAGCTTTATAGCAACACCTACGTTGCACTATGTCAGACATGTCAGAGCCCTCAGAAGCGTGTCTCACAATGGATTAAAGAGGATTCAATGCTATCTCTAAACGATAGTATTTCAACAGATATTTCCTCATTGATACAATCCAAAAAAAGGCAGAAGAAAGGTGAAGGAGAAAGCAAAAGCAGAAGAAATTCAAGAGAGAGAGAATACACAGATTAATACAAGAAACATCTCTCACAAAGAAGCACATAACAAGTGTCAGAACGGGATCGTCTGTACACCTATTCTCTTAAGGAGAAGCAACCGTTTGAGAAGCTATTACACAACGACTATATGAGCCACATCATCATCAGCTCAACGGTATTGTGAATCATCTTCAACGGCTATATTCAAGAAGAACATATAAATAGCCTTAAGAAAGAATTTGAAGATGTTGATCGACAGGATCAATCAGGTTGGTTGGTCCAACCAGTTGTTGTTGTTAACACAACCAAGTTGGCATGATTGCCCAATCAGTTGTGGGAGTTAGATTAACTGCCCAACCAAATGGAGTTAACTAGGCTGAGTGCCAAATGGTTAACAAGAATTGACTTGAGCTAAAGTGGATCATCAATATGTCAACAAAGTTTGATCAGAGAGTTGGTTCTCGAATCAATCAGGCTACTGACTAGCTGTTCAGTTAGTCATGTTGTTCAGTTGATCTGTTTGATCAATTAAGTTGGCTGTTGGTCTGAAGACAACCATGCTGAGAAAATGACTATCAAACTGGGTACGATTTGAAGCTTTGAAGATACCTTGGTATTCCAATGATACGGGTGAGAATGTAACCCATGGAAACCAATGGTTAGAGGATAAGGCTGTAGCTTAATTTTATATCTTAGTTAGCCTACTCTCAGATGATGTATTCCTCATAGAAAAGACAGGGATTGTATTTAAATTCAAACACTTGTATCACTGTCTATCCTTGTATTTAGTTTGTAATGACTGTATCCTGAGTATGTACTCAGTAATCTCTATGTACAAGAAGAATCTGAGTTGAGAGGTTCTAGCGAACATCTAACTTAGGTTGAGTAGTAATACTCTACACTTGAATAAGTGTCTGAGAGCCTAGAGAGGCTTGGTGAAAGAAAGTACACTTGGTCTAGAGCTTGGAGAGGCTCGGTAGAAAAGACTACTGCATAGGTTGCCTGGAGAGGTAGTTGAAAACAAAGAAATACTCGGTTGGTCTGGAGAGGCTGTGAAGAATACTTGGGTGGTCTGGAGAGGCTGTGAAGAATACTCGATAGACCATGTGTGCCTAAGAATACTCGGTTGGTCTGGAGAGGCCGTGAGGAATACTCGGTTGGCCTGAAGATGCTGTGAAGAATACTTGTATATGTGGTTTTAGATAGTGAAAATCCAGTGGTGGTTTGCCACTGGGACTGGATCTAACTCACGGTGATGTGGGTGAACCAGGATAAATGTTGTGTCTCAGTTTTCCTTCCCTTAATCTCTTTTACTTTCAATTTTGCATTTACTTTGGGGATTGAAAAGTATTTTCAGATTCACCATAACAAAACAATTTCAATCAAACAAGTTCTTCAAAGATAATTAAACCTCAAGTCTCTCTCATATCGTTTGAGATATTACAGAGAATGTACCTTGAAGAACTTCTAAAGTAAGTGTCTGAAGTGAGTCTGAAATGAACTTAGTTCAGAAATCAGAATTAGACTTCAGACAGTCTTCAGTCTGCTGAAGTACTTTTGAAACTGTGCTTAAGATACTCTGTGTAACAATCTTCAGAAGATATTTTGAGAAGCCTTTCGATCAAAACAATCTTAAGTTTAAGAGAAAGATTTTCTATCTTTATCTCTCTTATCTTCCGCATGTTTTGAAACTAACTCTGATCTTAAGATTTGTTTTGTACTTTGATCGTTTCATACGATTGTTTTATCAAAGATTTCCAAAATTATTTATGAAAGCTTAAAACACTATTCAACCCCCCCTCTAGTGTTTCCTGTGGTTCTAACAGGATATTATACTACTCGCCCCGCGGGTACCCGCATACTCATTAAAACGTATTTTTCTATTAAATATATTTGAATATTAAGATTTTTTATTATTTTATGATGAGATATAACTTATTTTATAATAATTTTTAATAATATTTTTAATATATTAACATGTAATGGTATTATATAATGATTGTTTATATATATAGCATCTCCTCTATTTTTTTAATAAAATTTAAATTCTTAAACATTAATGGGTACCCATGAATACCCGCGGATACCCATTACCCGCATGGGTACCCGTTAATTTTAGCGGGTACCTATACGGGTAGGTACTACCCGCACCCGCCCCGTTGACATCCCTACTAACGCAAGGTTTTTATAATCTCAGAGACTAAAATGAAAAACGCTGATAAAGTTAGGAACTAAAATGCTAGTTCACTCAAATATATTTCCTATTACAATGGAAAATATTAATTAAAAGAAACTAATTATATTCTTTTATTAAAATGTAATATATTACATTATAAAGGGAAATCTCAATGCGATAACATTTACTATTTATAGATATAATTTACGGATTTGGATTATATGCAATCAGTTTTTATACAATCGGTGCAATCAAGAAATATAATCGGTGTAATCAAGAAATATATGCAATCAGTTTTTATACAATCGGTGCAATCAAGAAATATAATCGGTGCAATCAAGAAATATGAGTCATCCGATCTTAATCAGCCGACTCATATGTCAAAATAATTTTTCAATACCGATTTAACATCTCAACATACATCTGAGTCATCCAATTGATTAAAATTAAACTATTCATATTTCTCGGTATTCAACATCTCAACATACATCTGAGTCATCCAATTGATTAAAATTAAACTATTCATATTTCTTGACTGCACCAAATCCTGATCCAAAATTCACAGTATCAATCGAGATCCACTGCCAGAGCACAAAAATATTCATCCATCAAATTACCTTGGGAATTCAGACCAAACGACACCACTAGCTACTACAAAAGTCAATAAGGGGATTTTAAGTTTAAAATCTTCTTTGACCTCAAAATTAAGAAAAATATATTATTCATCATAAACCATATGAAAATTCGTCTCCCTATATTCTTACTAGGGGAAGAAAAGAAGTTAAACAATCTTCACGTCTCTCTTCTCCCGCAAAACATGTTCCAAGTGTCATAATGTTCATAAAAAGGGCACACAAACTAAAATAATAGCCCGTCACCATTAATTTTCACTACCAAAAAATAAAAAGAGAAATATACACCAAAAATAAAAATAAACCAATGATACACTCATAAAAAATATACACCTAAGGATACAATAGGCAGAGAAATATAAGCCAATAATTTTGATACAGAAGCCCCTTAATTGATCACTTTTAAGTTAAAATACAAATGAAGGTGTGCTCCCTTACTATTCACTTTTGGAAAGCAAAACTAATTACTGAGGAGACAAAGTTTTCAGGAAGAAGAAAATATGTTTATCAGGAAATGACCAGACCATCGCAACAAAAGATGATAAAAATCATCACTAGAAAAGTCCTAGATAAATGCTATTCTCAGTCCAGTTGCTACTCATCGTCATCCTCCTCCTGCAGTCACAAGATAAGCATTCAATGAATAACTTGGATACAAAATAGTTTATAACCATAAATCTCATATAACAAACAAAGGATGGGCATTTTGAAGATCTTTCGTTGAGCTTATTTGGACTTGGTGACGTTACAAACATAGATCTATGCTAATGCTACTGAGAGTAATGTTCACCGGATCCAAAATTTTGTGATATAAGAACTTAAAAAGGTGTTAAGTTAAGCTTATAAAAACAAGCTATGGTCTATCTATAAACTCTTTCAAAATTATTTCAATAAACTCCTTAAATAAACTTAAGATATAAGTGCGTAAACTCTATTATGATAAGCACTTATACAATAGATGCTTAACTAATTGTTTACTCAAGCACACCCTAAAGCTTACCTCGTCACTCCCCTCATCATCTCCTTCATCCTCATCATTCACTTCTGACATTGACTTCTCCGATTCTTCATCTGCAGCAGTAGGACCTTCAGCCTGACAAGTGGTCACAAAAAGAAACAATGCAAACTATTAGTCCCAAAAGTCAACTTCAGCCCAGGCATAAATAAAACAAAACATTGCACCCACCTGTCTGCTGTTGTAGGCTCTCATATTCTTCTCATACTCTACCTTTCGTTTCTCTGACTTTGCCACATATGGTGCTTTCTCCTGAAACACATACAAACGTTGTTTTAACCCAACATCAAATAGCACTCTACACACAACAATGTATTATGGCTTAAAAACAGTGAACTACATACAGCATCAGACATGGATTTCCATTTGGCTCCAGCAGCTTTGCCAACCTGAAAATTTTATTCAAACAATACGTTTTGAGTGCCACATCAGTAATAGCTCACCAATTGAAATTGATGGCTTCATAACTGATAACAAAAACAAAACTTACAGCAGATACTGCTTTGTTGTTAGGATGGTCTTTGTTGAACTGCTTCCTAAACTCCTCCCTTTAATAACAACATGATTTTGATAAATGACAAAGAATGAAAATTGCACATGTAAAACAATATGTTGTCTAGCAACACACGATTAACTCAATTAATTTAACATGATTGACATGTCAAAATTATTTTCAGACGAAATTGACAATTAAATAGATTTAAAAAAAGAGGAAAAGCACGTGATTAGTATATCTTGGGTGTGAGGATAAAATTTTGAGTGGTAAATGAAATGGGAAAAAAATGATAATTACATGAAAACAAAGAAGGCACTGGCAGGCCTCTTAGGCTTGTTAGGGTCTTTGGCGGCCTTTCCCTTCTTGGCCGGCTTGGTGACTGTGCCACCTTTCTTCTTATTCACAACAAGTCTGTAATTGTAAACAAAAAACACCAGGATCAAACTCGTATTCGTCAATTCTCAGATCTCAGATCATTGATTATTTGTTTTGTTCTTCGATGAGCGAATCAAAATATGAAGTAGTTCAAGTTGGATGATCGAATTGTACTTACTTGGCATCGACTTTCTTAGATTCGGCTTTAGATTTGCCACCCTTCATAACGAATGCTGCAGTTGCAGAATTGAATTGGAGAATGGAAGAAAATTGCGTAGGGGAAGTGAGTTAGGGTTTTATGGGAAAAAAAGGGGGAGGAATTGGTAGGAGCAAGCAGGGCCTGTGGTGCGAAGGGACAAGAATATATTTTGTCTATTAAGGCCCGTTTTGGGGAAATTGAAATTCAATTGCATGTAAATGAAATGAAATATTGGTTTAAGAGGGATTTAAATTCAATGACATGTCAATGATCCTTGTCCGCAACTTTTATTGGTTCCTGCCTTTATGCCACTCTTACTATTTTGTGTTTTCTGTGTGTTTTCTTCGATTCTTCGACCCTACGCGATTCTTCTCAAGTCTCAACTCCAACCCCATTTTTAATTATGGTAATTATTTAAAACAATAAATAAAGCCTTGAGGTTATTTCCTTTTAGAGCATTGGCCGCATTTATGTGTGGCAATGACTCGTTGGACAGAATATTATGGTGTTGGTTCTCGTATTCACATTTAAAAAAGAAAAAAAAATTTACTCGTGTATTTGTGTGGGTAGTAAATTTAATGTATATCCTCGTATCCATTAATAGAGCCGGCAAAATGGGCTAGCCCGACCGGGCCGCCCGCAAAAGCCCGCAAAAACGTAGGGCTCGAGCACCTATTTTAGAAGCCCGAATAACTTCCGAGCTTTTTAGCCCAGCCCGATAAAGCCCGGTACCCGCAAAAAAACCGGGTAGCCCGCAAAAGCCCGCCAAAAAACCGGACTACCCGCGAAAGGGTAGGGCTCGGGCACCTGTTTTAGAAGCCCGAATAACTTCTGGTCTTTTTAGCTCAGCCCGATAAAGCCCGTTGCCCGCATCAAGGCGGGTCGTGTAGCCCGAATTGCCACCTATCTGTTAAGCACCTATATGTTCATACTTGTGCTCATTACCATCAGTTTAGTTAAGTGAAAAATTAAAAACTCAATAAAAAAATATTAATTTAAGACTCAATTGAAAAATTACTCCAAGTTCATCCAAACATATTTTTTAAATATCACCATGCACCAACATAACAGTTTAATAAACATGAACTTCATAACAGTTTAATACTTACACATAACAATTTAATAAACTTGGAGTTCATTACAGTCTAATATCATCAACATAACATAACAGTTTAATACATCCACATCAAATTATTTCTAAAACATGGACTTCATCCCTAGTGCTGCATACAAAGGGAGAAATGGTGAAGGCAGTAGCTTAGAGAACAAAGTGAACGACATGGATGATGAATGTCGAGGTAACTTAGAAAACCGTTGTCGGTTCCCACTACAAGTGCCGAAGGCAGTAGCCAATGAGATTGGAGCTGACAAGGTATCCAGTTGTCCCCTTTCGCTAATTATAATGATTATGGAGACTCTGATCCTCAACCATTAGGAATTCACATGGCACAATCATTGAAACAATTTGGCATTCTCTATTGTCACATGATTGAGCTCATGATGGTCACATAGTCCAATAAGTGTGCCACCAAATGATCCCTTATGCCAATTGGGAAGGTCTTCAAGGGAACCTTTATTGTTGTTGTTGGTTACAATTGACGTGGGGGAAATCGAGGTATATCATACAATGTTGGTTTGGTTGCTTATGGATACCTATTTTTTTGCCAATCCATATCTCCTTGCAAAATTTGAACTACATGTTGAGTTAAACAAGCCTAATGCAAGCACCTTTTGTACTCATGACCTAATGCTTGGATATATCGATTATCCATTTTTTTAAAATACCACTATTGCCTCGAAAGATAGCCCAAAGGAAGTCTCGTTCCTCTAAAGGCTTGTTTGATTATGCTTTTCTAATATGTTTTAAATTCATATTATAGAACAAAATTTAAAACCAACTTCAAAATCAAAATGCTTAGGAGTGTGTTTAGGAGTGTGTTTGGTTGATTTATTTCAAGAACACAACTTAAAACGACAAAACAAAAAACTCATTTGGAGACTGCAAAAAGTGATTCATTCACATCCCATAATATATTACACACAAGGAGATGAAAAGAAAGAAGAGAGAAGAGATAATAAAATATGTGATGTGATGTGATAAAAAGAGATATAGAAAAAAAAAATAAGAGGGATGTGAAATGAATGATAAAACTCTTGGAGAAGATATCATTACTAGAAAAGTAATTATCTTCCAACATGGAGGAAGCACAAAACTAAAACTAACCTTTTTCTTCAATTTTGGGCAGTGAAATGTGGTTTCTTTTTTCCTTGACTAATTTAGAACAAATACTAATTAAAGGACATCTCTAGAAAAAAAGGATGAAATTATGATTTTTTTTAATAGTTTTTATACAAATTTCAAAAAATTAATAAAATATAAATAAGATTGTCTTACATAATTATATTAAAAAGATAAATAATAACAATTGTACAAAAAATGATACCCTAAAAGAATTCACTTGTATGAATTCCAATCACATAATCATTAAAATTTAAATATAAATCTTTTAATTATATTTCAAAATATTGCAAATATTTATATCTTTTTGTCTTTGACCGAGAATCCCCCTTATGCATAGATGTGAGTTTAACCCTCGGGTCGGGGTGATGGTTAAATAAAGTCCTCCCAAGAGTGACAACTTCAGGATATCAATTTATGGTTTAAATATGTTTTTAGTCCCTCCAAAATACACTGTTTCCATTTTAGTCCCCCTAAAAAAAACTTTTTAGCTTTTCGTTCTCACAAAATCATTCTTCAAAATAATCCTTGCCGTTAGACTAACTTAATAACTTGTTGATGTAGTCGTCACCATGTTAGCTTACGTGGCAATCCTATTCTTCAACCCTATTTTCATGAGCTAAGACATACAGTCTGTCATTATTTAGGATCCTATTCTTCTAACTCTTAACAACCCTAAAATTCCATTGTTACACATTTGCACCAAGTAGACCTCACCCCAACCAAAGATCGCACTTGCTATCAGAAAATTGAATCCCTTTCACACTGTTATCACTATCAGTACTCTCCCCATCACCCACACTCCCCAACATCCTAACTAATGTTACACCCATTTACAGCCTCATCCTTATTACCTCATTCAACATCATCCATACCACCCTCCCCATTCTCTACATATAAAATGATCACATCCTTAATCACATCAAATCTTGCAGAAGTTGTGGCATGCACATCATAAGTTAGTAGGTTGAATTTACTTCTATTATCCGAAAAGTGTAATTTGTTTTTCATTTTTTAACTTTGAAAAACTATTTTTCCATTTATTATGTAATTTAATAAATTATTAATTTTTAACCGACAAATCTAATGTCATAAGAGTGAGAATACCATACCAGCTTCTGTACTAACGAACACATCAGCAAGACTAACAACTCTAACGACGAGGATTATTTTGAAAGAAAAAATTTGTGGGGATGAAAAATTAAAAAAATTATGGGGCCTAAAACAAAAACTTTTTGAAGGGACTAAAAACATATTTAAACATTAATTTATTGGATGAGTCTACGGTGCACAAGTCAAAAACTCGTGCACCAATACACAACTGTATTTACCTCCTATATCAGGCAGGTTATATATTTTTGTTTGAAAATTTATAAAATTTGCAAAGATTCCCGGAAGTTTACACAGTCCTCGCATAATGCAATTTTTGCGAACTGAAGGCTTTTTCTCAGTCATTCAGAAGTATACATTCAAGTTTGATTTTAATATTTTAAATATTTAATCTAATAACCTATATGATTATAAGAAAAATTAAGCATTCTTTTCTTTTAAGATTAAGTGTATTATTTTCAGAACAAATATTAAACTTCTCATAATTTCTTTTATTTAGTTGAATTTATAATGTAATAATCTTTTTTATATTTATTTTTTCACCAAATTTTAAAATTTCTCATAACCTTGCAATTAGAACTAAGAAGCAAAATAATATTTGCCCAACATTTTACTTATATTAACTAGTAGGGTTCGGGTTAAAGTATAATTTTTTTCAACTAAAAAAAATAAATAAAAAATTATAATCAACAAAAATTTATATAAAAAAGATTAAAGTATAATTTTCGACCTACTAATTTATATATTAATGAGCTTTCGACCTAAATGTTTATTTCTTTGGGACATATTCTTACTTTATATTTTAAATCTTAATAAATTTTTATTTATATATAATCAACACATTTTAATATTTATATTTTACTTAAATATTAACATTATTCATCCAACAACTTAAATATTAATGTATTCTTATGTAAATTTTTCTTCATTTATGATTTATTTTTAATCTATAATTCAAATAATAATAAGTTATTTTATAAAACTTTCATTACCAGTGTGAATTGGTTTCATCCCATAAATTTATTATTATTATTAAGATTAAGTGTACTATTTTTAGAACATATATTAAACTTCTCATAATTTCTTTTAGTTAGTTAAATTTATAGTGTAATAATTTTTTTATATTTATTTTTCCAAAAAATTTTGAAATTTCTCAGAACCTTGCAATTAGAACTCAGAAACAAAATAATATATGCACAACATTTTACTTATACTAATTTTATACTGATCGACAATGTATAGAAATTTAGTTGACAACTGAATTGCTTGGTTTAGTCTTTGGAAAGTGTATCAATTTATAAAAAATAATTCAAAGTCCAAACTCCCAACCGCACCGTTGGTAATAATTTTACGTCGATATTTTTTGGTTGAATTTTTTTTACGTTGATTAACACTATCAGTACCAGAGACATATTGCTCATGACGTCAAACTAAAAAAGACCATGATGATGACGACGGCTTCTACAATTATTACCAGAATCATAATTTGTGAGTTAAATTATTAAGTTTGAAATCCATCTTTGCAATTTCAGCATATTTTTAAAACAAACAGGCAACCCGTTGTTTCAAAGAGATCTAAATCATCAAATAAAAAACTATTATATCTAATGGCTATAGCTTATTTGTGTACCAGTACACAAATTTTTTACTTGTGTATATTAGAAAGCACCAAATTTATTTTGCATTATTTTCTTTTAGTAAAATAATTTGCTATAAATATTTTTATTATAAATTATTCTTGAAATTATCAATTGAAGAATGAACTGAATATTTATTTTTTTATAAAATGTAAAAAACTAAAATAAAATAATAAAAATATAACATAACAAATATAAAATATTTGAAGCTCTAAATATAAAAAACAAAAATTAATTTAATTGACAGAAATTTTATTTAATAATAGTTTGTAAATAGTTTTTTAGTTACTATTGATTGATTAAACATTTAAATGATAATTAAAATATTATGAAAATCAATAATTTTTTTATTGAATAACTATTTAAAATAGTAATTAATATTAATTTAATATGGAAAATTAACTTCTATCACAACATAAAAAGGACGAGTTTTATGAGAAAAAAAGTGATACTTTCATGAGATTTGAAAATAAATTTCAAATTTAATATACAAGGATGATATTAAAACTTGATTTAAAATTTATATCTGCCCATAAACTTACCACTTTTGAGTTGACAACAAAATTGAAAGAATCATGAGGATTCAGAATTTAGATTCAAAATTTTTATATGAAATTTACCAAAAATATATATATATTTGAAATGAGATGAAGATTCAGAGTTTAGATTCAATATTAGGTGTATTTCCCAAGTCAAAAAAATCAATATTAGATGATTAGCCCCCAAATAAAAAAAAACATTACATTTCAACAATTTTTTTGTCAAAATATCAATTTTGATTGAAGAAAGCCAAACGACATTTACATAACTTATAGGATGATAAATAAAGAGTATTACAACAATGCGCTACAGATTAAAATAGCAAAACAAGCATGCATACTCATAAATCTAGACTATTTGGCAATCCTAAAATACAACTATTATAAAACAATCTGAAAGAACATCAGACATTTCTTTCTCTTTTTTTTTTCATTTCTCCCAGAGCAGCATAAGTCCAACAACAACTCAAAGCAAACACCTCAACAACATCAACGACAGCTAAACTAAGTAAATCAATGCTGCAAAATCGAGCTCCAGTGTAGAGATAAGAGATGTATCAAGTCCAGTGTAGAGATAAGAGATGTATCAAGGCAGCATATCATGCATAAATATGATTAGTGCTGTAAAAATGTTAAAAGTGGCTCCAACATAACTTCAAGCAGCTCATAGGCACAAGTTCCAAAGATCCCATTGTCGGATCGACTTCTACTAGAACAACAACACACTAGAACAACAACACAACCTTATAGAGCAATTCTCAATACCGGGACCAAACTATATAACAGTTAAGTGAAAAAAAAATTATTCTCTTTTTGCCATTCACTTTTTTACCGGTGCCAGTAGAGCCTTGAGGAGGAAGAGGAAATGCAGTTTGAGTTAAAAGTAGGACAAAAAATGAAAAAAGAAAATCAGAGATGGAGAAGAGGAAGGTGGCATTGGGATGTAGGAGATGAAAGAGGTGACTATAAAAGGGAGATGGTGGTATAAATGGATGAGGAAGAGAAGAAAAAAGAAGACACTCACATAAGAGAGGGGAGAACCCACCTAAAATGGGTAGAAAGGCCCCAGGTGGGGGAGAGACCCCCCAAGGAGGAGGCGGCAGCACCGCTCTTCACTCTGCTAGGGTTTGTTCTCTCTTCTTAATTTTTTTTTAGGATTTGCTCGCATAGCACACTCAAACTAAAGAGAAATTTTTTCCTACAAGAAAAACCCTACAAAAAGTAGGCCCAGCACAATGTAAACAAAACAAGTGCAATAAGTTTAAAATGTCACGGTATCAACCGAGATCCCATGCAAAGAAGAAAAATATTGATGCATCAAATTCCCGTAGGAATTCCAGACCAAATCACTAGCTGCAGCAAAAGCCAATAAAGGATTTTTAAAAGTTAAAAATCTCCTGAGGCTATAAAAATTGAGAAAAACATTCAACACAAATCAAATGAAAATTATGGTGTGTTTGGTAAAACTAGCTGATAAGCTAAAAACTCCTAAAATAAGCTACTTTGTGTACCTTACCAAACACTTTTATGCCAGTCAAACTAGCTTATAAACTAGTCAAATAAGCTAGTAGCTAGCTTATTGGCCTTGCCAAACACATTCATAAACTAGCTAAAGTAGCTTGTAACTTATAAGTCAGAAACTCCTACAATAAGCTAGAAGCTTGTGTCTTACCACACTTTTATGTTAGTTAAACTGGCTTATAAACTAGCCAAATAAGCTATTAGCTAGCTTATTGGCCTTACCAAACACACTTTTAATAACTTTATATTCTTACTTGGTGAAGAAAAGAAGTTAAAGTAAAATCTTCACGTCTCTCTTCTCCCTCAAAACATGTCCTAAGTGTCATATTGTTTCATAAACAAGGCACACAAACCAAGATGATGATAGTCAGTCACCAATAATTATCACTACCAGGAAGGGCGATAATCCAATGATACATTCATCACAAATATACATTTAATGGTACAAAGGGCAGAGAAAGATAAGCCAATAAGTTTGATACAGAAGCCCCTTAATTGAACACTAAGTTAAAATAAAAATAAAGGTGTGCTCCCTTACTATTCACTTTTGGAAAGCAAAACTGATAACTGAGGATGCAAGTTTTCTGGAAGAAGAAAATATGTTTATCAAGAAATGACCAGATCATCGCAACAAAAGATGATAAAAATCATCATCAGAAAAGTCCTAGATAAATGCTATTCTCAGTCCAGTTGCTACTCATCGTCATCCTCCTCCTGCAGTCACAAGATAAGAATTCAATGAATAACTTGCATACAAAACAGTTTAGGAGCATAAATCTCATATAACAAACAAAAGATGGGCATTTGGAAGAGCTTTCTTGGAGCTTATTTGGACTTGACTTCATGATATAAGCACTTAAAAAAGGTTTTAAGTTAAGCCTGTGATAACAAGCTATGATCTGTCTGTAAACTCTATTCCCGTCAAACAAATATATGATCTGTCAGTAAACTCTTAACCTTATTTCAATAAAGATAAACTTATGATACATGTGCTTATGAGTTATGATATAAAGGGCCAGCTTGAATAAACTTCTCTAAAAGGACTTTCAAGAGCAGAAAATACAATAAATCAAGAAGGTATTTAATTCAACTACTACTTTAAGTTGAAATTAATCTATGCAACTCAACTTCTTTAGATACTCTCCCATTTAACTTCTTAAAAAGAATTAATTTCAATTTATGAAAGAAGTTGAATTCATTTTATCCTCCTAGAAGTTCTTTTACAGAAATTTTATCCAAACTGACCCAAACTTTATTATGATAAGCACTTATTCAATAAATGCTTAATTAAACTGTTTACTAAACTGCACCCTAAAGCATACCTCGTCACTGCCCTCATCATCTCCTTCATCCTCATCGTTCACCTCTGAAGACTTCTCAGATTCTTCATCCGCAGCAGTAGGACCTTCAGCCTGACAAGTGGTCACAAAAAGAAACATGTAAACTATTAGTCCCAAAAGTCAACTTCAACCCAGGCATAAAAAACAAAATAAGTACCCACCTGTTTGTTGTTATAGGCTCTCATATTCTTCTCATACTCAACCTTTCGCTTCTCTGCCTTTGCCACATATGGTGCTTTCTCCTAAAAACACATACTAACATTGTTTTAACACCAACATCAAATAGCACTGTAAACAAAACAATTTATAATGGCTTAAAAACAGCGAACTACATACAGCATCAGACATGGATTTCCATTTGGCTCCAGCAGCTTTGCCAACCTGAAAATTTTGTTGAACAATACGTTTGGAGTGTAACATCAGAAATAGCTCACCAATTGAAATTGAAGGCTTGATAACTTATAAGAACAATAAAAGGGGACCAAACCAAAAAAAAAAAACTTACAGCAGAGACAGCTTTGTTGTTAGGATGTTCTTTGTTGAACTGCTTCCTAAACTCCTCCCTTTAACAACCACATGATTTTGATAAATGACAAAAAAAAAATGAAAATTGGAAAGGTAAAACAATACGCTGTCTAGCAATACCTGATTAACTCAACCAATTTAACACGCTTGACATGTCAATTTTATTTTCAGACGAAATTGACAGTTAAATAGATTGTAAAAAATGATAATTACATGAAAACGAAGAAGGCACTGGCAGGCCTCTTAGGCTTGTTAGGGTCTTTGGCGGCCTTCCCCTTCTTGGCCGGCTTGGTGACTGCGCCACCTTTCTTCGTATTCACAGCAAGTCTACAATCATAAACAAAAAAAATACCACGATCAAACTCTGTATTTGCAAATTCTCAGATCTCAGATCTCAGATCATTGATTATTTGTTTTGTTCTTCGATGTGCGAATCAAAATATGGAGTAGTTCAAGTTGGATGATCGAATTGTACTTACTTGGCATCGGCTTTCTTAGATTCGGCTTTAGATTTGCCACCCTTCATAACGAAAGCTGCGGTTGCAGAATTGAATTGGAAAATGGAAGAAAATTGGGTAGGGGAAGTGAGTTAGGGTTTTGTAGAAAAAGGGGGAGGAATTGGTACGAGTAGGGCCTTTGATGCGAAAGGACAAGAAGATATTTTTGTCTATTGAAGCCCGTTTTGGGGAAATTGAAATTCAATTGCATGCAAAATGAAATGAGATATTATCTGGAGGGGTTTAAGAGGGATTTAAAATTAATGCCATGTCAATGATCCTGGCCCCTAAGTTTTATTGGTTAAACTCACTCCTATCCTTATGCCACCCTTTTAATTGTGTTTTCTGTGTGTTTCTTTAATTCCTCCCGCTATGCGATTTTCTTCTTAAGTCTTAACTGAGGGTAGAAGTTCCGTCAAAAAAAAAAAAAAAACTAAGGGTAGAAGTAAGTCGAACTAGGTTAGATTTTACAAAATTCAAGTTTGATTTGTATTATATTTTTGTAGCTCAAACCTGATATATTACATGTCAAAGACCATTTTTAGGCCTAGTTTGATCTGTTTAAAAGCATAGTTTTGGGTGTGTCGGGTAAAATTAGCTGATAAGTTAACTAGTAGATGATAAGCTAGCTTCTAGCTGATAAGCTCCTAGCTTATAAGCTCCAAGTTGATAAGCTAGCTTATTGAATTAGAAGTGTTTGGTAGAACTAGCTAATAAGCTAGTTGGTAAATGCAAAATGACATAAATGGACATAATTATATAAGTTTTATTATATAAATTCTATTTTTAATTTGCTTTTTAGACAAAAATATATTATCACTTAATTATTATTTTAGATTTTTTAAAAAATAATTAAATTACTATTAAACCTTTTAGTGATAAAATATTTAATTAAAAATTAAAATAAATAGTATAATATAAAAATAATTTCATAAAATAGTGAAAAATGTCAATTTAATTAATTCGTAATTTTTTAAATTAATTATTATATAAGTAATAACAATTAAAAAGAAATTTAAAGGTTTTTATCACTAAAATTGAAAATAGGTAATAATAAGTAAGAACAAAATAAGAATAATAAGGGAAATGTATTAAAATATAAGGGATGATGATGGAAGAAAATTAAATAAGCCACAAGCTAGAAGCTAGGTGAAGTAGCTTGTAGCTTATAAGCTAGAAGCTCCTAAAATAAGCCACTTTGAGGTACGTTACCAAACACTTTTATGTTGATCAAACTAGCTTATAAGCTAGTAGCTAGCTTATTGGCCTCGCCAAACACACTGTTGGTCTATTAGACTGTTTAAAAGTCTAGTTCATATTATGACGTTTAAATAGACCAATAGGTCTATATCTAAATGGATCCGGATCCTCTGCAGCGCTGTAGGAGCCTCCAGCAAGATTAGCTACCGAATAGCTAGGGAACCGTTACGGAAAAATTCCGTAGTTATTCTCTAGCTATTCCGTAGCTAATTTGTTGCAGGCTCCTGCAGCGCTACAGAGGATCCGGACACATATCTAAATAGGTTGGTATGTTTACAGACTAATAGGTTTATTTTTTTAAAATGTAAATATGTCAATGACATATGTCTTTAAATAAGCAAACAAGCCTATCACTAAATAAACCAAATGAAGAAATTAAAAAATTATAAACTCACTCTGGTCCTTTTTATAAGACACCTCTAACCGAATTACACAGACCAAGGAAAGTAGTTTAATTGGTTAATTTTATTTGGTTTCATAAAAAAATAATACCACATTCCATTTTTACCCCTATTTAATATTAGTAGTATATTCTCTCACTAAATAATTGAGATTGGATTTTGTACTAAATATAGTAATAATTCTCACTATCAATTGTATTGGAACACATAAATGTATATGGAAAAATGTAAAGGTTTAACTCTCTCTCTTGGTCACCTATGTAACAATATTTATAATACATCGTTAATGAACAATTAGCAAAATACATGATGGAAGAATTTAATAAGGGTAAGTCGGGAAAAAAAATTAAATGCTTCATAGAAATTATCAAGTGCCTTATAAAAGGACCGTCAATATCTTCTAAATGGTGCCTTATAAAAAGGACTGAAGGGAGTATTGTATTATTTATTATGTATAACATGTTTATGTTTTTATTAAAAATAATATTATTTATAAATAGACTAGTCCGTCAAGCCTAATAGGCTGTTTAAAAAGCCCAAGTCTCACATATTTAATTAAAAAGGTTTTTTTAAAAGCCTTGGCTCAACCTTTTTATTAAACGAGTCAAGCCAAATTAGGTCGTAAATAAGCTGGAATGTAGACCCCCAACGAGCGGTCTGACCTATTTCCACCCTTAGTCTCAACTCCAACTCCATTTTTAATTATGATAATTATTATTAATTAAGAAAAACTAATAAAGCCTTGAATGAATAGAGGGGAGGTTATCTAATCTAAATCTAAATATACAATAAATCTAAAAATTGAACTATCATGTGTCAACATTTCAAAGATCATTTTGCGACACGCTAACAATTCTCATTTACAATGAGTTTGGAGAAGCGTTTGAAAATCACGTTCCATCCAAAAAAACGCAATAAGCCACATATTGTTATGTTGAAACATGAATATGAGACTGATGGACACTTTCCCAAACATAATGTTACTTGTGGAGCTTGTTTTCAACTCTCCCTCGTTCATATGAAATCATAACCTCCTCCTTTCTTTACCCCTTTCAAATTCAAACTGCTAAAACCAGCTCAGTTCCTTCTATCAAAGTAACAATTCAAACCCACCCACCATTTTGTTTTCACCCACTTCACATGGTTTGCATTTGAAATTCAAGTCCGGAAATTTTGAACAATTCCCGCAATCCCTCTCCTCAAGTTCCACCATTTTGGTATGTAGTCGCTTGCCTCGAAGTCGCTACTATTCGTCTTTTCATTTGTGTTGCACTATAGTAAGATCCATTCTTAAGTCTTTCTCATTGTAAAAGCATCTCCATCAGTGTAAAAACTGACTTGCTATTAGCATTATATATGGTGCTTTTTAAAAGTCATGCGTTGGAGAGCTCCAACAATTTTTGTTGGTTGCTGACTGCAACAACTTCTTTTTTTATTTTTAAAAAATATAAATTAAAGTAAATAATAGAATACAATGATGAAATAAGTTGTGAGGTCCATCTAAGAATTTGTTTAGAGTTATTGAGTTGAAGATAAAAAGTAATTTGATTGCTTAAAGTAATAAAAATAATATAATAATATGAAAAAGTGTGAATAATTATAAAATATTTGTTAAGAAACTTTTGAGTGGTGGTAGAATGGAGATGACCTATGTTCTCAACTCTGACCCTCTTACTATTCTTATTAGAGCATCTCTATCGGTGTAAAAATCAAGTTGCTCCTAGCATTAGATACATTGTTTTTCAAAAGTCATGTGTTGGAGAGCTCCCAACAACTTAAAAACTAAGGGGCCGTTCGGGGTGGTTGCGAGTTTTCAGTTTTTGGTTTTTAAAAATTTTCAATCAAATTTTTACAACTCAAAACCAAAAACTGAAAACTTGTTTTTGTGGTTTTCAAAACAAACATTTTGAAAACCAGAAAAAGTGGTTTTCATTTTTTGGTTTTGCGTTGTAAAAATTTGATTGAAAATTTTTAAAAACCAAAAACTGAAAACTCGCAACCACCCCAAACGGCCCCTAAATTGTTGCAGTTTTTTGTTTTTAAAAAAAATAATAAAATATATAAGTAAGAAATAAGTTGTGGGTGCATTAAAGAAACTTTTTTAGAATTGATGGGTTAAAGATTTTTTTATACAAAAGGAAGAAACAAACAAAAATAAAAACTAAGCAACTAAACCTAGGCACAATGGGTGGGGGTGGCATTATCTGTGATTCACGTGGGAGATGGATTTAAGGTTTCTCTTGTGGTGCTAACATGGGTGGCCCTTCACATGCTGAACTGATGGTTTTGGAGTTTGGATTGGATCATACATGGTCCTTGGGGATTCATTAGCTGATTTGTGAAACAGATTGTATGGATGTTATTAATCTTGTTAACAATAATTCAAACGTTGAGTGACACTCACTTCGGGAGATCATTCTTCGTATTCGGAACATGCTGAATCGGTATTGGGAAGATGTTATGCAACATGTCATTAAAGACAACAACATGGTTGCTGATGCTCTGGCTCATAAAGGTGCTCAAGATGTAGTATCTAGTAGGATTTGGAAGTTTTCGCCTTCATGGGTCATTCCAACGTTATGCGTTGCAAGGTTGAACTCCAACTTCCATCCACATTAAGCTTCAACGAGGACAAGGGAGGTTGAACCCATGATTGTAGCACACCATGTTGTGAACAATACCTCAAAAATTCCTGAACAGGGCATATAAGACCACAAAAAGCATAACTCTCAGACTAGCATTCAGTATCAAATGCATGATTGTTATGCCATTTCCATAACCACCATAAGATTGTAATTGGAAGAACAAAGTTGCGATGATAAAGGAAGACACAAACCCATTGATGAAAAGGAACATATGCCATGGCATTCAGAACAATTAAGCGGAAACGTAACCAAACTGAATGCGACTACGAACATCTGTGAAAAAGATTATCCAAGTCTTGTAAAGCATGTCCACATCGAGAGCAAACTGATAGGGTTGCTTAAAGTAATAAAAATAATAGAATAGTATGGAAAAGTATGAAGAATTATAAAATATTGATTTAAGAAACTTTTTAGGGGTTCTGAGATGGAGATGACCTTAATGATTTGTTTTTTTCTTCCAAACCTAATCCTTTTTTTTACTGATGAGGATCTTAGGCCTATATGATTGCGGTCAATGTCATCGCCCCAACATCTGTTTCTGTTATCGTTTTCTTGCACTCATTCGGTGAATTTAATCTCTAAATCTAGAATTTTTTTCCAATTTTTATTGTTGAGTCTCAAAATCAATTTAAGTATTCAAATTGGATTCAAGACTCATTGTCCTTGGTTTTAATGTTTAACAAATTTGATTGCATAAAAACAGATTCTACTGAGAATGGTAGTTTGTCTTTGTATTTCACAACTCCAAAATGAAGCAACTCTCTGAAGTTGTCCAACCTGCTGAAATAAAGAACTCTCTGAAGGTTTCGGATCTGCTGAAGATTATTCAACCTTCTGAAGTATTGTACTATCTGATATGCTTAGAAGTCTTACTAAAAACGTTCAACATAGCATCTGTCAAAGTCAGAAGGCTTTCTGCGCAAAGACTTAAAGGTCTCTAAACGTCTTCTGCCAACATCTACAAAAAGGAAGTTTTACAGAGTTCTTTCTGCGTCTCCTGAAACATAGTACATGAAAAAGGAACCTTTGTACCTGCTGTGTGTCAAAACCGTACTATCTCTGCACACCTAGTGACTTCAAGTCAAAAGCTATCAGAAGATTGTCTCTCAACGACTATATGCTATCTTCAATGGTTACTTTTCTGGATTCTATAAATAGCTTCATGAAAGTCTTTGAAGTTGGAGATGCCCAAGAGAAAAGGATAAGAAAACGAGTGAGACGGCCAAGTTAAGAGAAGATTTATACCAAGCCAAAACTCTACCAAAATTCTGTTGTAACACTCTGATTATCTGTGCTTAGGTTTTTATCATTTGTATCCTGAGTCCTACTCAATTAATCCTTTGTACTAGATCTCTTGTGTTCATAGTTCTTCAGGAACTTGAACAATACTTTCATTGTAAACACTGTAAAGTGTCTGAGAGCCTAGAGAGGCTTGGAGAAACAAAGAATACTTGTTGTTGTTAGCCTGAAGAGGCTGTGTCCAAAGAATACTTGTGTTTTATCCTGGAGAGGTTGTGTCCAAAGAATACTTGGTGTTTAGCCTGAAGAGGCTGGGTTCAAATAATACTTGTATCTAATCAAATAGTGGAAAATCCAGTGGTGTGTTTGCCCTGGGACTGGACGTAGCTCACTGTGTTAGTGGGTGAACTAGGATAAATTCTTTGGCTAAGTTTTCTAAACCCTTATCTCTTTACTTTCTGTTTTAACTAACTAAGAAGGGTTCTCAAAAGTGATTTTATAAATCCACGCAGCAAAATAATCTTTTTATCTCGCAAAAATATTTCAAAACCATTTTACCCAACCTGCTGAGTCATATCAGCAAGTTGCTGAAAACTCCAGTTTCGGAAGGTTGCTCAAATCTTTTCTCAAACTGTTTGCTTGTTTCAAAGGTTTTCATAAAATCTGCAAAGAATTATAAAACACTATTCATTCCCCTTCTAGTGTTTCCCGTGGTTCTAACATTTATGTGTTTGAGTTCTTGGAAACATATTTACATGTTTAATCGACGTGGCTATGAAATAACTTGATATGTTCAAAGATTTGAATATTTGCACATTTTTAGTGTATGTTGTTTGCTTTAATTTACAAATCCCTCATTTCAAATATATTGTGATATCATAAGAAAAGGAAGGGGAGTTTTCATTTGATATCAAAGACCTATTGTATTATGTAAAACAAGTTGAAGATCAAAGTTATGATTTAGACCTCGGAGAGATCAAGCAATACTTACCAATAAGTTTATATCAATCTAAAATCTCAAACCTGGCATTTTTATTTGTCCCTATGTTTCATTGTCGTGACCATCAGGTATTCAGTTAGTGTGGAAAGTAACTAGAAAAGACTCTTGGTAAAGTGTTTTCCATTTAGGATTAACCATTTAACAATCTTCATAAAGTTATTCACGATTAACCATGTAATGACTTCATTGAGTACTTCAGTGTTTAATTCTTCTAAACCAAAATATTTTATGAAGAATTCCTTTTGTAAATTTTGGGAATGTTTTAATTTGTATGTAATAGACCATACACATTTATAGTTATTCTATTTACAACCATTTTCTTCTTAATGATTAGACATTGTTCAAGTTCTATACAAGGGTGCCTCTTTGTTACAACCAATTGTTATTATATTTTTGTAAAATAATAATAATAATAATACTAATTAATTTATGATTGTAACATTACAGATTTTTTATTTAAAAAGTTTCAACTTTCATATTGTTTTGGATATTATGAACGTGAAAATAAAAAAAAATTATTAGCCATTTTGAATGCTTCAAATTGATATGGTATAACTATCAAATTTATAAGCATTAAATATAAACATTTAAAAAACTTGACACATGCAGTATCTATGCATTAGTTTATTCCTTTTCCATTTTAATTTCAAATGAATTTAAAAACATAATTAGGTTTAAAATTTTTAATCATCATAAATTTTATAACAAAATAATTCTCGTATATAAAAGTTAGTCTAGTAACATGATCAATATCTTCATCATCTTTTACACTCTAAACAATCTCTATAATATTTCCGGGCAATAGAAAGGTGTTGGGTGGAGGAACTCTATCTCTTATTTTGTGCAGGAATAAGAGACTAAATAAGTGATAGATGAGTTGTTGTATCTGAAGGTTAATGCGTCAAGACCCATTGCACCATTGGAGGAAGAACATCTCCCATGGTGGCATGAATCACCTTAATGAAAGTGAAAATGCATCTCATCCCACTATTGTTGTTAATTTAAATTTCATTGTAATTTTTTTTTCTAATGTTGTAATTTACTCCAACGCCAATCAAGCAAAGCCAAACTACTAATAATTCTCAAACATATTTAGTTTGAGAGCCTCTTCTGGACCACGTATAAAGGCCAATGTGTTGTTTTGTTACTAATTTTGGAGTTATATTTACAAATAGTGAACCGTGTGTACTTGTTATAGCAATAAAAAGCCATGAGGTTTATGTTGATTCTTTAATGGTAGAGGCTTTAGCTTTGAGATGAGTCATTGACTAGCATTGGAGTTAGGTTTCTTCCATGTAGAATTTGAATTCGATAGCCAAATTTTATTCAATATTTGGAAGATAAATGCAAAGACACTTTCTTACTTGGAGGAAATTGTGAAAGACTGTTATAACCTTGTAAATAATACCAAGTTATGCTCCTTATCATATGTTAACAGGTCATGTAACAAGGTTGTTGAATTTATAACAAAGCTTGCCTTTTTTATGGTTTGCTGCAAAGCTTGCTTTTGATGTTAGGGACTATTGTTGGATTGAAGACCTGATAGGATTATCAAAGAAATATAGATGCAACATGCAAAAAGGGTCTCAGGATCGAACCGGGAGTGATTTTTAGAGACAACCAAGGGATGGTCTGTGTGATAACTACTAAAAGCCACATGACCAACTTTGATCCTCTTGTAGCTGAAGTTCTCTGTCCCCAGTGGACAATGGTTTTGGTACACCATTTATGTTTCACGAAGGTAACATTCAAGACTGATAATCTGACACTAGCTCTGGCATTTAAGCAATCTATCGATGGCCTGTCTTACTTTCATGTCATTATTGCTATTGCTTATCTCTCAAGTGTCATTCTCTTTATATTCTTTGTCATATATTAGTAGAATATGTAATAAGACCGTTGGTGTCGTCTCTAGAATTGCTCTCAATGTAGGGGATTTTATTTCCTTTGGAAGTAGCAAATTTTGTTAACTTTGATGTATTGGCTTATACCATTATTCATTGATTTATGATAACTTGAATTTAAACTAGCATAAAAATATTGTAAAATCTAGTGTCATTAAATTAATTTAAAATTTTCATCATGATAGTTCCTTGAATTTTCCCAACTTGTGCTGATGGTGTAAGTCATTCGGAATCAATGAAATTAATTGGTGTAAAATCTATGATAGCAATACTAAAATTTCACCCATTCTTTGTTTAAGGTGATGTCATCGTGCCTTTAAAAGAAACTATTTTAGTTATTTCAGATTAATGTATTTAATGAATGATACCGTTATTCCTTGATTTATCATAGCTTGAATTTAGAATATCGTTAAAGTATTATAAAATCTAGCGTAATGAATTTATATTTTATTATTATTATTATTATTATTATTATTATTATTGAAGGCATTGCAATGGGGCGGGTCGGTCGGTCGGATGCAGGTTTTGCTCTCCCCGTCCCCACCCCCGTAAAATCAGGGCAAGTTCGACTTCGGGTTTAAAGAGAGTGGGTATGAAATTATGAAACCCAACCACATCCCTGTAGGTTCCCGTCGGATTTGGGGAAACATGCGGGGATTTCACCCTCTTTATTTTTCATTTTTTCTATTTTTATAACTTAAATATATGTTTTCAAATAAGTCATATATATCTAATATATTCTAATTCAAATAATATGCAAATATAGACATTGATAATCCTAACAAAATAAGAAACTTAAGAACTTTTTTATATTTTAAGGAAAATATATAAATTTACCTTTATTATTTAACTATTAGTATAATTAGAATTATTTAATTAGTATATCAGGGCGAGTTTGGGGTGAGGCGGGTTCTTGCATCCCCAAACCCGCCATGGCCCCATTAAAGGTGAGGGCGAGTTTTACTTAAACCCGGTTAAGGCGGGTTTTCCCCATCAAAATCAAGGCGGGCAGGTCGGTACTCGCAGGTTCAAGCTTGATTTCTATGCTTACCCCAAATGAAACTACAAAATCAGAACTTGAGGGGGAAAAACTACTCCCTCAAAGTCAAATTTCACAAAGGAAACTAAGGGGGGACAAGAATTTAACTGATAAAAGCCAAGGGGATATGAATGCGCCGCATTTGCAAGGTGATCAGCAACCCTATTGCCTTCTCTGTAGGTGTGACCCGGGACAACAAGTCAATCCCAAGAAAGAGCTTCTCTAATATCCCTAACTAAACCATAGCTGTGGTGTGAAGTTTTATAGTCTTGCTTCACTAGATTAAGAGTTGTTTAGGAGTCTAGCTCAACAATTAATTTTTGGATATTAAGATTACGCACAAGCTTTAAGCTATGGAGAAGAGCCAAAGTTTTGCCTTTACTACAGTGCAGACACCCATGTTGCAAATGTACCCAGCCATAAAGCTACCATCAGCTTGACGGAGTAAGCTACCACAAGCTGTTTGCCCAGGAAACCCCTCATCGATTCGTCCACATTCAGCTTGATGTAATCCATAGCGTTTAAATTAAAATTCTGAAATTATTTTTAATTTGTCAGTGTGGAAGGATTCAGGAAACCGTGAAGCAAGGTCTCTTGGCAGACTTTGAACCTCAGCTGAAAGATGGGAGGTGTTATATAATGGAGAACTTATTGGTTGGTCGAAATGAAACTCTGAATCCTACTATTAATGGCAAATTTAAGCTGGGATTTATGAAAGTCACACAAATTACTGAAACAGAAGATGGAAATATCCCTCCTAATGCATTTGACTTTGTTTCTTTTCCTCAAATCTTAAGTTCTGTAAAGGAGGGACAGCTACTGGGTATGTACTTAATTCTAAGTAATATTGAATGATTTTTTTCCCATTTAAATAGGCCTCACTGTCTTCTTTAACTTTTGCAGAAGTGATTGGTCATGTGGTTGAAAAGTCTGACGTCAAAGAAATTACTTCAATTGGTGGGAAAACAAATCGATTAATTGATGTTGTATTGGAAGATCTTGAGTAAGCAAATTTAACTGTTTTTTTATGTGATTATGTATTTTTGATCTTTTTATAATTTTGTTTTCTCCATTCTTTGCAAATTAGATCAAACAAGTTACCCTGCACTTTGTGGGGGACATTTGTTGATAATATGAATAAGTCTTTGATAGATCAAGGTGATAAGGGTCCAGTCATAGTTATATTGCAATTGTGCAAGCTGAAAGTATTTAAAGGTATAGTTGTTTGACCTGTTTCATTCATATTCGTTTAAAATTTGTATGTTAATCTTATTTATAAATTTATAGATGCATTTTAATGTTTCATCCGTGGTCATGTTACGTAATACCTGCAAGTGTGCTCAATTGTTGCAGGCACAAAGGGCATTCCAAATGCATTTAATGAGACTAAGCTGCTTATTAATCCAAACTTCAAGGAGGATCTTGAATATAAAGAAAAGTGAGTTTCTCTTTTAGGAAGGTTTAATATCATCCTAAATCAAACATGTTCATTTAGTTAAACAAATTAAAGATGAACAAAAAAGCGATAATGTTTGATATATAACTTCCTAGGAAGTGAGATCAAAATAGTTTGTATGCCATTTTTTGATTTGGAAAGTGGTGATTTAGCTAAATTGTATATGTCAGGAGATGCTATGGGTCTTTTTAGATATACTGATTTAAATTATCACTGACTATAAAATGCATAATTTATTATTAGGTATACTATTTGTCTTTTTCTCCTTAATTCCATTCTTTTTCTCCCTTAATTCCATACGTAGATGATTTTTGGGTGACCTTTATATATATTATTATGAATGTTTCTCCAGCATGTGGTCATGTATTAGCATGTTAGATTGACAAATATTCATCTATGTAAAAGGTTGCAACATGCTGATGAACCCCTTAGCCAAGTGGTGAGTTATAGCTCTGGACAAGGTGTGATGTCTTTTCGTGAAGACATTTTAAGCACCGAAAGGATGACAATTTCATATATCATGGACTGCTCTCGGGTATATTGCTTTTTAATTAAATTTCCTATTTTAATGTTAACTTAAATACCATAACATAAACACTGAACGTGTCAATTAGGTGTGTAATTTTGTTTCATCTAATCTCAACAGGAATGTTTTGTTGCTGATTTGGCTACAATAATTGAGATTGATTATCACAAAGGATGGTTTTATGAAGCATGTAGAAAATGTAAGAAGAAAGTTACATCTGTTGGGAAAAAATACTCTTGCGAGAAATGTGAAGGGATGATTGCAAAGATTGATTGGTAATTTCTAATATCATTAAATTTAATTTGACATTTACTTTTGATTATTTTATTAAACTGAACAACTAAATCTTTTTTGTTTAGTTTTAAGCTGCATGTCTATGTAATTGATTCAACAGGGTCAGCTCAATTCACTTTGTTTAATCGACCCATTTCTAATTTTTTAGGAAAGTCTGCTTCTGAGCTCATTACACCTAAAACCAAGGTCATTTTATATTGTTTATTCTTATGTTCTGTTTTTTTTCCAAATTATTTATGGCTTATTGTTAACTTTGCAAAATTGTTTGCTTTTAGTAATTTATTTCTAAATCTTTTAAAAATTGGTTGATAGGGAAATAACTCCGATGCTTATCCTATTGAGTTGGACCAACTCAAGGATAAAGAATTTTTGTTTAAAGTCTCTGTAAGTGGATACAACATTGATCAGAGTTGGAAAGGTTATCATGTTAGTAATATGAGTGATGATGCAGAGTTAATTGAAGAGTTTAAAAATTTGCATTTTGTTAAGGTAAGACAAACATATAATAATTACCATGAGAATCATGTGATTCTATTCATATATATATATATATATATATTTGTGTGTTTGCTTCATAAGATGATTCTTTATATGTTGATAGGGTAATAATAAAGAAGATGGATTACAGATGAGGGCTGATTTTTCAACAGAAGTAGATGATAATATGAAAAATAATCTGTCCCAACAGGAGGATGCAAATTCTATGGTGATTTTCATTCGTTTTTGTGATGATTTAATTTCTTAGATTCTTACATTTCAAACATTTTAAATTAATTATCTTCTATTTACTTTACTTTTTTTGTAGCAAGTATTGGTTGAGGAAGCTGATGGTACTCCTTCAAGCAAGACCCCTAAGGAAACACTTTCAAACACCCCTTCAATCAAGACCCCTAACAAAAGGATGGCTAAAAGTATTGATATCACTGAGGACAACATTGATCTTGGAACTCAAACATCAAGCACTAAGCTTCCAAAGTTGGCAACTATCAAGAAGGAACCGGATAATTGACAGATTAGGATGTTATTTTGGATTTAAGAAGTGTTTGTGTTATTAAAAGTTTCTATTTTGAGGCCAATGTATTATGGCCATTTTGATGTTTTAACTTTATCTCTGTTATGAGCCTAATTAGACAATGGTTTGTAAACCTCTTATTTCCCGTTTTTTCCGTTTTTTCTGCTGTAAACTTCAATCTTAATTAGAAGTTAATTCCTTGGTGGATATTTCAAAGTATTTGAATGGTGTTGATGTTTGATACCTCATTATTTATTTTCAAGATTATTGTCTTTTCATTAGAATCATTATTCTCATCTTCAAGTCATGAAGATTTAAACAATGGACAAAAACAGTGGACAAAAGAAAATTCACTTGACGAAGAGGTGTCATTTTGGTATAATATAATTGTCACGTTTATAAACACATAACAGTAGCCTTCAATGTCATTTATAATTTTTTTATAATGAAATATTAACTTTTTGTTAGAGGTTAAATAAAATTAAATTGTGATATACATAATTAAATTTAATGATTTTTTTTAATTTTCTTCTTCTTAAATTAATAAACGAAGACAAATTTATGTTCTATTAGGTATTTCAAAATTAGATAAACTTTAATTAGAAAAACTATTTCTTAATGTCCATCTACATCAACACCATTCAAACTTTGAAACAAAATTATGAGATACTTTGAAATCAAATATTCATATTCATTCATTGTATAAACATATTCAAACATTTATATATACGAGTTGTTATGCATAATAAAATAACATTTAAACTGTATAATAGTTATTTCACAGTAAATGTGATCAATTAATTTGTACACATAAATGTGCACATATTACATGTTAGTGGAGTTTGTTGTTTCTATAAAGCATTACTTTAAGAAGTGACTATCTATATTCATGTCAACCACTTATTCTACATTTATAATATCCAGCTGAAGAAACTCTTAGTGTTCTACTATCCCCTCATTTCTGAAGCTAATCCACTACTACAATTGAGAGAAAGGCAAAGGGAAGCAACCCACGGCTAAAATAGAGAGAAAGGCAAAGAGACTGGACGCCATCTTCCAGGTATGTTGTTTTTTGTGTTTATTAATTTTTAAAGTTTGTTCTTCTACTCCTTTCTTTTTCTTCCATTTGCGGAAACTAATAGAGCTAAAATTGAGAGAAAGCCAAACACATGCAACACCATCTTCCAGTATGTTCTTTTTTGTGTTTATTAATTTTTAATGTTTGTTCTTCTACTCCTTTCTTTTTCTTCTATTTGGGGAAACTAATAGAACAATAGGCCACTTTATTAGCTCTTTCAGTAGGCCACTGGACACCATACGTGCTGAAATATCTCATAGTGGCTTGCTCAAATTGTTAGAGCTGGCATAATAAAGAGCAATGGAAACACTGAATAATTTAGTTGATGTGTTAATTAGTATTTTAGTTGATATTTGAGAAATCACTGGTCAACATCTTTTTTAGAAGAATATGCATGAAGGAATCTGAGTTTTCATGTTGCTTTGTTCTGTGTTACTTAAATATATGAGATAGTCTCTGTCCAAGTTGAACCATTAGGTATGAACTTTCTCTTCTTTTTTTTTTTGCTTCTTTAAGTTCTGAAATTATAGTAACCAATACTTGCTAATTTTCATATGATGTACAAGTAACTGAATACAATCTTTATTTATGATATCTTGGTTAATTATCGTATGCTTTGGATGCAGGTTACTTACCAAGAAAACATTCTTGAAATTTCAGCATTATGGCTGAAAATTCAAGTACAAAACGCAAACATAATCCAATATCTGAACAAATAAATTTGAGACAGGGTATGTCTTTTTTATATTATATATAATTCTAATGGTTGAATATGAGTTCTAATTTTTGACATTCTTTTTAATTATTAGTTATACATATCATTCCCAATATACATGTTGATCTATTAATGTCTTTTTTTTTTGCTATTGATATTCATTATGATCTAGGGGTTGATATTTCCTCTGAAAACATGTCAACTCCATTTCATGCTTCAAGTTTCACCTCTATTCAATGCTCCAACAGTTCGAATCATAGGTCAACTCCTTTATCAAATGTTACTAATGGTAACCTTTAACTAAATTCCTATCCATATCAATTTGAAAGATGAAGGTCATTTAGATTAATAACTCATAAAATTTAACTTCTTATTTGTACATTATTATTACAGTTCAATCACAATGTACCAAAAGACCAAAAATCATTCTGATTGAAGACAACCAAGGTATGGTCTCCATAAAAAGACTCATATTTTAAGAGTTTATATCCTCATATTAATTTTTGTGAAAATTTCTAATCCTTATCATTATTTACGCAATCCTTATAACAACAAATTATAATACGGGTACAATTAGTGAAAGTCCTCTTTATGAGAAAAATGTCTCAGGTGGAAGGAAATATCAAATGTCAAAGAATTGTACAACTCCTTTTCCTAATGCTACTAATGGTCAAAATTTTATTGGCAAATATACTTGTAGAAAATGTTTTCTTACATATCTTATAAATCATTCTCTATTCTTAAAAGGAAATTTTCTGTCAGGTTCACATATGTCAACTCCTTCTTTTATTACCCATCCCTCTAATGGGAATAGAAAGAAAAGTTCAAGCATCAACGCAACTCCTTTATCTGATGTTACTAATGGTAAGAATTTATACAATTTATATAATATCCATTCACAAATACCATGCTTATAGATTTCATTTGTCTTTATATTATACATTCTAATAAATATGCATTATTATATATAGTCAACATTCATTCTACTCGAACACCAAGAAAAACTTTGAATCAGGAGGAAGAAGATTCTGGCAACATTCACGGGTCAAATAGTACTAGCAATAATAAAAAAATTGGTCCTGGAAAATTTGTCCTAAACCATGGAAGAATATCTCGATCAATATCTTTCAATCATGAAGTACTTCATCATAATGGGTCTGGTGATCAAAATGGAGTTGTATCATTGGCAGGTATAGTATATAACTCCTAAATTATCTATTAAGCATGCCATGATAATGTAGCATGATTACAAAAATGATCTTTTTCTAAACCATAATGTCATTTAAATTTTGATTTTGTAGAGGATGATCATGGGCTTCCATTACAAAATACTCAAAACAACCCTCATTTGTTAGGAATTTTCAATGAAGTGCAAATAACTCATTCAGGTAATTTCTGAATGAGAATGAAATTTTATTATATGATTCTAAAAAATTAGGACTTTCTTTATTGATAAAATATTATATTCTATGAAATTTTAGATTCAGAAAGTTCTGAACAGATTGAAGATGCAGAAGATGAAGTTTTGAATCAACAAAGAGAAGGTATTGATGTTTGAGTTTGACTAACTGTTGCTTTAGGTATATATATCTTTTAATGTTTTTTGGCCCATAATATCACTTAATCCCCGATTTAACTAAGAAAATATTTATGCCTTACTTCTATGTAGCAAATACATCTCAACAAACTACATTACATGATGATCTCAGCACGGAGGAAGAAATTGACCTGGATAATGACTATGTTTGTGAAGAAGGTGTGTGACAACAATTTATAGAAATTTTCAAATTCATTTTTAAATGGTTAGGTGCATGCATTTATTACTCTACTAATCTTCTACTAAATATATTAATTTTAAATGTTATTTTAGCCTATTGGGATATCGGAGACCCATGTTGGATTTGTGAATATTGTGGAGCCAATATGTGGTATGCTGAAAGAACGCAAAAAACTAGGAACCCTTCCAATCCTAAGTTTTCATTATGTTGTTTGCAAGGCAAGGTTGTACTACCACATTTGTTGCAACCACCTCAAACTTTGACAGATCTATATTTCAAAAAAGATAAACGAAGCACATTTTTCTTGGACCATATTAGATCATTTAATATTATGTTTTCCTTCACCTCTATGGTGGTAAAGTTGATCACTCAATGAATGTTGGAAGTGCTCCGCCCATGTTTGTGATGGGTGGTGAAAATTACCATAGAATTGGTAGCTTGCTTCCTCAACCTGGATCACAACCAAAATTCTCTCAATTGTATATATATGACACTGACAATGAAGTCAATAACAGGATGTCTGTTGTCAGGTATGAATTCCTAATATGAAGTAAACCTCAATTGTCAGTGAAAATCATTTTTAATCAATTAATAGATGTTCTTCATTTGTTTTTTATAGGATGGATGGGCAATATGATCCATTACAGGTTGCAATTGTTACTGACATAAAGAATATGCTTGACCAGTGCAATCCATATGCCAAAGTTTATAGAATGGTCAGAGATAGAATGAATGCAAGCAATTCTACCAATTTAAAATTGCGAATAATTGGTAAGAGAGGGAAAGATGGAAGGAGATATAATTTGACCACTGCTTCTGAAGTTGCTGCATTGATAGTGGGAGACTTTGATGCTGGCACTTCTAATAGGGATGTCATTGTGGAAACACAAGGGGGTTACTTACAACGACTTTCTGTGGTGAGTTCTGCTTATCTACCATTACAATACCCGTTGTTGTTTCCTAGAGGAGAAGATGGTTATCGGGATGATATTCCTTTAAGTGATTTTTGGGGCGCATCAACCAAAAAGCACCAACGAGTGTCTATGAGGGAGTTCTTTGCTTATAGAATCCAACAGAGGGAGAATGAACATTCATTACTCTTGCATTCTAAACGTCTATTTCAACAATTTTTAGTGGATATCTATAGCATGATTGAATCACCTAGGTTGTCATATGTTAGAACCCACCAAAAAGAGCTAAGAGCAGTATTATACAAGGGGCTGGCTGGTGCTATATTAAGAGGAGAAATTGAACCTGCAACTGCTGAAAAGCGTGTTTTATTCCCTTCTTCTTTTATAGGAGGAGCACGTTACATGTTTCAAAACTATCAAGATGCTATGGGTATTTGCAGATGGGCAGGTTACCCTGATTTGTTCATTACATTCACTTGCAATCAAAGGTGGCCTGAATTGCTTAGAACATTGAGAAAAGATGGTTTGCGTTCTGAAGATAGACCAGATTTAATATGTCGTCTTTTTAAGATAAAGCTTGATCAAATGATTAAGGAAATCAAACAAGGGAATTTGTTTGGCAAGGTCAAGGCAGGTATGTAAAGCTTATAAAAATTTATTCACTTAATATGTTATATGGTGTATTTCATTCACATTTCATATTTATATTGTGATTTTTTTCTTTATATTATAAATTTGTTTAGATATATATAATTTTGGTCTATATTATTCACACTTAAATGGAAAGCATTCTAGCAATTACAATAAAATGGTTACAAAGTGATGACTTATTTAATTGTTAATGCAGTTGTATACACGATTGAGATTCAAAAGCGTGGATTGCCGCATGCACACATCCTAATTTGGTTGCATCCTCAATTCAGATATCCTCATCCAAATGATATTGACAAAATCATATCTGCTGAAATTCTTGATCAAAGTACAGAGCCTGAATTGTTTAGAATTGTGCAGTCACTAATGATACATGGACCCTGTGGGATTCACAATAGTAAATCTCCATGCATGCAAAATGGAAAATGCATACGTCATTTCCCTAAAAGATTTACGGAGAGAACAACCATCGATTCAGAAGGATATCCTTTATATAGGAGAAGAGACAATGGAAGTGTGGTTAAACGGGGGGACATTGCAATTGATAACAGATTTGTCGTCCCTTACAATAAACATTTGCTTCTGAAATATAATGCACACATAAATGTTGAATGGTGCAATCAGTCTCGATCTATCAAGTATCTATTCAAATATATAAATAAGGGACATGATCGTGTGACTGCATCCTTCTATGATAGTGCAAGAGAAAATGGAGATAATCAAAGTATGGATGAAATAAAGTTATATTATGATTGCAGGTATTTGTCATCATGTGAGGCTGCATGGAGAATTTTTGCTTATGACATCCACTATAGAGAACCTGCTGTTGAAAGGCTATCTTTTCATTTGCCAGATGACCAATGTGTTTTTTTTAATGATGAAGAAACCATTGATTATGTTCTTACCAAGAAAAGTGCTAATAAATCAAAGTTCTTGGCTTGGTTAGAAGCGAACAAAAAATTCGCTGAGGCGAAGACATTGACGTATGCACAATTTCCAACGAAATTTGTGTGGAAGCAAAGAGAACGTGAATGGAAACAAAGGAGGAATGGCTTTGCTATTGGAAGGTTGCAATTTGTTCCTCCAGGAAGTGGTGAACTGCATTATTTAAGAATCTTGCTTAATATTGTAAAGGGTCCCAATCATATGATGAAATCAGAACAATCAATGGTGTCATTTACACGACATTCAAAGATGCTTGCTATGCTTTGGGGTTGTTAGACGATGACAAAGAGTACATAGATGCAATTGTAGAAGCAAGCCATTGGGATCCAGCTACATATTTGAGAAGACTTTTTGCAACACTATTGTTCTCAAATCAGCTTTCAAGACCAGAGCATGTGTGGAATAACACATGGCAGTATTTGAGTGATGATATACTTCATCGTCAAAGAACTCTGTTGCAAAGACCAGATAAAATTATTATATTCAACTTTACTGCCATATAAAATGATAAATTTTTTTTTATAAATATGATATGCTACTAATTATTAATTGCCATGTTATATCAGATTTGGTATTGAATGAAGAAGAACTTAAGAACCTTACTCTTGCAGAAGTTGAGAGGATGTTAAAAAGTAACAATAGGAGTTTGTCTGATTTCTCTACTATGCCTCAGCCTGATATGTCTTCAATTTCAGAATCTTTTAACAGGTTGATTTATGATGAGTTGAATTATGATCGGGAAAAATTAGGTTCAGAACATCAACAATTGTTATCTAAAATGACTTCTGAACAGAGGATTATTTATGATAAAATCATGCTCAGACTGTCTCAAAATCGTCCTGGATTGTTTTTTCTTTATGGTTATGGGGGAACTGGAAAAACGTTTATATGGAGAACTATATCAGCAGCAATTAGATCAAAAGGAGAAATTGTTCTTACTGTTGCATCGAGTGGCATAGCTGCTTTGTTGATTCCAAGCGGCAGGACAACACATTCAAGGTTTGCAATACCTATTAATGTTAATGAAGATTCAACTTGCAATATCAAACAAGGAAGTCCATTGGCTGAATTGATAATCAAAGCTAAGTTGATTATATGGGATGAAGCTCCCATGACTCATAGACATTGTTTTGAAGCAGTTGATAGAACATTTAGAGACATTCATCAATTCTCAAATAAAGAAAGCATGAATCTTCCTTTTGGTGGCAAAGTAGTCATTTTAGGAGGTGACTTTAGACAAATTCTGTCGGTAATCCCAAAAGGGTCAAGGCAAGATGTAGTTCGTTCCAGCATCAATTCTTCATATCTTTGGCAATATTGTGAGGTATTGACTCTGACTAAAAATATGAGGCTTCAAAGTACATCTTCTGAGTATGATGCTGCAGAGTTGAAAAGGTTCTCTAGGTGGGTTCTGAGCATAGGGGATGGAAGCGCTGGTAATGTCATTGATGACGACATTGATATTGAAATTCCTGAAGATCTACTTATTGAAAATTCAGGTGACCCACTTGCTTTAATCGTTAACAATACCTATCCAAAGTTGTTAGAAAGAATGAATGAATCAGATTACTTTCAGGATAGAGCTATTTTAGCACCTACAAACCAAGTTGTTGACATGTTGAATGATTATATGTTGTCAATGCTTCCGGGAGAAAATAAGACATATTTGAGTTTTGATAGTCCCTCTACAGTGGAAGAGCAATATGATTCACCAGATAATATCCATACTCCTGAATTTCTCAATACCATTAACTCTTCAGGACTACCAAATCATGAAATAAAACTTAAAGTGGGAGTTCCAATTATGTTATTGAGAAACATAGACCAGTCATCTGGTCTATGCAATGGTACTCGACTCATAGTCACTCAGATGGGTACTTATGTCCTTGAAACAACTGTCATTACAGGAAATAATGTTGGACAAAAAGGTGTTTATACCAAGGCTATCATTGACTCCATCTGACAATAGGATACCTTTCAAGTTTCAACGCAGGCAATTCCCTATTGCCATTTCTTTTGCAATGACTATAAATAAAAGTCAGGGACAATCACTTAAACATGTTGGTATCTATCTTCGTCAACCAGTTTTTTCGCATGGTCAATTGTATGTTGCTGTCTCCAGAGTGACATCACGAGGTGGTCTAAAAATTCTAATATGTGACTCAGAAGGAAATGTTTCTAACACTACTTCAAATGCGGTGTACAAAGAGGTTTTCCAAAATGTAAATTAAGTAAGTTTCCTTTTTTTTTACAAAATTTATTGTCATTTTCTTAAATATATATCTCATATTTTTTATGTTGGATAATTCTTATTTTTCAGGTCTCTGACATGCTCTCTCATTAACCCATTTTGAAAACCAAATTTTGTTATCATTTCGGAAAAATTAAAGGTATTTTTATTATTGATTTAACTTTATTAATCATACTGTTTCAATGTTTTATGAATCATAAGAAATGATAATCTCTCCTAATTACATTTACAGATAAAACTGGGGAATATGTTATCAAATCAAAGTGGTGCTTCTTATCCTGGTACACACCAGAAAAGGAAAGGCTAATGGGTGAAGGTGAGAAAGCAAGGATTGGAAATTTGATGTGCAGTTACTATGTCTTTTGTTTCTGTGACTGAACTGATTTTATTTGCTTTGCTTCATTTGAAGATAGTTCATTTTTAGTAGCACTAATTATTCTTTTTAAGTAGTCTTCATTTTTTACTATGGATCTTTTTGTACTGAATGGGTAGTATTTGGCCTCTGTCTTTGGATATCTTTATTAGTTGGTAGTTTGTGAGGTAAGGGTGATGAGATTGTTGTTGATATAGCAACATAACCTTTCTATTACACAATTTTGGGATCATAAAACTCAATGGTATGGCTTTTTTTATTTAGCATGTTTAAATTTCTGTAGCTATAGAATAATCCATCGCTAAAGTGCTTCATCACTTGAGGTTTGAATATAAATTTTCCTTCTGTAATTAAAAAATTTGTAATGAGAATAATTATGTTTCTTAATTGTGTTGGTCACCAAGATTAGGTTTAATCATTTAAGTGAAAGAGATAAAAAGCCAGAATACAAATATATTTATTTTTTTGCACAAGGACACTATTATTAATATTTATAGTAATTTACTCAAAACGTATTAATATTTAATTTTAAATTATAGAATTGCAACAACTTATATTTTGTTGTTTTTAATTATAATTTATTTAAAACAATAATTAATAAAAATGATTGACTTTTTAAAATTACTTATAATTTTATTGATTGAAATTTAATTATCCATTTACCTATAATGTTTTTTATATATCAGGGGGGATTAAAATTATATGAAGACATAATAATAATTACGTAGACATTATATAATTATTTATAATAGCTATTTAATGAAGTATATTTTATTTTTTAAAAAAATATTTCAACGAACACAACAACGTATTGACCGTGCGAACGCACGGGTACCCTAATAGTATTTTTAAAACAAACAGGCAACCCGTTGTTTCAAAGAGATCTAAACCATCAAATAGAAAACTATTATATCTAATGGCTATGGCTTACTTGTGTACCAGTACACAAATTTTTTACTTGTGTATATTAGAAAGCACCTGATTTATTTTGCATTATTTTCTTTTAGTAAAATAATTTCCTACAAATATTTTTATTATAAATTATTCTTGAAATTATCAATTGAAGAATGAACTGAATATTTATTATTTTATAAAATGTAAAAAACTAAAATAAAATAACAAAAATATAACATAACAAATATAAAATATTTGATGCTCTAAATATAAAAAAAATTAATTTAATTGACAGAAATTTAATTTAATGATAGTTTGTAAATAGTTTTTTAGTTACTATTGATCGATTAAACATTTAAGTGATAATTAAAATATTATGAAAATCAATAATTTTTTTTATTGAATAACTATTTAAAATAGTAATTAATATTAATTTAATATGGAAAATTAACTTCTATCACAACATAAAAAAGACGAGTTTTATGAGAAAAAAGTGATATTTTCACGATATTTGAAAATAAATTTCAAATTTAATATACAAGGATGATATTAAAACTTGATTTAAAATTTATATCTGCCCATAAACTTACCACTTTTGACTTTTGACAACAAAATTGAAAGAATCATATGAGGATTCTGAATTTAAATTCCAAATTTTTATATGAAATTAACCAAAAATATATATATATATTTGAAATGAGATGAAGATTCAGAGTTTAGATTCAATATTAGGTGTATTTCCCAAGTCAAAAAAATCAATATTAGATGATTAGACCCCAAATAAAAAAAAACATTACATTTCAACATTTTTTTTGTCAAAATATCAATTTTGATTGAAGAAAGCCAAACGACATTTACATAACTTATAGGATGATAAATAAAGAGTATTACAACAATGCGCTACAGATTAAAATAGCAAAACAAGCATGCATACTCATAAATCTAGACTATTTGGCAATCCTAAAATACAACTATTATAAAACAATCTGAAAGAACATCAGACATTTCTTTCTCTTTTTTTTTCATTTCTCCCAGAGCAGCATAAGTCCAACAACAACTCAAAGCAAACACCTCAACAACATCAACGACAGCTAAACTAAGTAAATCAATGCTGCAAAATCGAGCTCCAGTGTAGAGATAAGAGATGTATCAAGGCAGCATATCATGCATAAATATGATTAGTGCTGTAAAAATGTTAAAAGTGGCTCCAACAGAACTTCAAGCAGCTCATAGGCACAAGTTCCAAAGATCCCATTGTCGGATCAACTTCTACTAGAACAACAACACACTAGAACAACAACACAACCTTATAGAGCAATTCTCAATACCGGGACCAAACTATATAACAGTTAAGTGAAAAAAAAAGTATTCTCTTTTTGCCATTCACTTTTTTACCGGTGCCAGTAGAGCCTTGAGGAGGAAGAGGAAATGCAGTTTGAGTTAAAAGTAGGACAAAAAATGAAAAAAGAAAATCAGAGATGGAGAAGAGGAAGGTGGCATTGGGATGTAGGAGATGAAAGAGGTGACTATAAAAGGGAGATGGTGGTATAAATGGATGAGGAAGAGAAGAAAAAAGAACACTCACATAAGAGAGGGGAGAACCCACCTAAAATGGGTAGAAAGGCCCCAGGTGGGGGAGAGACCCCCCAAGGAGGAGGCGGCAGCACCGCTCTTCACTCTGCTAGGGTTTGTTCTCTCTTCTTAATTTTTTTTTAGGATTTGCTCGCATAGCACACTCAAACTAAAGAGAAATTTTTTCCTACAAGAAAAACCCTACAAAAAAGTAGGCCCAGCACAATGTAAACAAAACAAGTGCAATAAGTTTAAAATGTCACGGTATCAACCGAGATCCCATGCAAAGAAGAAAAATATTGATGCATCAAATTCCCGTAGGAATTCCAGACCAAATCACTAGCTGCAGCAAAAGCCAATAAAGGATTTTTAAAAGTTAAAAATCTCCTGAGGCTATAAAAATTGAGAAAAACATTCAACACAAATCAAATGAAAATTATGGTGTGTTTGGTAAAACTAGCTGATAAGCTAAAAACTCCTAAAATAAGCTACTTTGTGTACCTTACCAAACACTTTTATGCCAGTCAAACTAGCTTATAAACTAGTCAAATAAGCTAGTAGCTAGCTTATTGGCCTTGCCAAACACATTCATAAACTAGCTAAAGTAGCTTGTAACTTATAAGTCAGAAACTCCTACAATAAGCTAGAAGCTTGTGTCTTACCACACTTTTATGTTAGTTAAACTGGCTTATAAACTAGCCAAATAAGCTATTAGCTAGCTTATTGGCCTTACCAAACACACTTTTAATAACTTTATATTCTTACTTGGTGAAGAAAAGAAGTTAAAGTAAAATCTTCGCGTCTCTCTTCTCCCTCAAAACATGTCCTAAGTGTCATATTGTTTCATAAACAAGGCACACAAACCAAGATGATGATAGTCAGTCACCAATAATTATCACTACCAGGAAGGGCGATAATCCAATGATACATTCATCACAAATATACATTTAATGGTACAAAGGGCAGAGAAAGATAAGCCAATAAGTTTGATACAGAAGCCCCTTAATTGAACACTAAGTTAAAATAAAAATAAAGGTGTGCTCCCTTACTATTCACTTTTGGAAAGCAAAACTGATAACTGAGGATGCAAGTTTTCTGGAAGAAGAAAATATGTTTATCAAGAAATGACCAGATCATCGCAACAAAAGATGATAAAAATCATCATCAGAAAAGTCCTAGATAAATGCTATTCTCAGTCCAGTTGCTACTCATCGTCATCCTCCTCCTGCAGTCACAAGATAAGAATTCAATGAATAACTTGCATACAAAACAGTTTAGGAGCATAAATCTCATATAACAAACAAAAGATGGGCATTTGGAAGAGCTTTCTTGGAGCTTATTTGGACTTGACTTCATGATATAAGCACTTAAAAAAGGTTTTAAGTTAAGCCTGTGATAACAAGCTATGATCTGTCTGTAAACTCTATTCCCGTCAAACAAATATATGATCTGTCAGTAAACTCTTAACCTTATTTCAATAAAGATAAACTTATGATACATGTGCTTATGAGTTATGATATAAAGGGCCAGCTTGAATAAACTTCTCTAAAAGGACTTTCAAGAGCAGAAAATACAATAAATCAAGAAGGTATTTAATTCAACTACTACTTTAAGTTGAAATTAATCTATGCAACTCAACTTCTTTAGATACTCTCCCATTTAACTTCTTAAAAAAGAATTAATTTCAATTTATGAAAGAAGTTGAATTCATTTTATCCTCCTAGAAGTTCTTTTACAGAAATTTTATCCAAACTGACCCAAACTTTATTATGATAAGCACTTATTCAATAAATGCTTAATTAAACTGTTTACTAAACTGCACCCTAAAGCATACCTCGTCACTGCCCTCATCATCTCCTTCATCCTCATCGTTCACCTCTGAAGACTTCTCAGATTCTTCATCCGCAGCAGTAGGACCTTCAGCCTGACAAGTGGTCACAAAAAGAAACATGTAAACTATTAGTCCCAAAAGTCAACTTCAACCCAGGCATAAAAAACAAAATAAGTACCCACCTGTTTGTTGTTATAGGCTCTCATATTCTTCTCATACTCAACCTTTCGCTTCTCTGCCTTTGCCACATATGGTGCTTTCTCCTAAAAACACATACTAACATTGTTTTAACACCAACATCAAATAGCACTGTAAACAAAACAATTTATAATGGCTTAAAAACAGCGAACTACATACAGCATCAGACATGGATTTCCATTTGGCTCCAGCAGCTTTGCCAACCTGAAAATTTTGTTGAACAATACGTTTGGAGTGTAACATCAGAAATAGCTCACCAATTGAAATTGAAGGCTTGATAACTTATAAGAACAATAAAAGGGGACCAAACCAAAAAAAAAAAACTTACAGCAGAGACAGCTTTGTTGTTAGGATGTTCTTTGTTGAACTGCTTCCTAAACTCCTCCCTTTAACAACCACATGATTTTGATAAATGACAAAAAAAAAATGAAAATTGGAAAGGTAAAACAATACGCTGTCTAGCAATACCTGATTAACTCAACCAATTTAACACGCTTGACATGTCAATTTTATTTTCAGACGAAATTGACAGTTAAATAGATTGTAAAAAATGATAATTACATGAAAACGAAGAAGGCACTGGCAGGCCTCTTAGGCTTGTTAGGGTCTTTGGCGGCCTTCCCCTTCTTGGCCGGCTTGGTGACTGCGCCACCTTTCTTCGTATTCACAGCAAGTCTACAATCATAAACAAAAAAAATACCACGATCAAACTCTGTATTTGCAAATTCTCAGATCTCAGATCTCAGATCATTGATTATTTGTTTTGTTCTTCGATGTGCGAATCAAAATATGGAGTAGTTCAAGTTGGATGATCGAATTGTACTTACTTGGCATCGGCTTTCTTAGATTCGGCTTTAGATTTGCCACCCTTCATAACGAAAGCTGCGGTTGCAGAATTGAATTGGAAAATGGAAGAAAATTGGGTAGGGGAAGTGAGTTAGGGTTTTGTAGAAAAAGGGGGAGGAATTGGTACGAGTAGGGCCTTTGATGCGAAAGGACAAGAAGATATTTTTGTCTATTGAAGCCCGTTTTGGGGAAATTGAAATTCAATTGCATGCAAAATGAAATGAGATATTATCTGGAGGGGTTTAAGAGGGATTTAAAATTAATGCCATGTCAATGATCCTGGCCCCTAAGTTTTATTGGTTAAACTCACTCCTATCCTTATGCCACCCTTTTAATTGTGTTTTCTGTGTGTTTCTTTAATTCCTCCCGCTATGCGATTTTCTTCTTAAGTCTTAACTGAGGGTAGAAGTTCCGTCAAAAAAAAAAAAAAACTAAGGGTAGAAGTAAGTCGAACTAGGTTAGATTTTACAAAATTCAAGTTTGATTTGTATTATATTTTTGTAGCTCAAACCTGATATATTACATGTCAAAGACCATTTTTAGGCCTAGTTTGATCTGTTTAAAAGCATAGTTTTGGGTGTGTCGGGTAAAATTAGCTGATAAGTTAACTAGTAGATGATAAGCTAGCTTCTAGCTGATAAGCTCCTAGCTTATAAGCTCCAAGTTGATAAGCTAGCTTATTGAATTAGAAGTGTTTGGTAGAACTAGCTAATAAGCTAGTTGGTAAATGCAAAATGACATAAATGGACATAATTATATAAGTTTTATTATATAAATTCTATTTTTAATTTGCTTTTTAGACAAAAATATATTATCACTTAATTATTATTTTAGATTTTTTAAAAAATAATTAAATTACTATTAAACCTTTTAGTGATAAAATATTTAATTAAAAATTAAAATAAATAGTATAATATAAAAATAATTTCATAAAATAGTGAAAAATGTCAATTTAATTAATTCGTAATTTTTTAAATTAATTATTATATAAGTAATAACAATTAAAAAGAAATTTAAAGGTTTTTATCACTAAAATTGAAAATAGGTAATAATAAGTAAGAACAAAATAAGAATAATAAGGGAAATGTATTAAAATATAAGGGATGATGATGGAAGAAAATTAAATAAGCCACAAGCTAGAAGCTAGGTGAAGTAGCTTGTAGCTTATAAGCTAGAAGCTCCTAAAATAAGCCACTTTGAGGTACGTTACCAAACACTTTTATGTTGATCAAACTAGCTTATAAGCTAGTAGCTAGCTTATTGGCCTCGCCAAACACACTGTTGGTCTATTAGACTGTTTAAAAGTCTAGTTCATATTATGACGTTTAAATAGACCAATAGGTCTATATCTAAATGGATCCGGATCCTCTGCAGCGCTGTAGGAGCCTCCAGCAAGATTAGCTACCGAATAGCTAGGGAACCGTTACGGAAAAATTCCGTAGTTATTCTCTAGCTATTCCGTAGCTAATTTGTTGCAGGCTCCTGCAGCGCTACAGAGGATCCGGACACATATCTAAATAGGTTGGTATGTTTACAGACTAATAGGTTTATTTTTTTAAAATGTAAATATGTCAATGACATATGTCTTTAAATAAGCAAACAAGCCTATCACTAAATAAACCAAATGAAGAAATTAAAAAATTATAAACTCACTCTGGTCCTTTTTATAAGACACCTCTAACCGAATTACACAGACCAAGGAAAGTAGTTTAATTGGTTAATTTTATTTGGTTTCATAAAAAAATAATACCACATTCCATTTTTACCCCTATTTAATATTAGTAGTATATTCTCTCACTAAATAATTGAGATTGGATTTTGTACTAAATATAGTAATAATTCTCACTATCAATTGTATTGGAACACATAAATGTATATGGAAAAATGTAAAGGTTTAACTCTCTCTCTTGGTCACCTATGTAACAATATTTATAATACATCGTTAATGAACAATTAGCAAAATACATGATGGAAGAATTTAATAAGGGTAAGTCGGGAAAAAAAATTAAATGCTTCATAGAAATTATCAAGTGCCTTATAAAAGGACCGTCAATATCTTCTAAATGGTGCCTTATAAAAAGGACTGAAGGGAGTATTGTATTATTTATTATGTATAACATGTTTATGTTTTATTAAAAATAATATTATTTATAAATAGACTAGTCCGTCAAGCCTAATAGGCTGTTTAAAAAGCCCAAGTCTCACATATTTAATTAAAAAGGTTTTTTTAAAAGCCTTGGCTCAACCTTTTTATTAAACGAGTCAAGCCAAATTAGGTCGTAAATAAGCTGGAATGTAGACCCCCAACGAGCGGTCTGACCTATTTCCACCCTTAGTTTCAACTCCAACTCCATTTTTAATTATGATAATTATTATTAATTAAGAAAAACTAATAAAGCCTTGAATGAATAGAGGGGAGGTTATCTAATCTAAATCTAAATATACAATAAATCTAAAAATTGAACTATCATGTGTCAACATTTCAGAGATCATTTTGCGACACGCTAACAATTCTCATTTAGAATGAGTTTGGAGAAGCGTTTCAATTCTCATTTAGAATGAGTTTGGAGAAGCGTTTGAAAGTCGCGTTCCATCCAAAAAAACGCATAAGCCACATATTGTTATGTTGAAACATGAATATGAGACTGATGGATACTTTCCCAAACATAATGTTACTTGTGCAGCTTGTTTTCAACTCTCCCTCGTTCATATGAAATCATAACCTCCTCCTTTCTTTACCCCTTTCAAATTCAAACTGCTAAAACCAGCCCAGTTCCTTCTATCAAAGTAACAATTCAAACCCACCCACCTTTTTGTTTTCACCCACTTCACATGGTTTGCATTTGAAATTCAAGTCCGGAAATTTTGAACAATTCCCGCAATCCCTCTCCTCAAGTTCCACCATTTTGGTATGTAGTCGCTTGCCTCAAAGTCACTACTATTCGTCTTTTCATTTGTGTTGCACTATAGTAAAATCCATTCTTATGTCTTTCTCATTGTAAAAACATCTCCATCAGTGTAAAAACTGACTTGCTATTAGCATTATATATGCTGCTTTTTAAGAGCTCCAACAATTTTTGTTGGTTGCTGACTGCAACAACTTCTTTTTTTATTTTTAAAAAATATAAATTAAAGTAAATAATAGAATACAATGATGAAATAAGTTGTGAGGTCCATCTAAGAATTTGTTTAGAGTTATTGAGTTGAAGATAAAAAGTAATTTGATTGCTTAAAGTAATAAAAATAATATAATAATATGAAAAAGTGTGAATAATTATAAAATATTTGTTAAGAAACTTTTGAGTGGTGGTAGAATGGAGATGACCTATGTTCTCAACTCTGACCCTCTTACTATTCTTATTAGAGCATCTCTATCGGTGTAAAAATCAAGTTGCTCCTAGCATTAGATACATTGTTTTTCAAAAGTCATGTGTTGGAGAGCTCCCAACAACTTAAAAACTAAGGGGCCGTTCGGGGTGATTGCGAGTTTTCAGTTTTTGGTTTTTAAAAATTTTCAATCAAATTTTTACAACTCAAAACCAAAAACTGAAAACTTGTTTTTGTGGTTTTCAAAACAAACATTTTGAAAACCAGAAAAAGTGGTTTTCAGTTTTTGGTTTTGAGTTGTAAAAATTTGATTGAAAATTTTTAAAAACCAAAAACTAAAAACTCGCAACCACCCCAAACGGCCCCTAAATTGTTGCAGTTTTTTGTTTTAAAAAAATAATAAAATATATAAGTAAGAAATAAGTTGTGGGTGCATTAAAGAAACTTTTTTAGAATTGATGGGTTAAAGATTTTTTTATACAAAAGGAAGAAACAAACAAAAAATAAAAACTAAGCAACTAAACCTAGGCACAATGGGTGGGGGTGGCATTATCTGTGATTCACGTGGGAGATGGATTTAAGGTTTCTCTTGTGGTGCTAACATGGGTGGCCCTTCACATGTTGAACTGATGGTTTTGGAGTTTGGATTGGATCATACATGGTCCTTGGGGATTCATTAGCTGATTTGTGAAACAGATTGTATGGATGTTATTAATCTTGTTAACAATAATTCAAACGTTGAGTGACACTCACTTCGGGAGATCATTCTTCGTATTCGGAACATGCTGAATCGGGATTGGGAAGTTGTTATGCAACATGTCATTAAAGACAACAACATGGTTGCTGATGCTCTGGCTCATAAAGGTGCTCAAGATGTAGTATCTAGTAGGATTTGGAAGTTTTCGCCTTCATGGGTCATTCCAACGTTATGCGTTGCAAGGTTGAACTCCAACTTCCATCCTCATTAAGCTTCAACGAGGACAAGGGAGGTTGAACCCATGACTGTAGCACACCATGTTGTGAACAATACCTCAAAAATTCCTGAACAGAGCATATAAGACCAAAAAAAAACATAACTCTCAGACTAGCATTCAGTATCAAATGCATGATTGTTATGCCATTTCCATAACCACCATAAGATTGCAATTGGAAGAACAGAGTTGCGATGATAAAGGAAGGCACAAACCCATTGATGAAAAGGAACATATGCCATGGCATTCAGAACAGTTAAGCGGAAACGTAACCAAACTGAATGCGACTACGAACATCTGTGAAAAAGATTATCCAAGTCTTGTAAAGCATGTCCGCATCGAGAGCAAACTGATAGGGCTGCTTAAAGTAATAAAAATAATAGAATAGTATGGAAAAGTATGAAGAATTATAAAATATTGATTTAAGAAACTTTTTAGGGGTTCTGAGATGGAGATGACCTTAATGATTTTGTTTTCTTCTTCCAAACCTAATCCTTTTTTTACTGATGAGGATCTTAGGCCTACATGATTGCGATCAATGTCATCGCCCCAACATCTGTTTCTGTTATCGTTTTCTTGCACTCATTCGGTGAATTTAATCTCTAAATCTAGAATTTTTTTTCCAATTTTTATTGTTGAGTCTCAAAATCAATTTAAGTATTCAAATTGGATTCAAGACTCATTGTCCTTGGTTTTAATGTTTAACAAATTTGATTGCATAAAAACAGATTCTACTGAGAAAGGTAGTTTGTCTTTGTATTTCACAACTCCAAAATGAAGCAACTCTCTGAAGTTGTCCAACCTGCTGAAATAAAGAACTCTCTGAAGGTTTCGGATCTGCTGAAGATTATTCAACCTTCTGAAGTATTGTACCATCTGATATGCTGAGAAGTCTTACTGAAAACGTTCAACATAGCATCTGTCAAAGTCAGAAGGCTTTCTGCGCAAAGACTTAAAGGTCTCTAAACGTCTTCTGCCAACATCTACAAAAAGGAAGTTTTACAGAGTTCTTTCTGTGTCTCCTGAAACATAGTACATGAAAAAGGAACCTTTGTACCTGCTGTGTGTCAGAACCGTACTATCTCTGCACACCTAGTGACTTCAAGTCAAAAGCTATCAGAAGATTGTCTCTCAACGACTATATGCTATCTTTAATGGTTACTTTTCTGGATTCTATAAATAGCTTCATGAAAGTCTTTGAAGCTGGCAATGCCCAAGAGAAAAGGATAAGAAAACGAGTGAGACGTCCAAGTTAAGAGAAGATTTATACCAAGCCAAAACTCTACCAAAATTCTGTTGTAACACTCTGATTATCTGTACTTAGGTTTTTATCATTTGTATCCTGAGTCCTACTCAATTAATCCTTTGTACTAGATCTCTTGTGTTCATAGTTCTTCAGGAACTTGAACAATACTTTCATTGTAAACACTGTAAAGTGTCCGAGAGCCTAGAGAGGCTTGGAGAAACAAAGAATACTTGTTGTTGTTAACCTGAAGAGGCTGTGTCCAAAGAATACTTGTGTTTTATCCTGGAGAGGCTGTGTCCAAAGAATACTTGGTGTTTAGCCTGAAGAGGCTGGGTTCAAATAATACTTGTATCTAATCAAATAGTAGAAAATCCAGTGGTGTGTTTGCCCTGGGACTGGACGTAGCTCACTGTGTTAGTGGGTGAACTAGGATAAATTCTTTGGCTAAGTTTTCTAAACCCTTATCTCTTTACTTTCTGTTTTAACTAACTAAGAATGGTTCTCAAAAGTGATTTTATAAATCCACGCAACAAAACAATCTTTTTATCTCGCAAAAATATTTCAAAACCATTTTACCCAACCTGCTGAGTCAGCAAGTTGCTGAAAACTCCAGTTTTGGAAGGTTGCTCAAATCTTTTCTCAAACTGTTTGCTTGTTTCAAAGGTTTTCATAAAATCTGCAAAGAATTATAAAACACTATTCATTCCCCTTCTAGTGTTTCCCGTGGTTCTAACATTTATGTGTTTGAGTTCTTGGAAACATATTTACATGTTTAATCGACGTGGCTATGAAATAACTTGATATGTTCAAAGATTTGAATATTTGCACATTTTTAGTGTATGTTGTTTGCTTTAATTTACAAATCCCTCATTTCAAATATATTGTGATATCATAAGAAAAGGAAGGGGAGTTTTCATTTGATATCAAAGACCTATTGTATTATGTAAAACAGGTTGAAGATCAGAGTTATTATTTAGACCTTGGAGAGATCAAGCAATACTTACCAATAAGTTTATATCAATCTAAAATCTCAAACCTGGCATTTTTATTTGTCCCTATGTTTCATTGTCGTGACCATCAGGTATTCATTTAGTGTGGAAAGTAACTGGAAAAGACTCTTGGTAAAGTATTTTCCATTTAGGATTAACCATTTAACAATCTTCATAAAGTTATTCACGATTAACCATGTAATGACTTCATTGAGTACTTCAGTGTTTAATTCTTCTAAACCAAAATATTTTATGAAGAATTCCTTTTGTAAATTTTGGGAATGTTTTAATTTGTATGTAATAGACCATACACATTTATAGTTATTCTATTTACAACCATTTTCTTCTTAATGATTAGACATTGTTCAAGTTCTATACAAGGGTGCCTCTTTGTCACAACCAATTGTGATTATATTTTTGTAAAATAATAATAATAATAATAATTAATTTATGATTGTAACATTACAGATTTTTTATTTGAAAAGTTTCAACTTTCATATTGTTTTGGATATTATGAACGTGAAAATAAAAAAAAATTATTAGCCATTTTGAATGCTTCAAATTGATATGGTATAACTATCAAATTTATAAGCATTAAATATAAACATTTAAAAAACTTGACACATGCAGTATCTGTGCATTAGTTTATTCCTTTTCCATTTTAATTTCAAATAAATTTGAAATCATAATTAGGTTTAAAATTTTTAATCGTCATAAGTTTTATAACAAAATAATTCTCGTATATAAAAGTTAGTCTAGTAACATGATCAATATCTTCATCATCTTTTACACTCTAAACAATCTCTATAATATTTTCGGGCAATAGAAAGGTGTTGGGTGGAGGAACTCTATCTCTTATTTTGTGCAGGAATAAGAGACTAAATAAGTGATAGATGAGTTGTTGTATCTGAAGGTTAATGCGTCAAGACCCATTGCACCATTGGAGGAAGAACATCTCCCATGGTGGCATGAATCACCTTAATGAAAGTGAAAACGTATCTTATCCCACTATTGTTGTTAATTTAAATTTCATTGTAATTTTTTTTCTAATGTTGTAATTTACTCCAACGCCAATCAAGCAAAGCCAAACTACTAATAATTCTCAAACATATTTAGTTTGAGAGCCTCTTCTAGACCACATATAAAGGCCAATGTGTTGTTTTGTTACTAATTTTGGAGTTATATTTAGAAATAGTGAACCGTGTATACTTGTTATAGCAATAAAAAGCCATGAGGTTTATGTTGATTCTTTAATGGTAGAGGCTTTAGCTTTGAGATGAGTCATTGAACTAACATTGGAGTTAGGTTTCTTCCATGTAGAATTTGAATTCGATAGCCAAATTTTATTCAATATTTGGAAGATAAATGCAAAGACACTTTCTTACTTGGAGGAAATTGTGAAAGACTGTTATAACCTTGTAAATAATACCAAGTTATGCTCCTTATCATATGTTAACAGGTCATGTAACAAGGTTGTTGAATTTGTAACAAAGCTTGCCTTTTTTATGGTTTGCTGCAAAGCTTGCTTTTGATGTTAGTGACTATTGTTGGATTGAAGACCTGATAGGATTATCAAAGAAAATATAGATGCAACATGCAAAAAGGGTCTCAGGATCGAACCGGGAGTGATTTTTAGAGACAACCAAGGGATGGTCTTTGTGATAACTACTAAAAGCCACATGACCAACTTTGATCCTCTTGTAGCTGAAGTTCTCTGTCTCCAGTGGACAATGGTTTTGGTACACCATTTATGTTTCACGAAGGTAACATTCAAGACTGATAATCTGACACTAGCTCTGGCATTTAAGCAATCCATCGATGGCCTGTCTTACTTTCATGTCATTATTGCTATTGCTTATCTCTCAAGTGTCATTCTCTTTATATTCTTTGTCATATATTAGTAGAATATGTAATAAGACCGTTGGTGTCATCTCTAGAATTGCTCTCAATGTAGGGGATTTTATTTCCTTTGGAAGTAGCAAATTTTGTTAACTTTGATGTATTGGCTTATACCATTATTCATTGATTTATGATAATTTGAATTTAAACTAGCATAAAAATATTGTAAAATCTAGCGTAATTAAATTATATTTAAAATTTTCATCATGATAGTTCCTTGAATTTTCCCAACTTGTGCTGATGGTGTAAGTCATTCGGAATCAATGAAATTAATTGGTGTAAAATCTATGATAGCAATACTAAAATTTCACCCATTCTTTGTTTAAGGTGATGTCATCGTGCCTTTAAAAGAAACTATTTTAGTTATTTCAGATTAATGTATTTAATGAATGATACCGTTTTTCCTTGATTTATCATAGCTTGAATTTAGAATATCGTTAAAGTATTATAAAATCTAGCGTAGTGAATTTATATTTTATTATTATTATTATTGAAGGCATTGCAATGAGGCGGGTCGGTCGGTCGGATGTAGGTTTTGCTCTCCCCGTCCCCACTCCCGTAAAATCAGGGCAAGTTCGACTTCGGGTTTAAAGAGAGTTGGTATGAAATTATGAAACCCAACCACATCCCTGTAGGTTCCCGTCGGATTTGGGGAAACATGCGGGGATTTCACCCTCTTTATTTTTCATTTTTTCTATTTTTATAACTTAAATATATGTTTTCAAATAAGTTATATATATCTAATATATTCTAATTCAAATAATATGCAAATATAGACATTGATAATCCTAACAAAATAAGAAACTTAAGAACTTTTTTATATTTTAAGGAAAATATATAAATTTACCTTTATTATTTAACTATTAGTATAATTAAAATTATTTAATTAGTATATTAGGGCGAGTTTGGGGTGAGGCGGGTTCTTGCATCCCCAAACCCGTCATGGCCCCATTAAAGGTGAGGGCGAGTTTTACTTAAACCCGGTTAAGGCGGGTTTTCCCCATCAAAATCAAGGCGGGCGGGTCGGTACTCGCAGGTTCAAGCTTGATTTCTATGCTTACCCCTAATGAAACTACAAAATCAGAACTTGAGGGGGAAAAACTACTCCCTCAGAGTCAAATTTCACAAAGGAAACTAAGGGGGGGCAAGAATTTAACCGATAAAAGCCAAGGGGATATGAATGCCCCGCATTTGCAAGGTGATCAGCAACCCTATTGCCTTCTCTGTAGGTGTGACCCGGGACAACAAGTCAATCCTAAGAAAGAGCTTCTCTAATATCCCTAACTAAACCATAGCTGTGGTGTGAAGTTTTATAGTCTTGCTTCACTAGATTAAGAGTTGTTTAGGAGTCTAGCTCAACAATAAATTTTTGGATATTAAGATTACGCGCAAGCTTTAAGCTATGGAGAAGAGCCAAAGTTTCGCCTTTACTACAGTGCAGACACCCATGTTGCAAATGTACCCAGCCATAAAGCTACCATCAGCTTGACGGAGTAAGCTACCACAAGCTGCTTGCCCAGGAAACCCCTCATCGATTCGTCCACATTCAGCTTGATGTAATCCCCTGGAGGAATTTTCCACGAAATGTACTCCGCATGTCTCCTCGGACCATTATGCATAGATGTTGGGTTACCAAATCCTGGCTGAACCATCGAGGCATAAGATAAGGCTTTAAGGAGGAGAAAGTCTGGAATATCAGTTTTCCTGTTAAATACAAAGTTATTTCTATCATTCCAAATCATCCACCAAGTAATTGGGAATATTAGCTTCCAATCTATTCCCAGATTGCACCGGATATTATCCATAAGATTAAGTTGCAGCCAGTGCTCTAAGCCAGGGCTAAAGAAACGAGCCCAATATTCCTCAGTGATTAGAGAGTTTCAAATATCTATTACAGGTGAACAATCCTGAAAAGTATGCATTATGGATTCTGGGGGTCATTACATCAGTGACAGAACATATCTTGGGACATACCTCTACCACATCTTTCAACATTAGTTAGAAGTTTTCCATGAAAGGTTTTCCATAGAAAGCATTGGATACGAGGGGCCCCCTGCCACTACCAAAGGATTCCACAAAGAGATTCATCAAAATCATTTTGTCTGGGTCCTGTCAGCAAAGGATAGACATACTTTAAGTAGAATTTCTCATCATATAAGGCTAACCAAGTAGGTACATAATTATGTAGCCATGTTCTGGGTAATTGCACAACAGTTTTTCATGCCATAATATCATGGGGCATGACACCATTCAGCTCTTGAATGTTCCAAATACCTTCATTAGCAAAGCACAAAGTTGAAGTTTTTTTTGTCAATCTGGAATCTCTTGAATAACATACTGAATGATGAAGTAGAAGCTTCAGTCACAAGAAGGGGGGTTGAATTGTGATTGATTAAAATTTCTGCAAATACTTCTAATACTGTTTCTTCTTAAGTTTAGTCTTGGCTTAGTATTAGAAGATACACCTCAATGTGAAGGATATTATAATCAATGATATATAAGAAAATATGGTTCCTTTGAAAGAACACTTGAAAGTATCACTTACTTAGGTATTAGATAGATTTCAAAAAGGTTTTATGCAGATGATAGAATGACTAAAATAAAAGAGAAGAGATGAGAAGATTACACACACAGATTTCATACTGGTTCACCTCTTCCAACCTGAGGCTACGTCCAGTCTTTACCTTCTGTAGGATTTTCTTAATGATCTTTTTCTTCTTTTACAATTATCATGGGTATACCTTACCACTAGTATTCTTCCGCAGCCTCTTCTGGCTCTCAATCTAAGTAACTGTTCGACTCTGCAAAGCTGAGTGCTTACTGCAGTATCTTTTGCAGAAGAGACAATCTTTCAAAGATCTACAGAACACCTTCTGCAGTCTCACTTTTTCACTACAACTTTGTAGATGATTCAAACACTAAGTCTAGCACACTTTCTCAAGAGGCACATTCAATCTTAAGCCTCCTTGAGAATTACACAGAGTTAAAAGTAATGAATAAAGATTACAAGGCTCACAAATGACTGCAATATAAGTGCAGATGTAAATTTAATGAGCCAATACTCTCTCAATAAACTCTATGAAGCTTATACTCAGAAATAGGAAGAGAAAGAAAATTCCCAGAAGATATGGACAGAGATTTTGAATGATGTATGCTTCTTTTGGAGAAGTGTGTCTTGATATTGAGGGGAACGCCTCTTTTTATAGGAGAGTGAGGGAGGTAACCGTTGGAGACCTCCAACTTGGTCCCATGACTGTCCTTTTCAAGGTGCAACTGTCACTGTCATCAATAGCTGTTATATTTGACCAGCTGCTTCTTCACAAGACCTTTCTTCTACAGATAGAGAAACTTGTGTATTTCGCAGTTGTTTCTTCTGTAGGCATGCAGAGATCCTTAATATGTTTGATACAAAATACTTGAAGTATTTTTAACTTGGTTGCAGCCCAAAAACATGATTTACTTAATTCTGCTTCTTCTGCACAAGTCTGACAGCAACATTCTTCTGCATAATGCCCATCTATCTTCTGTAGAGAATGGTTATTGCCATACAGGAGTTTATTCACAATATTACAGAAGTGAATCTTCCTTCTAATATGTCTTTTGCTTGAATTAAATTATGCTTCATTTATGGGAATGCAAATTTTGTATCTTCTGCAGAGCTTGGAGCTTAAGACAAAGATTCTTCTTTTATATAGTTTAACAACTCTTTTGCTTTATTTCACAGATTTGTCATTCTTAAATAGTTTGAACCATCTTTTAGGGTTGTTATGGCAAATCAACAAGCTTCATTCTTTTGGACCTATCATATATCTTCTGTAGAAGGTTACCTGTACCTTTTTGACACAATCCCAAGTGAAATGATTAGTCCATTATAATTCAGAATTATGACAAGTGAATTTTGATAAGTTGTCAACATTAAAACCACTTAGGAGGATTTTTGGACCTTACAATCTCCCCCTTTTGATGATGACAACATTTTCAAAATTTAGCTTTTTTGATTCTGATTTCTTTAAATCATTTATATAAAGAACTCCCCCTGGGTTTATGCTGGGGTGATTTTAGATGTTGCAAACAGACTATTTCATCTTAAAGAATCAATTTAGGCAAGTAAGTGTTGTAATCAATTTCATATCATCAAAATATCCAAATGAAGATTTTACAAAATGTCCAAGTAAGCACATTACAACAATCAGTCATTGAAAGCAATCAGAAACTACATCAGATCTAATTCATTAAATCTAAAATCAAGTCTAATCTCCTACCTATGCTAAATTTACTTCTTCTCCCCCTTTGTCATCAATCAAAAGACAGTATGTACAAGGAGAAGCAGAAGCATCATCTTCTACTTGGAAGGAGATGAGTGATCAGAAGATGATGAAATAGTAGGCTGGAGAATGTTCTGAGGAGGCTGAAAGGGTGCAAAAGGCATTGGAGGAGCCTGAGGTGCAATTGCAGGAAGTACAAAAGTGTTGAACCAGAATTGATGTTGAGTGAACCTCTCAATCATCTCATTGACTGAGTTCTGGAGGGTATTAACATTTGAAAAGAGTTTTTTGATATCAGCCTTCATTTTTGACACATGCTTTTCCATGGAACTTGAGGAGGAGCGATCAACAGAAGATGCAGAAGGTTCCTTTGCAGCTGTAGTAACCTTCTCTGAAGGTTCAGAAGGAGGATGATGTTCCTTCTCAGAGCTGAGCTGCTGGAGGAAGGTCTCCATAGAGGAAAGGTGAGCAGAAATAGCAGGTATGTTATCTCTGTTAGGGGTTGTGGTAGGAATGGTTGAATCAAGGATTGGTGGAGCCAAAAATTGGTTTACCATGTCAGTCCCAAATGTTCCAGCAGAGGGAGCAGACTGAATTTCTTCCTTTTGCATACCTTCTTCTTCTTCTTCTTCTTCAGAAATATGCAGTTCCTCAGTTTTTTGTGGTTCATCAACAAATTGTGGAAGTGTAGAAGATTGTTCTTGCAAGATGGGTAGGGTGGTGTTGAAAGAAGCTGGTTCATAATAGGTTTGAGCCATCATTGCCAAGGTATTGGGAGCTACTCCTTCTGCAGAAGCACTATCTAAGGACATATCCTTTGCTTCTTCTAAGGGCAAGTCCTCAGCATTTTCTGTGTCTATGTCCATATTGACTGCCTCATTTCTTTCATTAGCAGCTCCTTGCAGCTGAGAGGCTACTTATTCTTCTCCAAAGCTAGCAAGAGATTTTTTACCACTTTCATAAAATGTGAAAGGACTGGGAAAAGCAGGGCATGAGGATTCTTCCTTATCTGCTTCAGAAGAAACATTTTTCTGTATCGTACTGGGTCCAGCTAATCCAGAAGATGCAGGCAAGTCTTTTGGAATACCTTTCCTTTTTCTGGAGAAGGTTTGCAGCTCCTGCTGCTTCTTTTTAGTTCTTGGACCTCTAGGTTCTTCTGTAAGTTCCTCATCATCACTGCCGATGGAGAAGAACTGAGAAGGAATAGGCTTTTCAATGTGCATCTTTCTCACATTGCTTCTGCCAAAGAAGGTGCATGTGTCCAGGCATTCTTCTCCATCCAGATTGACTTGGTGATGTTTAAAAATTCTTGATAGCACCATTCCATATGGAAGACTAGCATATGCTCTTTGGGGATTTGCAGCATAAATCATTCCTCTCAAGAGGAGATAGGAAAGAGATAAAGGGATACCTTGCATAAGATGGTATATGATGAGAAGGTCTTGGTCTGTAACTCTTTCAAAGGTTCCAGCCCTAGGTAGAATAGAGTAGCAGCATATTTTGTGAAAAAGTCTGCATATAGGAATAAGCTGACTTGAGAAAAGCTTTGATTCAGGTTTAGGTAGGACTTTTTTATTACATCTTCCTTGGTTATGCTAGCAGAAGCAAACCGGGTATCATCATATAGATGATTTGAGCAAGGTGGAATTCCTAGAGCAGTTTCTATAGATTCTGGGGTAAGAATGATAGTTGATCCTTTGATGTCAACCACCAGAGAGTTACCATCACTTCTATAGTTGCTTGCAGAAGCAAAGAATGCTTTGACAAGCCTAGGGTAGACTGGTTCTCTTATCAGAAGGAAGTCTATCCATTGTTGCTTCTTTACAAAATGATCAACATCCCACCCAACTTTCTTGATGTCCTTCAACAGAAACACTCTCCCAGGTATGACATTCTCCCAATCCCATTTTTCATAGAATATTTTCAGCATATCTTCTTCTTGAAACAGGTCTAGATTGGCATCTTCTGATCCTTCAGGGTTTCTGAGGAGTTACTAGAATCTCCCATTTTACTACTCTGAGAGCTTTTGCTTGGTTTGAATGAATGAGAGTTTGGTTGTGATTTGGAGGAGGGTGAATCAATACCAATGGGATTATTGGGGTCATTCCCAATAGTGTGAAAGCTTGTCTTCAATCTGTCCGATCTTCTAACTCGTACTATTGGGATATCAGAAGCTTGAATATTGGAGGTAGAAGGAGCAGAAGAAGAGGGTGATATAACCGAAGAAGAAGCTGCATGCTCAGGAGGGGTTTTGTTGACAGAGGTTGAACTTCAAGAGCCTCATTGAATGGGATAATTTCTTTCCCAGCTACTTCAGGGTTTTCATGGTTGCTGTATGAGCACTCAGATTCTTTAGGAGAAGTGGTGTTCTTTTTATTTGCAATGGATTTGATCCTCATCTTAGATTTCAGAGAGAAGGAGAGAAAAACAAAGTGTATGAGGAGGAAGGAATTTTTAGCTAGAGAAGTGGATTTCATAGGCTTATGAGGGATTCGAAATGGTAAGGGAAGTTTTCTCTCTAGCTGTGAATGCTTATGGTGGTGGGTTCTAACTAGCCGTTTGAGATAGGTGGTTTGAAGAGAGAGAGGCGCACAATTTTTAGAGATAGTTTGTTGCTTCAAACAGTCAGAACATTTATTACCCAATTAGTGAAACAGTTTTCCTTTCTTAATATAAGGGACAAAAGGGAACTTTTGCTTTCTTTTATTTAAAAAGGCAAAGCCAAGCTACCTGTGTAATGTCTCAGTCAAAGTTGACTTTTAAATCAATTTTTAATGAAATGACTTCTTAGATTGAAGAGAGATTGATGGTGACCTTTCCTAGTACACAAAAATAGGTGACTTAGGAGTAGGCAGGACCTGCTGTAAGGTCAGAGAGGCTATGCTTCGTTCCTTGTCCATTTGAAAACATGATCTTCTGTGGGGACTTTCAGAAGATATGTTTCTCTCTGAGTTTTGAGTATACCCATGTTTTTTTCAGCAGATACATATCTGTATATATATATATATATACAGGCCTTTTATTGCATAAGATGTGAAACTAATATTTCAAAATACTTGTGACACAGTGGAAGCATCAGTTCCTATATATTAAAGACAATTATCATTTTAATCTGAACATATTCAGGTTTTCCCTAATAAATTCAAATCTGTCTTCAACAAGTGGTTTGGTAAAAATATCAGCAATCTGCAATTTGGTTTCAATGAATTTTAGCTCAATTTCATTCTTCTGAACATGATCCCTTGTGAAGTGGTTTTTTATGTCAATGTGTTTAGATCTAGAATGTTGTATAGGATTCTTGGACAGATTAATGACACTAGTATTATCACAGAAAATAGGAATTTTAGAGTACCTTAGACAGTAGTCTTCCATTTGATGTTTAATCCATAACATTTTTTAGCAACAACTTCCAGCAGAAACATATTCAGCTTCTGCAGTAGATAAAGCTATGGTTGGTTGTTTTTTACATGACCATGATATTAGAGATTCTCCAAAGAATTGACATCCACCACTTGTGCTTTTTCTATCTAATCTATCTCTAGCATAATCAGCATCACAATATCCTGTAAGATCAAAATTTGTACCTTTCTTGTACCAAAGACCAAGATTAGTTGTTCCCACAAGATATCTAAAGATTCTTTTTACAGCAGCAACATGAGATTCTTTTGGAGAAGATTGGAATCTAGCACACAGTTTTACAGAGAACAAAATATTTGGTCTACTTGCAGTTAAATAGAGCAATGATCCTATCATACCTCTATATTCCTTTTCAGAAACTGATTTGCCATCTTTATCTAAATCTAGGATTATGGAAGGGTGCATGGGGGTTCCCATGGACTTTGATCCTTCCATTTTATATCTTCTGAGAAGATCTTTGGTGTATTTTTCTTGATAAATGAAGATTCCATCATTTTCTTGTTTTATTTGTAATCCAAGAAAAAATTTGAGTTCTCCCATGAGACTCATTTCAAATTCTCCTTTCATTAGATTTGAAAATTCTTGGCACATTTTATCATTGGTAGACCCAAAGATAATGTCATCAACTTAGATTTGTACAATTAGAAGATCTTTCTTAAAGGTTTTCCTAAACAATGTAGTATCAATTTTTCGTCTAGTAAAATTATTTTTTAGGAGAAAGTTGCTTAACTTTTCATACCAAGCTCTAGGTGCTTGTTTTAGTCCATATAAAGCTTTTGTTAATTTGAAAACATGATCAGGATGCTTATGATTTTCAAAACCTGGAGGTTGGTGTACATACACTTCCTCATTTATAAAACCATTTAGAAAAGCACTTTTCACATTCATCTGGTATAATTTGAAATCTTTGAATGCAGCAAAAGCAAGAAGAATTCTAATAGCTTCTAATCTAGCTACTGGAGCAAAAGTTTCATCAAAGTCAATACCTTCTTGTTGGTTATAGCCTTGAGCTACTAACCTTGCCTTGTTTCTAATTACATTACCTTCTTCATCCATTTTATTTCTAAAAACCCATTTTGTTCCTATTATTGAATGATCTTTTGGAGGAGGAACTAGGGTCCAGACCTTGTTTTTCTCAAACTGGTCTAGTTCTTCTTGCATAGCTTTTATCCATGAGTCATCTTCTAAAGCCTCACTTACAGGTTTTGGTTCTATCTGAGATAAAAGAGCTAAGTTGTTTGCATTTTTTTCTTAATTGGGATCTGGTTCTTACTCCTTCTGTAGTATTCCCAATGATTTGTTCATGAGGATGAGCAGTGATCATTTTCCAGCTCTTTGGAAGATCATCTTTATGAGTGCAAATATCTTCTGCAAGATTTTCTTCAGGCTTTTCCTGTTCTATTACATCTTCTGATGAGTTTTTACTGTCAGAAGGTATCTTCTGCAGTTTATTAGATTCATCATCTGATTCATTGTTGTACTTTCCTTGAGAAGAAAGGTTAGTATCATTGAAAATAATATGCATGCTTTCTTCTATAGTTTGGTTTTTAACATTGTAAACTCTATATGCTTTTGATGTAGTAGAGTAACCAAGAAATATACCTTTTTCAAATTTTGCATCAAACTTTTCAAGATTTTCTTTATTATTTAAAATATAGCAGTCAGATCCAAACACATGAAAATATGCAATGTTGGGTTTCCTCCCTTTCCATATCTTATATGGAGTTTTATTGAGTATGCTTCTGATGGAAAACCTGTTAAGTATGTAGCATGACGTAGAAACAACTTCTGCCCAAAAGTATTTTGGATGCCACTATCACTTAACATAGTTCTAGCCATTTCTTGGATTTCTTTCAATTACTCCATTTTGTTGTGGAGTTCTAGGACATGAAAAGTTATGGGAAGTTTCATTTTCATCAAAAAATCTTTTAAAAGAGGAATTTTCAAACTCTCTACCATGGTCACTTCTTACTGAAGTAATCAATTGACCACTTTCATTTTGAATCTTCTTGGAGAAGATTTTGAAGGCATCAAATGATTCATCTTTGGTAGTTAGGAACAAAACCCATGTGAATCTAGAGTAATCATCTACTATAACAAGGCCATACTTTTTTCCTCCTAAACTAGGTGTTTTGGTGGGTCCAAATAAGTCAATATGTAATAGTTCCAGAATTTTTTTAGTGGTAATTACATTTTTGGTATAAAAGCTAGAATGAGTTTGTTTTCCTTTAGTACATGTCTCACAAATTTTATCCTTTTCAAATTTGATTTTTGGTAAACCTTTAACTAAGTCTAGCTTAGATAGTTTTTGTTAGTATATACACTAGAGACCTATATGTTTTGAACATCCATCACTTGTATCTTATTATTATTATTTTATAAAGGCAATTAATTTTATTAATTCTTTTAGAATATAATTATTGTCCTTAGAATAGTGAACTTGAACTTCATAAGATATCAAGTAGATGACTTGATCGTGAGATCTTATGAAGAACTATTCTTAAAATAGTCCCTAGTCAAGTATCATCTTAGGACAAAGATGTATTTAGACTAGTATGTGAGTTCATTGATGATCACATCTCACAGATCATGGATATGAGATATCATGCACTCACATAGGTACACATTAAGAGTGATGATGTACTGGAAAGATCCACCTTAAGAACGTTGCATGGATTGTTACATAAGTGTCATAAACGTTTCTTAAATTGATAAATGTTATATGAAGTCCTTTGACCTGAAATCACTACGATTCCTACATAAGGAATTATGTGTTTTAAATATCATCAAACGTTACCTGTAACAAGGTGATCATAAAGTTGGTATTTGGACATATAATAAATTATGTGGAGGAATGTGAGTGCCCTAAATGGAATTTGTCCCTCCTATGTAACAGGAGTTATATCTGTAGGCCTCTTGATAAAGTGAGACTGCAAAATGCATGGCCATGCTCAGGAGGATAAACATGAGATGTTTATTTTCTGTACAGTCTACTTGGGGATCAAGAAAACATAAATTGAACTATACAAGGTTGACACAATTCATGCCCTTGTGTTCAATTAGATATTTGGACAAAGGGACAGATCATATAAATTATCACAAAACAGGATTAATCAAAGTTATTGATGATCTCAATATTTGGATAGTGATGTATTGCTAGATACCGCTCACTATTTATGATATTAAATATAAAAGGGTTTTATTTTAATATCATAACCAAAAATTAAAAGCCTATTGGGTCATACACATACAACGAGCCGCTAGGAAAAGATAATAATTCTAATTTAATTAGAATTATAACCTAATGGGCCAGGCCCATATGTATTAGGGATAAGTGAGTGAGGGGGGTAAAACCCTAGCCACCACTCTATAAATAGAGCATGAGATGCATTACCCTATACACATGAGTAGTCGCTCTTACTCTCAAAACACTACTAGCAGAGTTGAGGAGAGAATCCTAGTCCGGCTGTTGGCGTGGACACCACTAGAGACGTGGATGTTATTGGCTCGTTAGCAATCCTTATAAGGTACGTTTTTGTTTTATACCCTTTTATGCCTTAATTCGTGTTTTCGCATAACGATCATAACAAGGGAGGGAATCCATTTATTTGCATTGCACCCTGTAACGCCCTAATTTCTAAATTCAGAAATAATGTCCGTTGGAGACACTATCCCTGAAGTTCTTGAAATCATTACGTTAAATTTTCGATATCGTCATATATTCGCTTAAACTTTCCAACGATTAGCTTAAGCAATTTCAAAACAACATCAATTTCATAAATAATAGTAAATCCTACTTAAACTTAGGGAAAATCCACACTTGAAGAAGTTTGGTTCATTGAACTCATACCGGAAATCCGGCAGAGTCTCCCCTAAAAACCGGACTATTACCAGAATTCAGCTTAACCTGAAAATCAGCAAAACCAGTGCATTTCAATGTTTAAACCTATCATAACATTAAAACTAGACCTCAGTGGCCCACTAAGGAATAATTACATTTTTACAAGATACAACAATAGACCTAAATGAATAATCAAATAACAGCTACAAATACATTAGGAAATAATCCTATTAATGAATCTTCCAACCGAAGTAAGATTCAGCTCTATCCTCACCATAACTGCCTCAACATCACCAAAGGTACCTGCACAACAATTTCTTGAAACTTTCAAGAGGAATTGATGGATTGGAAGTTCCTTTGATGAATCCTAGCTTTGATTCTCCTTATCCACTTCAAATCTCCACTTTCTCTCTCTAAAACATTCTTTCTCTCTCTAGGGTTCGAAGGGGAAGAAGAAGAGAATGAGTGATTTCAGATTTTGCATGTCCGGTATATATACTGGACAACTGGTAATCGATTACAGTAGTGCTGTAATCGATTACCAGAGGTAGAAATTACACTGGAAATCTGGTAATCGATTACAACCCTTGGTAATCGATTATCAAAAACTCACCCCTCAGGTAATCGATGACAACACTGTGAGTAATCGATTACACAAAAACCAGCCCTCAGGTAATCGATTACGACACTGTGAGTAATCGATTACCAAAAACTCAGCTCTCAGGTAATCGATTACAACACTATGAGTAATCGATTACCTTAAAACCAACTCTCGGGTAATCGATTACGAACCCACTGTAATCGATTACCAGAACGCATATTCCCTAAGTTCACTTAAGTTAAAGCTTAAAACTTGGTTTTATACTTGAGTTTTAACCCATAGCTCCTCAATTACCTTAATTACTAATACATAACCCTCTTATTTTAAGCCTAATTAGTTATTAAAGTTCCTAATTTGTGGGATGTTACATTCTACCCGCTTATAGCAATTTTGACCCCAAAATTGTTCAAGAAACAGAATTCAAAAACTACCTCAACTAAAAGTTCTAGAAGTCATTTCCGTAAGCATGGTGAAGTGCATTCCAGAACCTAGGAATGAACCTAAGGTCCCTATCTGATATGATGTTAGAGGGAATGTCACGGAGTCTGAAAAACTCCCTAACATACAACTCTGCTTATCTTGCTAAGGGAATAGGTACTCCTAACTGGTAGGAGGTGAGCTGACTTGGTCAGTCGGTCCTCGAACACCCAGATAGCATCAAAACTAGTTTGGACACGAGGCAATCTTACCACAACGTCCATAACTATACTCTTCCACTTCCACTCAGAGATTTCTAATGGTAAAAGGGTTCCTGATGGTTTGATGTTCTATTTTGTCCTGCTGACACACTAAACACTTAGAAATATAATTTGCTATATCTCTCTTCAAATCCTGATACATTTTGGTAGAGCCAGGATGTATAGAAAACTTACCTCTATGAGCTTCCTCTAATACCTGCTACCTAAGGCTACCCCCCTTAGGGACACATACTCTCCCTTGGAAGAGAATAATACCATCTTCTGATTCAGAAAACCCTAATCTTTGTCTCTTCTCTTGGAGACTTGAGTCCAAACTCTGAGCCTCCCTGATTAGAGTTCTTAGCTCCTCAGTGATCTCTTTTAAATGAAGTCTGACACTATGCCCTCTAATTACTATACCTAAACTTAGGTTCTTGAACTTCTCTAACAAACTCCTTTCATGTATCATCACAAAAGACACATGAATAAACTTTCTACTTTATTTGAGTATACTTGACTGGCTTGGTTTGGTTAAACAACATACTAGATAAAATCTATTAATAGGAACAGATTTCTCACATCCACTAAGTAAGGACCCTAATTCCATACCCAAACCCATCAACTACCAGTTGGTTTCAAGTTAAATGTTCTTAATGATCTAACTAAGTTTGAGAAGATTCTAAGTGATTTACATGATTATATTCGAAGTCCTACTATATTACTAACAATAAGTCATGCACATATAATTACTCATTCCCTCGAATCACTAAGTTTGTGTTGATAAATTAATCCAACACTCATGTCATGTCCGAGGAATTAAGTTCACACAGTCACACAAGTAACATCAAACTAAAGTGTGACAGACGGTTCACACTCTTCTAAGAAAACATTGAAAATTCTAGCAACACACTCACGCCATGAACGTAGTTAAAATACCTACGGGCCACGACATGATCGAGGTAAACTCACTAATTTCCTAACTTCCCTTAATGGGATCTTTCCCTATTCTTATCTCACTCTACCGGTTAGGGCTTGTACTTAGCTTGGCTCTAAGTTTCTACTGAAAAGGAAGGTGGCTTAGAGTTTTATCCCCACTCTGATTCTCCTAGGGGTAAGGAATCCTAAACGTCATGGCGTTCTAACCTGATGCACGATCCTACAAACCTTCAATTGTTCCTGACCCTCTGGGCTGAATCTAACTACCCATCCTTAAATCTAACTTTCAAGCTAGATAAAAGTTAGGTGTGCTAGCGTATTGAGTTCCCTTTGTGGCTTCCTATGTCCTTTCTACAAGGTTTCCCCCTCCTTAAGGCTTCAGGCCCTCCCTAACATCCTTCAGGGTTCTAAATCTTGATTCCTCCACTGGAGGTATCAAACTTACATTCAAATTTCTAAACTAACTCATACTCCCCGCTTCCTAAGCTCTCGGGTTATTTTACTATAAGGTGATATAGAGTTTCCTATTTCTGTTTGAAATACTGACATATAGGTTCCACACTACTCCATAAGGGTTGTTATGCGTTTTCCAGGTGAGTGATGACCCAGGTAAGTATGGTTGCAACTACGACATTAAACATGTATGGTTTGGGGTTATGGTATTTCCCTCATGGTACTTCACAACTAAGGTTAGGTAATTGGATGGCTGGAAAACATCTATAGTTGCTGGATAATTCCTTGACTAGCTCTAGTGTTGTCTGTTAATCTACTTGTTCTACTCATTTCCCATTAGGACCCCAATTATAACTTCCTCCCCTTCTCTAATTACTTCTGAGATGTCTATAATATTTCCGCTACTTTATTATTTTTAACGAAGTTGTTTGATTCACTTACTATCTACCTAACAATTCCCTCAGGTGATCCCTAGTTCTTTTCTACATGGCTAACCCTAAATATGACTTAATTGAAAACTTCCTTTTTCTTACTTAGGTTCGTGGTTAAATCTACTCTACCTTATGCAATTTGTACTAGAACTCTTAACTTCCTTGACTAAGATCCCTCCCCTCTAAAAGAGTTGTGACTACGGTTCTCTCCATTATAGGTTTTTAAATGTGTGACTATGGATGGTATACCTACTAAGTTGGTTTTTAGATAAAAATCTAGCTTGTTCTCACTACCCTGACCATGGACCCTTACCTTACTCTTTTCCCTGAGTACTTCTCTGAGTCCTCGTGGTTAAAACCGATATGGTTAAACTGAAGGTATGGATGAAGTGTTCTTATTTGATAATTTTTCTAGATTTTTAGGGTTATAAGACGTTGCCCCCCACAGGTTACTAAGTGTTTTCTAAGAGTGGAAAAGAAAAAGTTAAGGTATGATTGTCCCGTGACAAACTACCCACTCGATAAGGTTAAAAGACCTTGCTGATTGCAAGTCATGGTAAGGAAAAATGTGTTAGGCAACTGAAACTTACTACCCATACTGCAAGACTCCTGACTACCACAAGATGACTAAGGGGATACACCTATTCTCATATCATTTCAAAAGAAATCTCTTTCCTTAGCCCTTCCCAGTATATGTCTTTAAATGTCCATTATATTCGCACTATGTTGTTAAGTTAGGGTATATCTTGGACCTATAAAATTCTTTTCAATCTCCAGATACCTTCCTAATGGTTCATATTCCTCTCATATGCCTAAGCAAGCTCTGGTTCACTCTAAGTAGGGTAGCTATCACAATATGGACTAACATTCCCATATTCCCTCTAGTGTGACCTTTAAAAAGTGTTTGCATAAAAGAAATTTTAACTATGTGGACTACTACCTAGTGAGCATACACACTCTAATATAATAAGTCGTAAATCATTCAAACAAACCAACATTATAATCAAATAGCAAGACACACAAAACATTCAAATCATACGAGTTACACTAGTAAGACCATATTATAAGTCAAACAACAAACCAACCTTCACAAGTAATGAATCTATCTTAACAAACTACCTCAGAGATGCCTAATGTTCACTAAGGCTCTAGGGTCACATTCTATAAAGCTTCTTTGGTGAGTATATTGTTCTTAAGAATAAACTTAGGTTACTCGCTTTCTAATACAAGATAGGTGGCTCTAACCTTATTAAGGAAGTATCCTAACTTCCTGACCAAGGTATCCTACTCACATAACTAACCATAATCTCTATGTACATCGCACACACTATAGGAGTGATCAGTCCCTATAATGAGTACGTGTACTGCAAGATCATAATAAGTTATGGGCAACTAACCTAACCACAGTCCAAATGGATTGAACTGCTCTGATACCAAAATGTAACGCCCTAATTTCTAAAATCAGAAATAATTTCCGTTGGAGACACTATCCCTGAAGTTCTTGAAATCATTACGTTAAATTTTCGATATCGTCATATATTCGCTTAAACTTTCCAACGATTAGCTTAAGCAATTTCAAAACAACATCAATTTCATAAATAATAGTAAATCCTACTTAAACTTAGGGAAAAATCCACACTTGAAGAAGTGTGGTTCAATGAACTCATACCGGAAATCCGGCAGAGTCTCCCCTAAAAACTGGACTATTACCAGAATTCAGCTTAACCTGAAAATCAGCAAAACCAGTGCATTTCAATGTTTAAACCTATCATAACATTAAAACTAGGCCTCAGTGGCCCACTAAGGAATAATTACATTTATACAAGATACAACAATAGACCTAAATGAATAATCAAATAACAGCTACAAATACATTAGGAAATAATCCTATTAATGAATCTTCCAACCGAAGTAAGATTCAACTCTATCCTCACCATAACTGCCTCAACATCACCAAAGGTACCTGCACAAAAATTTCTTGAAACTTTCAAGAGGAATTGATGGATTGGAAGTTCCTTTGAGGAATCCTAGCTTTGATTCTCCTTATCCACTTCAAATCTCCACTTTCTCTCTCTAAAACATTCTTTCTCTCTCTAGGGTTTGAAGGGAAAGAAGAAGAGAATGAGTGATTTCAGATTTTGCATGTCCGATATATATACTGGACAACTGGTAATCGATTACAGTAGTGTTGTAATCGATTACCAGAGGTAGAAATTACACTGGAAAACATTTCTGGAAATCTGGTAATCGATTACAACCCTTGGTAATCGATTACCAAAAACTCACCCCTCAGGTAATCGATGACAACACTGTGAGTAATCGATTACACAAAAACCAGCCCTCAGGTAATCGATTACGACACTGTGAGTAATCGATTACCAAAAACTCAGCTCTCAGGTAATCGATTACAACACTGTGAGTAATCGATTACCTAAAAACCAACTCTCGGGTAATCGATTACGAACCCACTGTAATCGATTACCAGAACCCATGTTCCCTAAGTTCACTTAAGTTAAAGCTTAAAACTTGGTTTTATACTTGAGTTTTAACCCATAGCTCCTCAATTACCTTAATTACTAATACATAACCCTCTTATTTTAAGCCTAATTAGTTATTAAAGTTCCTAATTTGCGGGATGTTACACACCCTGACTACATGCTTGATTCCCTTCAGTTTAGAAATACTTTTCATACTTAAATGTCCTACTTTTCTATGCCAAATCCATTTGTCATTTTCAAAAGAGGCAAAACATGTATGATCAGGAAGTTCTTCTAGACTTATGCTATATAGGTTTTTGTTTCTTATCCCTGAAAATAAGACTTGCTTACTAGATGATTCCCTAATTTCACAAAATGTTGGTTGAAACATAATTTCATAGCCAGTGTCAAGTTGACTTATGCTTAGAAGATTATGTTTTAACCCTTTCACATAGTAGACATTATCAATCTGGGTAGAATTCTTCATACCTATTTTTCCAATACCTTTGATGTGTGCCTTATTGTTGTCTCCAAAAGTTATTGTTCCTCCTTCTATTTGTTGTAACTGGATGAATTTGTTTGTCTCAAGTCATATGTCTTGAGCAGCCACTGTCCGAGAACCATTGCCCTTTCTTCTTGACAGGTTTTGTTTGTTCCTACATCAGAAGATAGTAATGATTTAGGTACCCAAATTCTATTGGGTCCTGGGTGGTTAGATACCTTCCTTCTGAGACTCCTTTTTTCTTTTGTAACAGTGGTGAGACATATGTCCAATTTTGTTACACCAAGAACATTTGGGAGGTTGCCTTTTAGCAGGAACAAAAACAGTTCTTAGAACTTTTGGAGATGAATCTTGATTATACCCTAATCCTCTTTTTTTAGAACTTTCTCTGTTGTTTCCTATTAGTTTATTTAAGTTACTTGTACTGTTTAGAAATTTACTTAAATCATTTTGCAGTTCATTATTTTTTTTCTGCAGAAGATCGTTTTCTTTCTGTAGTGATACACACTTTGTATCTTCTGCAGTATCAGATTTAATCAGTTTTATTTGTTCTGACAATTTAAAGTGAGATTGTTGAAGGCATTGATTAGTCTTAATTAATCTTTCATTATCTTCTTTGTATTTTTCATTTTCTTCTTTGGTTTTAATGAGTTGTTCTTTAAGAAATGCACATTTTTGAGCTAGAGTATGAGAGTCAGATAATAAATTTTCAAATGCATCTTCTAATTCTCTATATGCAGTAGGATTGTAAGTAATTACCTCATCATCCTCATCTTCTTTTCCAGCCATGAGACATAGGTTTGTTGTTTCATCTTCTGCATCTTCTTCTAAATAGCTTTCTGAATCATCCAGGTTGCCATCATGGCTTTCTTCTTCTGTAAGGCTTTTGGATCCCTTTTTAGTTGAGGGCATTATGCTTTGATGTGTCCTGGCTTGTTGCATTCATAGTAGATGATTGGTCCTTTGAATCCTTCACTCTTTTGTCCTTTCTTTTTAAGATTAAAAAACCTTTTTCCTCTACCCTTTCTTCTGATCATTCTCTGGATCCTTTTGGATATGAAGGCAAGCTCATCATCATTTTCAGAGGATGATTCTTCTTCAGCATCTTTGTCTTCTGCTGATGCAGAGATGCTTTTCTTTGATGTGCTGGCTTTGAGGGCAATTGTTTTGTCTCTTATTGGCAACTCATCCATGAGTTCTAACCAAGAAGTTCATCTAATTTTAGAACATCAAGGTCTTTTGCTTCTTGGATTGCTGTTACTTTTGGCCTCCATATCTTTGGAAGGCTTCTGAGAATCTTTTTGAGCTTCTCTTGATTAAAGTAACTTTTTCCAAGAGGTTTTAGGTCATTGATGATGACAGTAAATCTGCTAAACATTTTGTGAAGTCTATAAATCAGTTTGAGCATTCAAACTTGACTCAAGACTTAGATCCTTAGGTTTTAATGATTAATAAATAAGAGTATGTAAGCAGATTCTACTGAGAAAAGTATCGGTTTGTTGATTGTGTTTCAGGTTGGAATATCCATCTGAAGTAAGACAGTTCAAAAGAAGATCAATTCAGAAGAAGAAGATCAGATTAGAAGAGAAGAACAAATGGAGGATCTGAAAAGAAGAGAAGACATGTCTATCTGAAATGTACTCTTTATCTGAAGACCTGAAGACTAAAGAAAAGTGTCAACTGTCTGAAGACCTGAAGACGATCTGAAGATTTGAAGACTATCGTCTGAAGAAAAGAAAAGAGTAACAAATTCTGTAAAGAAGAAAAGTATAACACAAAGTCTAAAGAGAAGAGAAGACTCATCTATCTGAAGCATTTTCATCGTCTGAAGACGTGAAGTCAATAATGAAGACTTGACTCCATTTGAAGAGCGGTTATCATCTGAAGATATAAAGTTGATCTGAAGCATTCTGTGTATCTGAAGAATGAATGTGTCAGAATCAAAGTTTGACCTATTGAAGATGTTGCTCTACCCAAGAAATACACTTAATTCATCATAAGAGTCAAAACCACTTTCTTGCCTCGATCAAAATCTTTGCACAAATAAGGAAAGTCTGCAACGCCTGCTGCACCTGCAACGAAAAAGCATTGTATGCGCAGACCTACTGCTGCCCAAAACGTATCAGAAGTCTGAATAAGAAAATGATGAGAAAGATGTTTGAACTAAAACATCTTTATCCATTTGTATCTCAGAAGAATATGAAGAAAAGAAGGATATATCTACGATCGTCTGAAGAAAAGAAGGATAGATCTACGATCGTCTAAAGAAAAGAATAATAGATATGCGATCGTCTGAAGAAAAGAAGAAACATCTTGCCAGAAGAAAGAAGCTTATTGAAAGCATCTCAATCTAAGCTTGAAGCTATCATCTAAAAGAAGCATATGTTGAAGTTGAAAACATCAAGCTGAAACAATGCAACCATCTGAAAGCTTATCAACCTTCTGAAAGTATGAAGATTGAATTTACTAAACACATACTCTATGAACAGAATGACTTGACTGTCTAAAGTAATAAAGACTCTCAACTCTCTGACTACGTGGACAAATTTCAACATAGAAGAAGTCACAACAGAAGCTGAGACCATATGATTCAACGGCTATAATATCGCATGTCTTTATTCACAGAGGAAATAGCAATAACAGCTATTGTCCTTAGGACAAGACACCTTACTCAAAAAGAAAGAGGAAACTGTGTCAGGAGCAAATGAAAATGAGTATATACAAATAAGCAAAAGGACAAATCCAACGGATACCTACCCATACATACTCTACAGAAGAAAGCAGAAGAAAATCAAGAGAGAGAAGAAGAAGCATAAAAATTTCAAGGAAATCTCTCAAAGGAGCTCATCTATAGAAGTGTCAGAACAAGATCGTCTGAACACTTATTTTTCTTAAGAAGAAGCAACCGTTTGAGAAGCTATTACACAACGGCTATATGAGCCACATCATCAACATCTCAACGGTATTATCAACCATCTTCAACGGTTATATTTTATCAGAACATATAAATAGCCTCAAGATTGAATTTGAAGATGTTGGCATTTCTTGCTAGCCAGGAGCAATTTCCATGTCAGGAAATTCCTCAGTATGAAAAATAGAAGTGCTGCCATGTATTATCATATTCATCCTTAACCCATGGCATATCACTGATTACGCAGAAGAGTTTGGTTCATAGGAAATCAATTATCATATTCAACCAATCTTCTGAAAATACAGAGTTGAATTAGAGCTTAGAAGAAAATACATTCTCTGTAATACCTTGTACTTAGATTCATTCATTGTATCCTGAGTAGTACTCAGTTAACCTCTAGTACAGGAAGAGATTAAGTTTATGTTTCGTGGAAACTTAAACTTAATTCAGTTTGTAAACACTATATGTGTCTGAGAGCCTGAAGAGGCTTGGTGGAAGAAAGAATACTTGTTGTTGAGCCTGGAGAGGCTTGTCTGTAAAATAATACTTGCTGTTGAGCCTGGAGAGACTTGTCTGTGAAATAATACTTGCTGTTGAGCCTGGAGAGGCTTGTCTGTAAAAGAATACTTGTTGTTGAGCCTGGAGAGGCTTGTCTGTAAAATAATATTGCATTCCTGGAGAGGTAGTTGAAAACAAAGGAATACTTGTTGTTAAGCCTGAAGAGGCTAGTGTAAAAGAATACTTGTATCTGAGTTCAGATAGTGAAAATCCAGTGGTTGTTTTGCCCTGGGACTGGATGTAGCTCACTGGGTTAGTGAGTGAACCAGGATAAATTCTTGGCTAAGTTCTCCTTCCCTTAAACTCTTTATTTTAGCTTCGTATTTACTAAGGGGATTGAAAAGTATTTTCTATATCAAACTCTAAGTCAACAATTTCAATAAAACGAGTTTTCAAAGATAAATTAACCTTAAGTGTCTCTTATATCGTTTGAAGCATTACAGAGAATGTACTTTGAAGAACCTCTGAAATAACTCTCTGAAGTGAGTCTGAAAAGAACTCAGTTCAGAAGTAAGAAGCAGACTTCATACGATCATCAGTCATCTGAAGTAATTCAGAAATAGTTCTAAAGAGATTCTTTGTAATAATCTTCAGAAGATACTTTGAGATGTTTTAATTAATTCAGTTTCTATCTGAAACCAACTTAATTAAATGTTTACATCAAAACCATCTTAAGCTTTAGTAGAAAGACTATCAATTTTATTTTTCTTATCTTCCGCACGATTTAGTTAACTCTGATCTTAAGTTTATTTGAGTTTGTTTATTTTATGCGTTGGTTTACTTCAAGATTTCCAAAATTACTCAAAAAGTTTAAAACACTATTCAACCCCCCTTCTAGTGTTTCCTGTGGTTCTAACACATTTCATCAATGGATTTATGTTCAATCATATTGAAAATTTCATACTGATGAATCAAAATATTGATTTTTGATTCTTTTACTTGATTAGTTCCTTCATGAGCAATTTTGAGTGTATCCCATATTTCTTTTGCAGAGGAACAACCAGGTACCTTGTCATATTCTCCTCTGCTTAATACATAGAGAAGAAAGAATTTTGCTTGGAGTTCAGAAGATATCTCTCCTTATCTTCTGTGTCCATTCTTCTCTTGGATTAGGCTTTGGAGGTTCTTCATGAACTTCAAATTCTCCTTCTCTGGGAGGAGTTAAAATTCTTGTTCTTTGAGTCATGGGAATGAAGTTTCCATTTTCTGTGATGTCCCAAAGATCAATATTTTTGAGATTCTAGAAACAGTTTCATTCTATCTTTCCAATAATAGTAGTCTTTTCCATTGAAAGCAGGTGGTCCTATTAGTTGATGATCCTTCAGGAATGAACATTGCAGCTCCATGGTTAGTCATGTTCCATTGATCTTTTCCTCTTCACTGTTAAGTGAGTTCAACCCTAGAGGTAATACTGTTTCTGTGCTCAAGTTTAGTCTTGGCTTAGTATTAGAAGATACACTTCAATGTGAAGGATGTTATAATCAATGCTATATGGAGAAAAATATGGTTCCTTTGAAAGAACACTTGAAAGTATCACTTACTTAGGCATTAGATAGATTTCAAAAAGGTTTATGCAGATGATAGAATGACTAAAATAAAAGAGAAGAGATGAAAAGATTACACACACAGATTTTCATACCGGTTCATCTCTTCCAACCTGAGGCTACGTCCAGTCCCTACCTTATGTAGGATTTTCTTACTGATCTTTTCTTCTTTACAATTATCTTGGGTATACTTACCACTAGTATTTTTCTGCAGCCTCTTCAGGATCTCAATCTAAGTAACTTTTCACCTCTGCAGAGCTGAGTACTTACTGCAGTATCTTCTGCAGAAGAGACAACCTTTCAAAGATCTGCAGAACACCTTCTGCAGTCTCAACCCTTTTCACTACAACTCTGTAGATGATTCAAACACTGAGTCTAGTACACTTTCTCAAGAGGCACATTCAATCTTAAGCCTCCTTGAGAATTACATAGAGTTAAAAGTAATGAACAAAGATTACAAGGATCACAAGTGACTACAATATAAGTGCGGATGTAAATTTAATGAGCCAATACTCTCTCAATAAACTCTATGAAGCTTATACTCAGAAATAGGAAGAGAGAGAAAATTCCCAGAAGATATGGACATAGATTTGAATGATGTATGCTTCTTCTGGAGAGGTGTGTCCTTGATATTGAGGGGAAAACCTCTTTTATAGGAGAGTGAGGGAGGTAACCGTTGGAGACCTCCAACTTGGTCCCCATGAGTTGTCCTTTCTAGGTGCAGCTGTCACTGTCATCAATAGCTGTCATCTTTGACCACTGCCTCTTCTCAAGACCTTTCTTCTGCAGATAGAGAAACTTGTGTATTTCGCAGTTGTTTCTTTGTAGGCATGCAAGATCCTTAATATGTTTGGTACAAAATACTCGAAGTATTTTTAACTTGGTTGCATCCCAAAAACAGGATTTACTTAATTCTGCTTCTTCTGCACAAGTCTGACAATAACATTCTTTTGCATAATGCCCATCTATCTTCTGTAAAGAATGGTTATTGCCATACAAGAGTTTATTCACAATATTACAGAAGTGAATCTTCCTTCTAATATGTCTTTTGCTTGAATTAAATTATGCTTCATCTATGGGAATGCAAATTCTGTATCTTCTGCAGAGCTTGGAGCTTAAGATAGAGATTCTTCTTTTATATACTTTAACAGCTCTTTTGCTTTCCTTCACAGATTTGTCATTCTTAAATAGTTTGAACCATCTTTTAGGGCTGTTATGGCAAATAAACAAGCTTCATTCTTTTGGACCTATCATATATCTTCTGTAGAAGGTTACCTGTACCTTTTTGACACAATCCCAAGTGAAATGATTAGTCCATTATAAATCAGAATTATGACAAGTGAATTTTGATAAGTTGTCAACATGAAAACCACTTAGGAGGATTTTTGGACCTTACAAAAGAGAATACTCCTAGCAGATCTCACTGTATATCCATACTTTGTATGTTGTAAGATAGACCTTCATCATTTATCAAATCCTTGTAAGCTCTCCTCAGCTGAGATAGGAGAGAGCCTAGTCTCAATGTTAGTTGTAAGAAGCCTGAAGAGGCCTAGTGAAGAATTCTTGTTTCACAGCCAAGGTAGGAGAGCCTAAGCTTGGTGTGAGGGTGAGCCTGAAGAGGCAGCAAGAATACTTGTACTTGACAAGGTTGTCAATAGTAGAAATCTCACAAGTTATGAGGATTGTACGTAGCCCAAGGAGTGGGTGAACCAGGATAAATCAGTGTGCGTCACTTCTCCCTATCTCTTTATTTATCTTGCACCTTTTAATATCTGAGACTTATCTGATCAAAACATGTTACACTTAATTAATTAATGAGTCTTAACTGTTGAGATTTGAACTTTAAAAATAAAATAACTATAATGAATTGAGATAACATCTTATTTACTTTCCTAAGCTTCCAAGTTATTAAACTTGAGAACAAGTCTCAACTTGATCTTAAGATTTTTCAGGAACAAAATTTTAAAAGTCTCTATTCAACCCCCTTTCTAGAGACATCCAGCCAACTTCAACGGTTTCTGTCATGTAAAATTTAGTATTTAATGTGTGTCAGAAGAAGTTTAACAATAATACTCTAATCTTATCATTACGAAGAAGAGGTGTGTCAGAAACATCTTGAGCTGGTGTTGAAATGTAATTATGAATTAGTTATTAAATGAAAGTTTGTAATTACATTGATTGTTGCTTAAATGTGGTCCAAATTCTGGTTTTTCTGGTTGATTAAATTGGTCCAAAGTTTGAGAATACATGTAAAACAAAGCATCAACAACTAGTGGCTCAATGTAAGAAAGTGGTTGATCAGAACTATGTTGGTTTACTTGTTGTTGATGCTTCGTTTTACATGTATTCTCAAATCAATGGCTCAATGTAAGATTCAGTAACATGCCAACAAGCTTGTAACTTCCAAAATTTCACCAATCCTTCTATATAAAGCAACACAGTCTATAAATAAAAAACCAGAAAAACCAGAATTTGGACCACATTTCAGCAACAATCAATGTAATTACAAACTTTCATTTAATAACTAAGTCATAATTACATTTCAACACCAGCTCAAGACGTTTTGGACACACCTCTTCTTGGTAATGATAAGATTGGAGTATTATTGTTAAACCTTGGAGGTCCATGAAGGTACAGTTTTTGTCATGTAAAATTTAGTATTTATGAAAACATAGCCATGCTTTACTTTCTAGTTTCAAGTAAGTAGTTAAGTACAATTATTATGCAGCTCATTAATAAGGCATTAGGAAATGCCATATTCCTGATTTATCCAAAAGTACAATTATTATGCTTCACTTTCTAGTTTCAAGTAAGTAGTTAAGTACAATTTACATTTAGATGCAAGGAAAATATAAACCCATTAAGAATTGTTCCTATAACACCATACATTTTCATAAAATCACTCTATCAAGGATTTGCGTTTGGTTGATACAGAGGATTATGAATCATTGATAAAAAATGAATTATGAATTATTGATGAAAAAATGAATTATCAATTGATGCTACTTCTTTTTTAAGGTTTTGCAATTATGATGTAGAACAAACAAATAAAAACCACTGTACAGATCCTAGAACAAACAAAACCACTATACAGATATTGGAGAATCAGAGCCATCACAAAATATCCTTTTAAATCTTGATTTTAAATCTTGCATTACTTTTCAGTGGGTGAACAACTAAAAGAATTCAAACATCCATTTTTGTATATTTTGATGCTTATGTTTGGATCATGACAAAATATTAACAATGGCCTTTTTAATTTAATTGAAGATTTGCTTCCCGATTTAATTGCTTTCAATTGAATCATATGTTTCTATCAGTTTTAATAATACTCACACCTTTTGCCTGCTTATTTCCTTTTCAGAAAACAAATCTATAAGACTCATGTCTATAACATGAATTTTCCCCTGGGCTGCATTCTTGTTGCCAATGTCGGCTCTGCGCAGGACGAGGTCTCCGGGCTGGAAGCTTCTGGCCATTACCTTTGTGTTGCGTCGTGTTGTGAGACGCTCTTTCAAGGTTAATTCCCGGACATGAGCTATGGCCCGGGTCTCTTCCAAGAAGTCAAGTTCTTCCAAAATTGCCTTGTCATTTGATTCTTTGGTGAAGTTCTGTACCTTCCAACTCGGCTCCCCAATCTCAACCGGGATGAGAGCTTCGGTTCAGAAAGTGAGCTGGAAAGGAGTTTCATTGGTGGAAGACTGTGGGGTGGTGCGGTATGCCCAGAGTACATGGTCGAGTTGCTCCACCCAGTTGCCTTTGGCGTTTTCCAATCTGCGTTTAAGGGCTTTGAGGATTACTTTATTCGCAGACTCGGCTTGGCCATTGGTTTGTGGGTGTTCCACTAAAGTGAAGTGATGCTTGATCTTCAGGTCTGACAGCAGTTCTCTGAACTTTTTATCAGTGAATTGTGTCCCGTTGTCCGTGATCACGAAGTGAGGGATCCCGAACCTTGAGACGATGTTCTTGTAAAAGAATTTCTGTACTTTGGCTGAGGTGATTGTGGCAAGGGATTCTGCTTCAATCCACTTGGTGAAATAATCTACTGCTACTACTAGGAACTTGACTTGCCCTGGAGCAGGTGGGAAAGGGTCGAGTATGTCAATGTCCCATTGATGAAAGGGCCACAGGGCCGTGATGGTTGTCAACTCAGACGAAGGCTGATGGTGGATGGAAGCGTTCTTTTGACAGGTTTCACATTTTTTGGCATAGTCCATGGAGTCATGAGCTAGAGTCGGCCAGTAGTACCCGACTTTGAGGGCTCTTTTTGCCAATGTTCGTCCCCCTTGGTGATTACCGCAACTACCTTCATGTAACTCGGCCAATACATATCTAGCTTCGTGATCATCAATGCACTTGAGGAGAGGGGTTGAGAATCCTTTCTTGTACAACCTATCCTGGACGATCGTGAAGTGGGAGGCTAATCGTCTCAGTTTTCTGGCTTCCTTTTCTTCAGCAGGGAGTGTGCCCATCAGAATGTAAGTCTTAATGGGTTTCATCCATGAGTTGGACTCTTCTATCTATAGCAGGGATGGTTCTGATATCCGTGGGGCTGAGATGACTTCCTGGAGGACAGATTTGTTGTTCCCAAGTTTCTTGGTGCTCGCAAGTCTGGACAGGATATCGGTTCTTGTATTGTCGGCTCTGGGGACGTGTTGGAAGATAATTTCTTCAAACCCGTCGCACGATACCTTGACCTTCTCCAGATACCTTTGCAGTAGTGGTTCTTTTGCTTGGTATTCCCCTTTGATTTGGGATACCATTAATAGGGAGTCACTGCATACGAGGACCTTTTTAGCACCTACTTCATTGTCATCATGAGGCCGACAATGCATGCTTCATACTCGGCTTGATTGTTCAAGGTTTGGAATTTGAACTTCAGAGATTTCTCAATGCAGACTCCATTAGGCCCTTCCAGGACTATCCCGGCTTCGGCACCCTTTTTGTTGGAAGAACCGTCAACGAAGACGGTCCATTCAGCCGTAGATGAATCTTCAGGGGGTGTCAGTTCAGCAACAAAATCAGCTAGAACCTGACTTTTGAGGGCGATGCGTCCCTCAAAATGTATGTCAAACTCTGATAATTCTAAGGCCCAAGCAGTCATGCGCCCAGAGAGGTCCGGCTTATGAAGGACGAGTCTGAGGGGTAAGTCAGTCCGAACTGTGACTCTGTGTCCTTGGAAATAGTGTCTCAATCTCCTGGAAGTGGTCAACACTGCTAAAGCAGCTTTCTCTAGCTTCTGATATCTCAACTCAGCTCCCTGGAGAGCTTTACTGATGAAGTAAATGGGGAGTTGGGTGCCGCCCAATCTTCTTTGACCAAGACTGAACTTATAGCTTGATTGGTTACAGAGATGTAGAGGTATATATGTTCTCCTTGGGCTGGTTTCACTAGGATTGGTGGGTTTGCCAATGTCTGTTTCAACTGCTGAAAGGCAGTTTCGCATTCATCTGTCCAAGTGAAGGATTTCCCTTTGCGAAGGAGTTTGGAAGAAGGGAAGGGAGGTTGTAGCCGACTTGGGGATGAATCGGCTGAGAGTTATGATTCTTCCATTGAGTTGTTGTATCTCCTTGATGCAAGTTGGGCTTTCATGTCCAACACGGCTTTGCACTTGTCCGGGTTCGCTTCCACTCTCCCCTGCTGGTGAGGAGGAAACCCAAAAAATGGCCTGAAGGAACTCCAAAAGAGCACTTAAGGGGGTTAAGTCTCATGTTGTGCTTCCTGAGGCGATCAAAGACTAGTTCCAAGTCGGCTATGTGGTCATTTCCCTCAGCCGTCTTTGCTATGATGTCATCTATGTAAACTTCCACTACACTTCCAATTACATCACCAAAGACCTTTGTCATCATTCTTTGGTATGTGGCTCCGACATTCTTCAGACCAAACGGCATCATGGTGTAACAGTAGATTCCTTGGTCAGTGATGAAGGTCGTCTTCTCTTCGTCGTCCCGGTCCATGGGAATCTGGTTGTAACCTGAGTAGGCATCCATGAAGGAGAGCCAACGGTATCCTGATGAGGTTGTCAACCAACTGGTCGATGTTGGGGAGTGGGAAAGGGTCTTTGGGGCATGCTTTATTCAAGTCTGTGTAATCCACACACATTCTCCACTTGCCGTTTGATTTCTTCACCAAGACCGACATTGGATAGCCAGGTGACATACTTGCACTCTCTGATGAATTTGGCTTTGAGGAGTTCTTTTACCTGCTGGTTAGCAGCCTGTTGTCTTTCAAGGCCAATTTTCCTTTTCTTCTGGGCGACCGCTTGGCACTGGGGTTCACAGAGAGTTTATGAGAGCAGAAGCCGGAATCAATACCCGCATGTCAGCCGATGTCCATGCAAACAAGTCTGAATTTCTTGAGAGTAGGGACTTCAATCTGTCTTCCATGATGAGATCCATATCACAGCCGATTTGGTCGTCTGTTCTGCTGAAACTTCCAATTTGGAATGGTTAGTTTTTGCAGCTGGTTCAATTCTCTCCCGTCTCTTGGTATCCGTCTCGGCTCTAGGGTCGAGATCGATCATGTGGACTTGGCCTCTGGGGATTGTCTTCTCTGGTTGAGATGTGGGTGCAGTGGTGAGGGCAGCGTTGTAGCACTTTCTTGCTTCTTTTCTGTCTCCTTGAACCGTAATCACCTTCCCATCTCGGCCAAGGAACTTCATCACCAGGTGTTTGGTGGAGATAACCGCTCCTAGAGCGTTCAAGGATGGGCGTCCGAGGATAGCATTGTATAAGCTGGGGCAGTCAACTATGAGGAACTTGGCTGAGACAGCTTTGCTCTCGACCTCAGAGCCGACCCTGAGTGTGGTCTGGAGGAATCCTTTAGGCTGAATTCTTTCTCCTGAGAAGCCTACTAGATCACCTGAGTAGGGGAGTAGTGATTCTGGCGGCAAGAGTAATTGGGTGTAGGTCCTGTAGAAAAGAATGTCGGTTGAGCTGCCTAGGTCGATGAACATGCGTCCGACATCTCCATCTCCTATTAGGGAACGTATCACGAAGGGATCATCGTGATCAACCACATCATCAAAGAAATCCTCGTCTGAGAAGGTGATGACCGGGTTTGGGGGTCTTTGGACTACTATCTTCAACTCGGCCCCTTCGACATTGTAGACTTCGCGCAGGTTGCCCTCTTTCTAGAGTTGTTCGACAATCCTCCTCCAGCGAATCCTCCTGAAATCATGTTTATCCTCACCCTTGGTGTGGTGCTGGAGCCGGGTTTGTCTTTTTTGCTGTCATCTTTCTTGGGGGATGCAGAACGTTTCCGTTTCTTGTCTTTTCCCCCATCAGGGCTGGATGATCTCTTCTGTTCGTCATTTTTCTTGTATCCTCCTTGGGACCGGTTCTTCTTCACATATCAGCCAAGTCGGCCATCCCGGATAAGCTTCTCAATGAGGTCTCGCAACTGGATGCATTCATCAGTGTTGTGCCTATATCCTTCATGGAAAGAACGATATTTAGTTTTGTCCTTTGAGCTGAGGCCTTGAGAGGTGGGGGCTTTGCTATATCTGCAAACTCGGTGTGCATCACTTCTTTCAGGATCTTTCCAGGGTTTGTGTTCAGGGATGAATAGTTATTGTATCGGCCTTTTGGGTGCCGATGCTGGTCCTGGTGGTGGTGCCCTTTGTCTTTCCCTTTATGCCGGTCCTGATAAGAGTCTCGGCCTGATCCTTGGTCTTTGTCCTGTTTGGCGGCGATGGCCAGATGAGCTTCCCGTCCCACGTACTTGTGTGATCGCTGTCGAAACTGTTCCATGGATCGGACCGGTTCTTCTGATAAGGAGACGGCCAGGGGGAACCTGGTGAAAGAGCCGACACGGCGCATACGAGTTGAACGTTCTCGGCCAGGTCTGGGATCAGGGCACACTCCTTGTAGAATCGGGTTAAGAAGCTTCTAAGCGGCTCGTCTTTAGTCTGCTTGACCTTTTCTAGTGTGAATTGATCTCTGGGGATCTCGGTGGAGATTGTAAATCGTCCCAGAAAAGTATGCTGCATGTCGTCCCAGGTATCAATGGAACCTAAGGGGAAGGTTTTGAACCAAGCTAACGCTTCTCCCTTTAACGTCCTGGGAAAAGAACGACAGATGATGGCCTCGGGGGCGCCAATGAAGAGCATCTCATTGGTGAAGGCATCCAGATGTTTGACCGGGTCCGTTGTGCCATTAAAGGACTCAATGGGGAGTGCTCGTCTGTACTGCTCGGGTATCTCGACTCGGACTAACCTCTCAGAGAAAGGGTGTCTGAAGGGAGCCAGTTGGCCTGCAACCTTTTGCTGCTGGACTTCCTGGTGGTCTCTGTCTGATGCGGGATGGGACTGAATGGTAGGTTGGGGTTGAGGGTTTATGCCTGCGTTCCAGGTGCCTGAGACGTTCCTCAATATGATTCACGGCCGAAGGCCGCCTTCATGCGTTGATCCCGGAGTTCTCTGATTTGAGCTTCAAGGTGCCGAATCACTTCGTCTCGGGGGTCAGATCGATTATTTTCTCCATGTTGTTCAACTTTGACTAAAGGATGTGAAGTTCCTTCTTGCTCAGCTAAGCCGTCTCCTGCTCCAAGGTCCTCTACCCAGCCTTCAGGTGTTGGCTGAGGACGGGGCCGGGTTAGCTGACGACGGGTAGTGACTGTCATGCTGGATAGGGGAGGCTATCCTTCTAGCGCCAAATGTTCTGGTATGGAACTCGGACCTGGGTCTGAGTCAGCAGGTGAGAATCGGATCTGGATCCGGCTTGGAGATACGTGATCCGAGTTAAACCCTGGGGGGTGTACCTGCAAAGGGACTCCGACGCCAAGTCAGAAAGATATAATTGCAGTCAAAGTGATTGACTGGGTAAGATTGTGTGCCTGATGATTTGTCTGTCCTCTCTATATATAGGGGTTTTCCCTGTATAAATATAGTAAGTGAGCCTTTGTATAAAAGGAGTAAGTATGCAGTTGTAATCATATAATTATAGATGTCATAATCATATTTCACGTATAATGGGATATTGCAGATATAATTGCAGATATGATTATATTTTGTATAAATATTATTATATATTTATGGATATGATAATAATATAGCGTGTGGGCCATATCAGCAGTTGGGCCTTAGGTTTAGACCGTAACAATATGTTTGGGGATCTAAACTAACATTGTTTTTGTTTTTGCCTCTGAACTTATGTTTTAGTTGACTGATTTTACAACAAATTTCTTTTAAAAGAAAATTCAAACATTAATCATACGACTTCAAATTCACTTTTAAACAAAATCAACTGCAATCAAATTCAATTTTATAAACACTCATTTTTTTTTGTTTTAACCACAGGTATCCTCCACGGAGGGCAATCTTATTCTAGCCGGGAACATTCACATCATGGTGTGGCTAACTCTCCTAGCTGGGATTTTTCCATCCAAGACTAGAATCCGAGACCTTGCTTAAGGGGAATCAAACATGTACCACTTGAACCAACCCCGTTGATTTATAAACACTCATTTAAATATATATTAAGAGTAGCTTTGACGTCAAATATGGTTTGGACGTTAAAGCAAACACATTATTTATAATTTTTTTTAAAAAAATATGAGTTTGAATTTATGTGATTTATATTTAAAATATTTTTTCTTAAAGATAAATTTATAGTAAAATAACAAAAAAAATTTATGATTAATCGCATCTACTCAATCATAAGTTTAGAAACATGGTTCCTACATGGGGCAACAGTGATCCCCACGATTTCTCCTTTGTGGTAAAAATGGTGAATTTTTAAGAGAAATGTTATTTGTAAAACAAAGAGAGATGTAGAGTAAAAGATAGAGAAACATGAGATATGATGATGATGTGATGAAAGAGATAAAGAAAAAAATATATTATATAAATTATTGTATGTTTTTTGGTGTATAAATAGGTTATCTCTTTAAAAATTAATAACACATAATTTTTATACTTTTTAAAAAAAAGTAGTAAAATTTATTTAACCGAAAATAATGGTGAGAGTACCGTTTACAGCGAGCAGCATAAGTAAGGTAGGCACTGCATTAATCAGTAACTTGGCGGGTGAGTCGCGTGTCTGTTACTGTGAGGGTATAAAATACAAGGAAGGATCCAGAAGTCAGGGTGACACGGCGGTGCCACCAAAACAGTATCCATGGAAGGAAACACCGATTAACTTATCAACAGTTGAGCGGTAATAAGGTAACATTATTGTTCTTTTTAATTTTTACAAATTAATAAATGAAGATGAAAATATATAGATGGTGGATACAGTATTTCATTTCGTTTAGCTGACGAGGATGGTCCCACTTGTTGTCCAATCAAGCAAAGATACGCACTAGGTGACAATCAAAGCTGTTTTCGATCCATTTCTCTGTCTGTCTGAAATCATTTTTGTTCATTTCGTTTCCCTTACGAGGATCTTAGTCAGCATAGATATTTCTTATTCGTGTTGGATAAGGATGTGGCGCAGGATTGAGATCCATTAATTCATCTACCCCCGATCCCAATCCTTTTTATTTCTATTTTCCATCTCCTAGTTGCACTTGGATTTATTTATCATTTGTATCTGTTATGGGTCAATTCGGAAAGTTTCTAGTAGCTGTTTCCCTCTCTTTGTGATAGCGACGTTTCAGATATCTCGATCTGCAAATTGGATCCCACAAAACGATAGTTAACAATTTACACATGAAATGAAATCCCCCCTTCTTCCATATATCACTATTAAATACTCATTCCTTGATTGGTGTCACACACAACATACACACATACATAGTTTTAGTTTCACATACACACTCACTCACACCCTCTTTCTGGTGCAAGATTTAGATTAGAGAATAACAGAGATGGTGGAGAAGTTCTTGACCGTGCCGCCATTTGAGTGCGCGTGGCGAGAGGAATTGAAATTCCGTGAAGCAGGTAGGGGTTGCGTGGCTTTTGAGGCATTCGCCTGCAACGATGTGACTCTGGTTTTCAGGGAGAATGTGGGAAGCCAGGGATATCACTATAAAAGAGATAGCAGTCCTCACTACACAATCATATTGGGGAGTCACAGGAATCGAAGGCTCAGAATTGAGGTCAATGGAAAAAACGGTTGTTGATGTGGCAGGGGTTGGACTTTGCTGCTCAAACTCCTTTAGGAGCTATTGGATCAGCATCTACGATGGCTTGATCAGCATAGGTAATGGGAAATACCCTTTTCAGGATGTTGTGTTCCAGTGGTTGGATTCTCATCCTAATTGTAATGTTCAGTATATTGGGCTCAGTAGCTGGGATAAACATGTTAAGTATAGAAATGTTAATGTCCTGTCATTGAATCACACTCACATGCCCCTGTGGAAGCCTGTGGCTTTTGGTGATTATCAAGTTGAGGAGGGTGAGGTTGATATAGACAAACAGATGGATTATGACAAATGGGGCCTCAAAAATTTTCTCGAGAGTTGGGACTTGTCTGACATGTTATTCATCGTTGGTGATGAGGAAAGGCCTGTTCCTGCTCACAAGGCAATTTTAGCTGCATCTGGAAACTTTCCTTTGTGCTCCTCCTCCTTTGTCATCAAACTACCCACAGTATCTTACCAGCTTCTCCATGCACTACTTCACTACATCTACACTGGATGGACCCAGGTAGGACTTATTCCTTCTTATTATTTTTGTGTTTGCTATCATTAATGTTAAACGTGGAGATTGTGTCTGGTCATCATTGTATGGTACAAAAGTTTCTCCTACTCATATTTTTGTTGTTTGTGACTTCCTCTAGCTGATTATCATATTCTTTCTTGGGTGATTTTTATTTAATTTGCTGTACTGTACTCGTTAGACGAGTGTATGTATTTATATTCTCAATGTAGTTTGTCTTTGTATCCTGTAGATTCCACAGGAACAACTTGGTTCTTTGAGGGATTTAAGTCTACAGTTTGAAGTGATGCCACTGGCGAAGCAATGTGAAGAGATTATGGAACGGTTTAAGCTAGATAAGAAGTTGTTGGACACGGGCAAGAATGTGGAGTTAACATATCCTTGTATCCAACCTCATTGTTCAACTTTACCCTCGCTTCCTATCAGCATTGAGAGACTGAGACAATTGAAATTAACGGGCGAGTACAGTGATGTAAAGATCTACATTGAGGGTTATGGGCTTGTTGCACAAGCACATAAAATTGTTCTTAGCTTGTGGAGTATTACCTTTGCCAAGGTGAGTCAATTTCACAATCTTTTATCTGATTTAACGTATGCTGCCATATCTTGTCTTCAGGGGTGGTTTTCGATGATTTATAACAGCATGATTTATGTGGCTAAGCATTTAGCTTTAACTTTTATAGAGGAAGTATTAACTTCCATGAGCTTAATTATATGAGAATTCAATTCAAAAGGTGGATGGACTGTATATCCAACAAAACCTTGATATGGTTTTGAATCTCCAAAAATTACTTCTACAATGGGCAGGGTCTGAAATATCTGATAAAATTTTGTTCATGACTTTCAATTCAAAGGTTTAAGGAATGACTAACAAATTTGATCGGGTTAATAAAATGATCATCATCTTTAGCATTGAGATGACATATTCAACATGCCATGCTACAAATTTAATCCTGTGATTTGTGTGGTTGATTAATTAACTCCTCAATAACATTGCAATGCTAGTTAGCATATTGTCCAGAAACAAGTATTTACTTTATCTTTATGTGACTTAACTTTCTCTTTATGCAAATAATATTCATGTGATGTTTGGCAATAATACATTTAACGGGTGGTTATGTATTTTTGTAAACTGTCCATGTGAGCTATTAGTCTAAGATCTTGTTATTTTGCCAGATGTTCACAAATGGAATGAGTGAAAGTGTATCCTCAGAGGTTACTTTATGGGATGTGCCAGCAGAAGCTTTCACGGCTATGCTTGACTTCTTATATGATGGACAATTGAATGAGAAAATTATAGATTCTGGTTCTTTGTTGCTCCAGCTCCTTTTATTGGCTGATCAATTTGGAGTGACTTTTCTTCACCAAGAATGCTGCAAAATGCTTTTAGAATGCCTCTCAGAGGTAGTTTGGTAAACTTAACTCACAACAGTAATTAGTACTTACTAGGAAGTTAGAATCATTTATCCTGTGGATGCCACTTGAATTAACTGATCGGAGAAGAGAGTTGCGGTTTCGGACTTATGAAAGCAATTCTAAGATATTGATACTTCTCATCTACATATTATATGCAGGGATGAAGTTCCTCTATTGGGTGAAGGTCATACAACAGAGTTTTTCTATTATACACAAATTTAATGGAGGAGGAAGCAGACAATTTTGGCAACTAATAATGCCGTAGCTTTTGAAGCTAACTGTTGAACTTTGTTGCAGGACTCAGTATGTCCACTCCTCCAAGTGGTTTCTTCAATTCCATCATGTAGACTTATTAAAGAAACACTGCAAAGGAGAATTGCCATGAACTTTGACTATTGTATCAGTGCAAGCACTGACTTTGTTTTGTTAGATGAGACAACTTTCATCAATATCATTAAGGTGTGTCTCTCTTCAAGTTGCTCATTTTGTTAAATTTGACTGTAAATCCAAAAAATATAATGGAATAAGAAAGACATAATATCTTCTAAGGACATCTGCATATCCATTGGCTTACATGTAAAGCAGAAAAGTTTTATAGGTAGAAGGGCAAAAAGAATACAGGATTGAAGTAAGAATTATATAGATGTGCATTAAAGTTGAAAACGGTATTTTAGTTAATTCCTACATCTGCAATGTGGACGGGATGTGAGTTGTTTGATCTGAGTACTGTATATTATATTTCACACATTTGCAAAACTAAATTTCTAATTTTGTCCCCTGGATATCAGTTTAGATATAATCTACTATACATCAACAAATTGTTGAACTCTATCCTAGCAGGTCTTCTTGTAATATTAGATCAATTGACTGATAATTTCTGAAATCTATTTTTGGATTTTGCAGCATCCAGATCTGACAGTAACATCTGAAGAGAAAATACTTAATGTAATCTTAATGTTTGGCATGAATGCAAAAGAATTGTTTGGATGGGAAGTGGTGGATCAGTTAATATTAAATTCAACATCTGAACTCCTTTTTGGTGAGAGGCTTCAGTTAGTTCATGACTTGTTGCCGTTTGTGCGATTTCCACTACTACCATGTTCCTTACTTGATAAGGTTCGTATGCTCTGCATTCAGACATTTATGGTCATTTTACAGGAATAGGATTTCAGGATTTGCATATTCTAACTATAAAATTTTAATTACTGTGCAGTTGCAGAATAGCAACGTTGTCAGGCATATTCCTGTTCTCCAAAATCTAGTAAGTTTGCTGTCTTATTCCAAGTAGTTCTTTCTGTCTTATTCCAGTCAATTCAGGTAGTATATGTAATGTGATTTTGCACATGTTGTCTTTGAGTAACTGTTCTTTTCTTTTGTTTGTTACAGGTTAATGAGGCTATCAATTTTGTTATATATGGACTGGGAAGGCCAGAAAATGAAGAGAAGTAAGTCCTTCACTTTCATATGTCTCTTCAGCTTCTTGATTGGGCTAATAGCATGCTTTACACTTCCATCGAGTAGTTTTCAAAATTTAAATTGTAGGCTCTATAGTGGATAGCAATAGCATATTTGCCATATAATATGCAATTCTATTCTTTTTTGCTGTATTATGAATTCTGATTCATTATTTCTGGCTTATTCTCATTCTCATTCAAGGAATTTATGTATTTAATGTCCCCATTGAGAATGATATTTGTACCTGTGGATATTAACACTGACATGCTTGTGGGGTTTGGACTTGTGATAATAGACATGGGAAAGGAATATTAGATGTGTGAAAATATATCATATTATATGAATTGAGGATTATAACACAAGGTACTTAGTAGTTGCTTGGCTTCTTAGGGTTTTCTAAAAAACTTATGAGTTCTATTAGGAAATGTATTAATTGGCTACCAAGTTAGGCATATTTGGAGTTGTTGCTTTGCCTTTTAAGGTTTTCTATGTGCTTTAGTTAATTTATGTTTTCAAGTTAATTCTTAATATCCAAGTCTACTCCTCACTCTCGCCCCAAAAAAAGAACACGGCATCACATGTCTAACAAGAGTTAACTTACATTGGCTTTCCTTGTAGTGTTAGATACCAACATAGACGGTCTAGTTACAGGGAGCTCCAGTACATTTGTGACGGGGACGACCATGGAGTTCTGTACTTTGCAGGCACATCCTTTGGTGAACATCAGTGGGTTAATCCTCTTTTGGCAGAGGTAGAACATCTGCTTTATTTTTTCTCCTTTCATTTTTTTAGGAATTTTATGCTAAGGACTGGTCAAGGAACTGTTTTAACACATGCTCTTCACTAAAAATTATGTGTGGCAGCCAAAGAAAATTACCATTACAGCCAGCAGTCCCCACTCAAGATACACTGATCCCAAGGTTTTGGTCTCAAGAACCTACCAGGTATGCTAAATATATGTACTGTAATTTACTATTGAACTCTTAATTTCACGGATGATACCTAAACTTCATTTGGCTATCACAGGGAACATGCTTCGCTGGGCCTCGATTGGAAAATGGACAAATCTGTACCTGGTGGATGGTTGATCTTGGCCAAGATCATCAGGTACATAATATGCAGTTTGAGCGAGTGGATATTTATATAGTTTTAAACAACAATAGCAGTAACAAAAGGCTTTTTCCACTCAAACTACTAGGATTAGGTTAATGGTGAGGGATTTGGGTAGTTTAGTTTGCATGAGATTACAAGTTCAAGCCTGATTGCCATTGTTGTACACTAAAAAAAGTCCTTTTCCCTCAACGGGGTTGATTATATATTTAGTTTTAGAAAAACATCAAATTACAATTACATGTGACTACAAAGTAAGACCTAATTTTGAAGATTTTGTTGCCACTGAATCAAGGAAGTATTAAAAGTAAAATTGCACTTCAATGAGTAGATCATTACTTAGGTGGAATTAGCCTTCTGATTGAAAAAGGAAAATCTTTGTTGCAGCTTATGTGCAACTACTATACCCTGAGGCAGGACGGTTCCAAGGCCTTTCCTAGACATTGGAAGATTCAGGTACACAAACTTTGCTGTGTGCATGGTTGCTGTCTTCTTACCTAAGACTAAATATTTATATATAAAGGTAGTGATTAACTAATTATGTTATATAAAATTTTCAGGGCTCACTGGATGGGAAGAGCTGGACGAACTTGAGAGTCCATGAAAATGATCGAACAGTATGCAAACCTGGTCAGTTTGCATCTTGGCCCGTAACTGGTCCCAACTCTCTGCTTCCTTTTAGGTATTTCCGTGTTGTTCTCACAGGACCCACTACCGATGCCACCAATCCCTGGAACTTCTGCATTTGTTACTTGGAACTATATGGCTACTTCCTCTGAAACGTTTTTCTATTGGTACTGACAGGCTTGCCCATACCATTACCATGCTTTCCCAATTGTTATGGTTTGCTCATCGACTAAATTATGTGCATATCGTTATGGTTAAATGTCATATTCTTATGCTTAAGAGAAAATGAAGTTACAAGTTATTTTTGGTAGAGAAGGGGGTTGTCTGTAAAATGTCGATCTGAGAGCTTTTGCCTTTTTGATTTGGTATATGCTACCAATTGAATAGCTCTAATAATTTATAACGTCTTTGGTTTTCATAAACGATGTAATTGTTGACTTAGATTCACATTTCTAATATGATTTTGATGAAAATTAAACATATTAAAAAACTAAAAAACATGAGGTAAAGAGTTTTTAAGAAGACGCAATTAGACATGAAATGTGCAATAATCTTTTATTTTTGTAAAATGCCATGCTACCTCAGCTATTTTCAGCTATCAAGAATTAGACAACACATCACTACCCTCGCATTTTCAGTGTTAAGAAGAAAGTTTTACAAGTACTTCTACCCTAAGCATTCAGAATAACCTTAGCAATAGCATCGTTTTCATTAGCAGTATTAAAACTTGATAAACGTTGTTAATTCTCTGACCTCGATCGAATTTGGATTACTTGCAGTTGAACTGCAGGTTCAGTTAAAAATAAAGAGAAAAAAGCATGCTCTAAAACTGATTTATTTTTTATAAGGAAATTGGATACAAGTTTTGTATGAATTACAAAATTACATCCTAAGCTAGTATGATTACAATATAGGATTTTGGTTATGAACATACTGCTCAAGAGTATAGCAAATAAAATCGGTCATGACAGAGTTTTAACTTTTAAGCATCAATAAGGTGAAAAGTGGAACACAAAGGATCCTTTATAAGTGAGGCTTCCTTGCCCTTAAACTTAAGACCTGAGTTCTTAAAATTAACAACTCAATTAAAAATCCCCACCCCAGTGGAGGATGACATGAAAGTAAGTTACTTAAATTTAAAGATTGAGTTGTTTAATAGCCGGTTTGGTTTCCAGTTACTACAGTATATACCGTTTCGTAGAATTGATTTTAAATCACTTTCGTCCAACGTGTTTTGTAAAACATGCATGTATCACTCATCTCAATCATTAATTATTTCTAGAATTAATTCTACTCAACTGTAAATCAAATGGACCTTAAATAAGCGATTGAATTTTATGACAATTGTGGGGCTAAATATGATATCAAATAATATTTTAAGTTGAAATAAATTTTAAAATAATAAAAGTGGAGTAGTTTTTTTTTTTTCTATTTAATAGTTCTTCTAGATTTGTTTCATTGGAATGAAGGCTTAAATTGTAAAAAGTATTAAAAAAGTAATGCATATATGTAAGATCCATTTAAAAATTATTAAAATAAAAGTTAAGTAATTTCTTGAGTAAATTGTCCAATGAAATTGCTCTAACAAATTTATGGTATGTTTGGTTTAAACGTGATACATTTTCAACACTATAAATAATTTAACTTTTTTTTAACGCTAAACCAAAAGTACACTTAAAATAATATTGTTTCGTATACAAGCGCTTAAACTTAGTGTTTTATCGATATTGAGTAACAAGGTTTTGTAACTACTTTTAATCTGCCGACTCCATTTTGATATGATTAAAGTACAAAAGTCATGACAGCTTTGATAATCTCTATTTAGGCTTTTTGACCATTCTGATGTAAAAGAAAAAAAAATTACTAAAATAATGCAATGCAAAAACTATTTACCAGATTGGTAATACGTGGGAAGCAGAAGCGCAATGTGAATTTGTGCAACACAAAGCGCAAACCCAGATTGCGCTTTAAGAGCACACCTAAGAAGCAAGGAGCCGCAAATTGAGTTTGCATTTTTTAAGATGCGCAGTATAAGTTTGCGTCTTATATAATAACTAAAGTTTGTGCCTTACCCATTATATTCAGGTTTGTAATATTATAAAGTTGTTAATGTTTGGGATTGCGATTGCAATTGCATCTAGAGACTTTTCAGGACTTTGTGATTTGATGGATTATTAGTCACAACTAGTAGGTGACATGTGTCTTCACATGGGTAAATTGATGGTATGATTTATGTTACTCATGTTTCGCACGAGATAAAATATTAGCTATCATAAATACTTATATATTAAGATAATATGTTTTAATATAATAATAAAAAGGAAAATTAATGTATGAGGAAAAAAGAAAAATGGTAAGAGCAAAATTGCCTCCCGTGATTCATTAAAAAAATTAATCTTATAATAAAATAAATTATAGGAACGAATAGTTAGTGAAAATGATTTAATATAATAAAAAAATAAAAGTGTGACACATGTATTCATTGCATAAAAAGTCATTCCTAAATTGAGAATAAAAACCCAAAAACTGAATAAAAATGAAACGGAAGTTTGAAAACACGACACATGTACTGTGGGAACAATTTTAATATAGAGTAAATAGAATTAGATAAAATGGTAGGAACGAGACTGTCTCCCTTGAAGAATACCCGCAGTTCATAAAAATATCCTCCACGAGAGAGTATTGCTTTTGTCATTTTCTTTTATTTCTATCGCACTTTTATTTTTTTTATTATATTAAATCATTTTCACTAATTATTCGTTCCTATAATTTATTTTATTATAAGATTAAATTTTTTAATGAATCACGGGAGACAGACTTGCTCTTACCATTTTTTCTTTTTTTCTCATACATTAATTTTCTTTTTATTATTATATTAAAACATATTATCTTAATATATAAGTATTTATGATAGCTAATATTTTATCCCGTGCAAAACACGGGTAACATAAATCATACCATCAATTTACCCATGTGAAGACACACATCACCCACTAGTTGTGACTAATAATCCATCAAATCATCGAGCCCTAAAAGGTCTCTAGATGCAATTGCAATCCCAAACAGTAACAACTTTATAATATTATAAACCTGAATATAACGGGTAAGGCACAAACTTTAGTTATTATATAAGACGCAAACTTATAATGTGCATCTTAAAAAACGCAAATTCACATTGCGCTTCTGCTTTCCACGTGTTCTAAACTACACCAATCTGATAAATAGTTTTTACATCGCATTATTTTAGTAATTTTTATTTTCTTTTACACCAAAGTGCTCAAAAAGTCCTCTATATTTAATCTGATACTAATAAAAATCATTATATTGTTGCTATCGAGCTTGGTACAGGGTTAGTTATTGAAGAACTCGTCTAATATAATTTGTCTGGTTTAGCAAAGGAATGTCTATATTTTCAAATGTATTATATAGATACTATCATATAGATCATACATATAAAATTTTACATTGATCCGAAATATTTGATATGTCATTGAGATGTCTCAAGATTAACGTTATATATACATTTGAAATACGTGAAAAATCCAATTATTTGATTATCAAGTTATTAGTGTCAAAATTTTATGAAATTTGGTACATATAATCATGATGATGAACAAGCATAATTCAACGGTTGGATTACTAAAAAACATATTCGATTTGTAGTTATTAGCGGTGTAATACTTGGTGTAACTTACACCAGTGTAATTATAACCCTCCTCATATTATATTAATTTATATTTGAAGAAAATACTCACATTATTTTATGAGATAGGATTCACTGACATCAGGTGTCAAATTTTATACTTACACCAAATCTTATCCCTTTATCTTAATTTGATCAAAAGGCCACAATTGAATCACGCATGGGGTCAACTAATTTGAAATTAATTGAAATTAATTGGAATACCTTTTAAAATTAATTGGAGAAATTAACGGAATTTACAAATGTGTTGTCGTCTCAATGATGGTGATTATTACATAAAGCCTTTCTCCGTGAAAAAATCTCAAGGGAAATCCAGAAAAAAAAAGAGTAAGATAATTAATTCATCACAATTGTCCATGAAAATTTTAAAGCACTTTTATTTAAAAAAAATTAAAGGAAAATAAAAACATAAAAGAAAAAGCTAATTCTTTAATAATTTTCCATAAATTTTTCTCAAGGGAAGTGCATATGGTTTTCTACTTTATTTCTGGTGTACGCTTGCATTTTCCCCTTTTGTTATTTCATGTGAAATTGCTTCAACAATGTATTCCATAATTTAAAATACTGAAACAACTCATCTTGTTTGAAAGGTTTTTTTTTATTATTTGTTTGAAAGGATTTTGATTAGGTTCTCATTTACCAATTTCATTTACCTTATTCTCAAGCCTTTTGATCAATCATCTTTTATTTCTCATCTTCTCTATGGTTAAAACATCAACACATATAGAGAAATATAAATTTAGTTGTTACCCCGAAAATATAGTTCTCATCTTCCCCTTTTCTCATCTTTTAGTTGTTAGGAGAAAATATAGTTTTGAAGAGAGCTAAATAAACTATCCTTCTATGATTCTGTAGTGTTAGGTGCTGAATAATGGCACCAATTAGGGGAAAGAGAAATTTATATCTGAATATTAATGCCACCGAATTAGGGGAAAGAGAAAGCCGCATTTTTAAATGCTAATTAAGTATGATATTAGAGTCACATAATTGTTTTAATGACTAATTTATCACTGTTAGATCAAATTAAAATAAAAGAAAGGATTTGGTGTAAATATAAAATTGACACCTGTGTCAATTGATCCCAACTCTTATTTTTATATATGTGTGTGTTTGATTTCACTTTTAATCCTCTAATTTGAATAAGAGAAATGCTATATCCTCCTAATTAATCCTCCTAATCAGATCTACTGTTATAAAATCAATCCGCTCCGTGTCCCCGTGAAGAAACATCTCCCGCTCAAATTTATTATTAGTTCTTCCTTTCTCTCTCTTTTTGTAAAGTTTTTGTCTCTCAGTTACTATAAACATTTTTCTCTCTCTTTTTGTGTTTTTTGTTTCTTTGTTTCTTCTTTTCTTTTAATCATGATTTTGATTTTTTAAATTATCTAATCTAATCTATTTATTCATCTATTCTATTATACTTATCTATTCTATTTCTATTTATTTATTTATCCATTCTATTTATCTATTTATCTACTTCTACTAATAATCTACTAATAATACTAAATACATTGGCGACATGTGTCAGTACGAGGGAAAAAACTTTCCCACTCAAACTCTCCTCCTTTATTTTTGCTTTTTTCAATTTTTCTATTCTCTTCTTTTATTATCTAATCTAATCTAATATACTATTGGAAAACAAAACCCTACTTGTCATAAGCCACCTTCTCAATCAATTCTTTCCGTCCCAAAACATCGTACCATCCTTTTTATTTTCTTTTATTTTTTTATAAAAATTATATCTCCATTTATTTAGCTTCTATTGTAGTATTTTTTTATGAATCACGGGTATCTTCCACGGGAGACAGTCTTAATCCCATCGTTTTTTTTCTTTTATTTTTTTATCTCACTTTCATCTTCTTTTTTTATTATGATATTAAAATATTTTCTCTCATTATTCATTTTTATTAATATATTTCATTATAAAAGAATTTTTTTAGATTACTGCGGGTATTCTCCACGGGAGACAGTCCTGTTCCTACCATTTTATTTTTCTCCCAAAAATATCATATCATCCTTTTTACTTTCTTTTGTAGTGTTTTTTTATGAATCACGGGTATCCTCCACAGGAGGCAGTCTTAATCCCGTCGCTTTCTTTTTTTTATCTCACTTCCATTTTTTTATTATGATATTAAACTATTTTGTCTCGTTATTCATTTTTATTAATATGTTTCATTATAAAAGAATTTTTTTAGGAGCTGCTGGTATTCTCCACGGGAGACTGTCGTGTTTTCTACCATTTTATATTTTCTCCCAAAAACATCACATCATCCTTTTAACTTTCTTTTTATTTTTTATCAAAATTATATCTCCATTTATTTAATTTCTATTGTAGTGTTCTTTTTATGAATCACGTGTATCCTCCACGGGAGACAGTCTTAATTTTGTCGTTTTCTTTTTTCTTTTATTTTTTTATCTCACTTTCATTTTTTTATTATGATATTAATTTCTCCCATTATTCGTTTTTGTTAATATGTTTCATTATAAAAAAAATTTATGAACTGCGGGTATTCTCTACAGGAGACGGTCCTGCATGATACCATTTCATTTTTTTCTCACACATTAATTTTTTTATTATTGTATTACATTTAATCTAGATCAACACATTTATTATATTTCCTATTTTGTGTTTTTATGTAGTAAAAATCAGAAATGAACGATGACAAAAACAGTATCATCCTTTTTACTTTCTTTTCATTTTTTTTATCAAAATCATATTTTCATTTATTTAGCTTCTCTTGTAGTATTTTTTCTCCTTTTTGTCTATTTTTAATTAATCATTCACTTACAATATCATTATTCTTCATTTTTACGTTAGTATAGTGATCCTACACGGGAGACAGTCTTAATCCTGTCGTTTCTTTTTTCTTTTATTTTTTATCTCACTTTCATTTTCTTTTTTCATTAGGATATTAAAACATTTTCTCTCATTATTCGTTTTTATTAATATATTTCATTATAAAAAAAATTTATGAACTGCGTGTATTCTCCACGAGAGACAATCCTTTTCCTACCATTTTTTTCACACATCAATTTTTTTTATTATCATTATAATACATTTTATATACATCTACACATTTATTATATTTCCTAATGTGTGTTTTTGTGTAATAAAAAATCAGAAATGGAGGATTGCAAAAACTTCATCATCCTTTTTACTTTCTTTTCATTTTTTTTATCAAAACCATATCTTCATTTATTTAGCTTCTATTGTAGTGTTTTTTCTATTTTTTATTTATTTTTAATTAATCATTCACTTAGAATTAATATCATTCTTCTTCATTCTCATGTTAGTAAAGTGATGTTTTTTATAAATCACAGATATCATCCATGGAAGACAGTCTTAATCCTGTTGTTTTCCTTTTTCTTTTATTTTTGGATCACACTTTCGTTTTTTATTGTGATATTAAAACATTTTCTCTCATTATTTGTTTTTATTAAAATGTTTCATTATGAAAGAATTTTTTATGAATTGCGGACATTCTCCACGGGAGACAGTCCGGTTCCTACCATTTTATCTATTCTATTTACTCTATATTAAAATTGTTCCTACAGTACATTTGTCGTGTTTTCAAACTTTTTTTTTTCTTTTTTTAGTTTTTGTATTCTCAATTTTGTAATGGTTTTTTATGCAATGAATAACAGGTATCCTCCACGGGGGAGTTTTGCTTTTATCATTTTCTTTTATTTTATCGCACTTTTGTTTCTTTTTTTATTATTATATTAAATCATTTTCACTAACTATTCGTTCCTATAATTTGTTTTATCATAAGAGTGATTTTTTTAATAAACCACGGGAGACAATATTGCTTTTACCATATATTTTTCCTTTTTTTTCATACATTAATTGTCTTTTTATTATTATATTAAAATATATTCTCTTAATATATAAGTATTTATAATAGCTAATATTTTATCCCGTGTGAAGCACGGGGAACATAAATCATACCATTAATTTACCCGTGCGAAGGCACAAGTCACCTTCTAGTACTATATAAAGTAAGTATTAAATAAAAAGTAAATACATTTAATATCTCAAAAAAAAAAAGAGAAAGCATTTAATACTTACTTTATATGGTATTAGGAGAATTTGTAGGGGGATATAGAATTATTCATTTCTTTTAAGAAAAATGCTATATCCTCCTAATTAATCCTCATACAGATCCTCCTAATACTATATAAAGCAAGTATTAAATAAAAAGTAAGTGCATTTAATATCTCAAAAAAAAGAAAGCATTCAATACTTACTTTATACGGTATTCAGAGGATTTGTAGGAGGATAAAGTAGGAGAATATAAAATTATTCATTTTCTTTTAAGAGAAATGCTATATCCTCCTAATTAATCCTCCTACAAATCCTCCTAATACAAATGTATTTAATATCCTCCTAATGTAGGAGGATTTGTAGGAAGATTGATTAGGAGGATATAGCATTTCTCTTACAAGAAAATGAATAATTATGTATCCTCCTACTTTATTCTCCTATAAATCCTCCTAATACCATATAAAGTAAGTATTGAATTATTTCTCTTTTTTTTAGATATTAAATGCATTTACTTTTTATTTAATACTTACTTTATATAGTATTAGGAGGATTTGCAAGAGGATTAATTTAGAGGATATAGCATTTCTCTTAAAAGAAAATAAATAATTCTATATCCTCCTACAAATACTCCTAATACGATATAAAGTAAATATTAAATGCTTTCTCTCTCTCTTTTTTTGAGATATTAAATGCATTTACTTTTTATTTAATACTTACTTTATATAGTATTATGAGGATTTGTAAGAGGATTAATTAGGAGGATATAGCATTTCTCTTAAAAGAAAATGAATAATTCTATATCCCCTTACAAATCCTCCTACAACAATTTACTACAGGCATTTGTTAATAGCAATAATGAACATAGTTATATATATCTATCAAGAGTAGATTAGAATATGCTATTTACCTTGTTATTCACCCTGCGGAGCAAACAAGAAGATGGAAATTGAAATAATCTCCACTCAGTTCATCAAACCTTCTTTCCCAACACCAAAACACCTGAAAATTCACAAGCTCTCTCTTTTAGACCAATTTGTGCCTTCTATACACACACCCGTGGTACTTTTCTACTCTGCTCTAGATCAGAACACCCAACCCAAAAATAATGACACCACTCAGCAAAGATTGAATCGGCTAAAGGAATCCTTATCAGAAATCTTGACTCACTTTTACCCCTTCGCTGGAAGGATCAAAGACATCTTTCCATAGATTGCAATGATGAAGGGGTTCACTATGTTGAGGCCAAATCAAGCTACAATTTGGTTGAATTTTTAAACCAATCTAATTTCTCTTCATTTATCCACAAACTCCTTCCAAGTCAACCCATATGGGAACAAGAACCAAACGAAGAATATGTGGCTATGATACAAGTGACATGCTTTCCATGCGGTGGCATAGTGATTGGTGCCTTAGTGTCTCATATGGTAGCAGATGGAGTTGGTGTTAGCTTCTTTTTGAAGAGTTGGGGAGCTACATCTCGCAGGGAATTTCCATATGAATTCCCAAAATTTAATTCCCCTTTCATTGATGCATTGTCAAAAGATTTAAACGTGATGGCTCTGTCTGACCAATTCTTGAATAAAGGTAGGCTTGATATGAGGAGATTTTTGTTTGATGCAGAAGCTATTTCTAAGCTAAAAGCCAAAGTGTCTAATTCAACAGTGCAAAATCCTACTCGAGTGGAGGTAGTATCATCCCTCATATGCAAATGTGCCTCAGAAGCTTTCAGGGGCAAATTCTGGTTTGGAGAGGCAAACTCTGTTAACACATGCTGTGAATCTGCGTCCAAGGGCAAATCCTGCTTTTCCAGAATCATGTATGGGTAATTTCGTTTGGACAGCTTTTGCTCTAATGAGTAAAAAAGAGTTACCCGAATTGGTGGTTGAATTGAGGGAAGCAGTGACAGGTATTAACGCAGATTTGTGAAAGGTTTCGAAGGTGAAGGAGGGTATGTAAGGTACAATGAGGTTTTAACAGAGATGGTTGAGAAAGCCTCGAGTGTTGCACTGACTAATAGGGTGAATTATGTTCATTGTACAAGTTGGTGTAATTTTGGTCTTTATGATGTTTGATTATGGATGGGGAAAAACCAACTTGGGTGTCTAGCACTACTACTTCCCCTGAAGTTGATTCTGTGTTTTTCAACTCGGTCCTCCTAATGGATACACCATCAGGCAATGGAATAGAAGCTTGGATTTATTTAAATGAGGATGTTATGACTGTATTGCAACAGGACAAGGAGCTCCTTGCTTTTGCCACCTTAGATCCAAATCCTTTACAAATAAACAGTTTTGTAACCAAGGCATGATGGATGGTCCATCTTAGCTAGCTTGATGCTAAGTTGTGTGGTTATGTAATTGGTACTGGTATGGAATCGTGTATTAAGTGTTTTTAAAATAAATTTAAATGAAATAATTATAATTATTATTTGGGCATTACTTCGGTACCCGCTCAAAGTAGAGGGTTTTGGAGCCCTCTCATTTTCGACCAATAGTAATAAAGTTAGTATTTAATGCGTTGTTGACTATTTCGTAGGTACAGTTTCACTAATTGCACTTAAGTAATTGCAGTTCAGTCCTGCAATTTTATTATTTATATAAAAATTTTCAACGAATTTTTTTATTATTTTTAAAATTAAATAGATTAATGAAATAAAAATTAAATTCCCCTATTAACCCTTAGTCTCTCCATCTGATGTTACTATTGTTCTTCCTTGCTTCACCATCATTCATGTCGCGCTCCCTCTAATTTGCTCTGCTTCATCATTCCATGGTATTTTATCGCTCAATCGTTTGGTTTTGTGGTGATTATAAGAGGGTTGAGCAGTTTGTGACGACATTGCAGTATCCAAGCGATTGAACTCGACATTTTGTCGCTGCACCTCTGTTTTCCCTTTGCGGTGCAAAGGAAGCATTCAACAGACAAAGAGGTTTTATTTGCTTTCCATCATTCTACATTTTCTTTAAGATCTAGGTTAATGATTAGTTGTAAGTTTTTTTAGGTTCCCCTTTAATAAAAAAACTACGTTTCTACTTTTTATGTTAGAATCTTAATAGGAATGATTGAATCATGTATGTATTTAGGTTAAAATTTGTGTACCTTTGCCTTTGTGAACTATGTATTGCCTGAATTAGTAGGCTAGAAGCCTATGATTCTTTTTGTGAGAATGGATTCCCTAATTGCTTGTATGTTGGTGAGAATTGATTCTTTTTGTTGCTCCTGATTTAGTAGGCTAGAAGCTTAATGGGTATCCAGATTGAATTGGTTAATAGTACAAAATTGTACTAAACTCCCTACCACTTAATCTAACTTTGAGTATAATGTAGGTACAATTTGTATCTTGTTGGGTGCTTCAATTAATTACATTTACATTGCTTTGGTGTAAGATTAATAGTTATAATTGTCTTGTGTTATTGTATAGATACTTATAAGATTAATCTGTATGCAGATGGAAAAATCTAATGATGTAGTGATTGGTAATTTAGATGATGATATAAAGCCTTTTCATGTTGTTAGTTCTGACGATAGTGCAAGTGATGAGGCAAATAATGTTATTGGTTCTGATAGTGATAGTGAGAGTATTAGTGATAATGAGAAAGATATACCTAATAATAGTGAACATAAAGTCTCAGGTGAAAATGAGACCTATTTAATTGATGTTGGAGTTGAAAAATTTAAAAGAATAGACGAATTGACTAATGAAGATATTTTGGGGCTAGATTTTGGTAGTGAAAAAGAAGCGGGTGATTTTTATGAGACTTATTCAAAGAGCTTGGGTTTTGCTATAAGGAAAGATGATGTAAAGGGGGATGCTAGGGGCCAGGTTTGAATGCGGCAATTTGTTTGCAATAGGGAAGGTCAAAGGAACTAAAAATGTGGGTTGATAGAAAAAGGGAACATAGACGATTGACCCGTACTTCATGTCCTACTAAACTCCGTGTTCACTATAATCTGAAGACAAATAGGTGGAAAGTGGTGTCATTTGTCTACACTCATAACCATGAACTATGCCCATCAGAATATAAGCACCTGATTAGTGCATATCATTGTATCCCGGATTCAGATAAAGCACAAATTGATAGCTTGCATGCACATGTGGTAAGAACTTGCCACATAATGGGTTATTTGGTAGCTCAGAGAGGGGGATATGGTAATATGAGTTTTTATGAGAAAGGATGTGTATAATTATCTTGATAGCAAAAATCGTATTCGGATTAAAGGTGGGGGACGCACGTGCTGCGTTAAGTTATCTTCGAGGCAAATCTAATAGTGACCCTGTGCTATTTTACAAGTACACGATTGATGAGAAGGATAGATTGAAGACCATATTTTGGGCAGATGGTGCATGTGTGTCTGACTATTTGTGCTTCGGTGATGTTCTAAGCCTTTGACACCACCTATAAAAAGAATAAATACCATCATCCTTTGGTTATTTTCTCTGGGTGTAATCACCATTCACAAATTGTTATTTTTGGGTTTGCATTGGTTCCAGATGAAACAATTGAAACATACAAGTGGGTCCTTGAAGCTTTTTTGCAGGCAATGTTCTACAAACAACCAAAATTTGTTGTGACAGATGGAGTGGAGCTATGAGAGAGGCCATTAAGCAAGTGTTTCCCAATGCATCACACAGATTATGTGCTTGGCACTTGCAGAAAAATGCATGTGAAAATGTAAAAAGTGCTTCTGTTTTACAAGACTTCTAGACTGTTGTGTACTCGAATTTCACCCTAGACAAATTGAAGAGTATTAGAAGAAGATGGTTTCGAAACATGGATTGGAAAGGAACAATTGGGTTACTAAAACCTACGAGAACAAAGCATTATGGGCCACAACATATTTCCGTGATAAGTTTTTTGGTAGAATAAGAACTACTTCTCAATGTGAGGCTATATATTCATTTATAAAGGCATGTGTAAGGAAGATGAGTAGTTTTGTTGAATTAATGCATAATATTGATCAAACCTTGAGAGAATACAGAAATAATGAACTCATTGCATATTACAAGTCATTATTCTCAGAACCTGTGTTGACTACACCATTATATAAGATTGAGAAAGATGCAGCTAAAACCTACACTCAAGAAATTTTTAAAGAAGTGAAGCGTGAGATTGAAAAGGCAGGTGCACTAAATGTTATTGAGCGAAGTGTAAGTGGTGAGAAGTTGTTCAAGCTGAGTGAGTATTGCAACCATGGTAAAGAAAAAAGTTTTGAATATGATTCTTCAAGGTCTGATTTTTGTTGTGAGTGTAGACTCTTTCAGTATCGTGGCATTCCATGCTCGCACATTATATGTGTGATGAAAAATGAACATGTTGATCACATTCCTAGAAGTTTGATCTTGGCACGATGGACAAAGAGTGCGGAGAGAAATTTCATGTCGGCTGATATGGTGCAGGAACTACCATCCGATGTGACCAATAGTTCTCAAATTGTTGCCTTGTCTGCTGCCTTTAGAAGGCTGTGCAGTGTTATCGAAAAAAAAGAGGACAATTTTCAATGATTTGATGGATGATGTATTCAATGTTGTTGAGAAGTATGAGAAGATAGTGGGTCAAGAAAGTTCTGAAAGATCATCAGTTAAAGTTAAAGAGGTTCGTGATCCAACTATTGTGAAAACCAAAGGTGCTCCTAAGAGGAAAAAATTTGCCATGAGGAGGAAGAAGTATTGCTCAAATTGTACTAGTACAGGACACACAATTAGGAGATGTCCAATGCGCAACGGATTAAATGCTATGAGTAAGAAGGATCTTGAGAAGTTGTCTTCAGACTCTTCTGACACATGCAAAGACCTTGATAGTGTAATGTTTCTTTATTTATCTATTTTTAATTTTTAACTCATTTATTTGCCTTTTTATTTTTAATATATTTGTTATTAATATTGGATTATTCTTAAATGTTAACTTTGCAGGATAAGGAATCATTGCTGAATGAAGGGTTTGGGGATGGTGACAATGTTGACACTGAAGCGATCGAAAGCCAAAATGTGAAAGTAAAAGTTTTCCTTTCATTTTTGTAAGCTAATTTTTGTTGTTGTTTTTGTTGTGTTTCTTATTAGTAACAACTTTATAATTTTTTTAGAAAGGGAAGGATAAAGCTGGGTATTCGTCTAAAAGAAAGAAAACAAAAGTAATAGGTGCAACTCAGGAACCACTGATTAGAGGGTCTGAGGATGGAGACAATGATCACCCCAAAGACATTGGAAGCCAAAATGTCAAAGTAAAAGTTTTACTATTTTGGAAAAAACTTTTGTTGTTGTTTCTGTTTTGGTTATATATAAACTTTTTTACAATGTTCTTAGAAAGGGAAGGATAAAGTTGATGAATCTTCTAAAAGGAAGAAAACAAATGTGTATGGGAAGACACATGAATCAAGGAAGGTGCATCACCTATTCTATTTGTCTTTCATTTTCAACTTGTGCCAATTGATTATTATTTTATGTTCATTTGTACTAATTATTTTTAGGATTTTCTTTTTTATTAGAAATGTGAGTTCGGTGGATGTTCTACTGGAGTTAAGCCTGTAGTAACTTAGGAGCAAAGTACCTTACCTGAAGTTCATGTTCCCTAATGTGCGCAAGGGGTGACCATTAATTGTAGTGTGGGTGTTGTTCCAGTGTACCCTCATAATTCCCACATTCCTCATTTCATCCTAATTCACAAGTGCATGTTTACCCGCCTAATACTCATGGTATTGTCTACCCTCATAGTACCCAAGTTGGTTTTTTATCCTCAGAATGGCCAACTGCATGTTTACCATCATAATTCAAATATTCATGGTGGCAATCAGGTTCCACAGGTTTGTGTCTTGTTTGTAATAGTACACTGTTTTAGTTTTTATAGTTCATTATTGCCATATTCTATGTTTGTTTTAATGAAAATTGAGAATTTCATTTTCGGTTCTTTTCTGGCATGGCAAATTTAAACAATGCCACATTTATTTATGAATTGCTTCAACAAGTTATGAAGAACGGTGGACAGAGCAATAACGGTGAGCTATTTCAATATTGTATGTTAATTTAAAATTCTTTTTTATTAATGTAATAAATTTGTCCATGGCTTAATACAGGTGTTTATAATGATACCACATTATCGGATTCTGATACGAGTCTAATCTTGCAAAAGTGAGGCGTGAACGATTTGAAATAGTCTACTTTTGATATCCTTAATGGGTATAGTTATTGTCCTTTAGACTAAGTATATATCTCATGTTGTTGATTGTATAAGGTCTTATTATGACCAACAGTTTTGTTAATGCATTTATAATTTGTACTGATGAAATCCTTAATAAGTGTTTGAAATCCTTAACAGTTGTTGTCCTTTGGACTAGGTATATATCTCAGGTTATTGTTTGTGATATGCTTATATTTTCAAAGTAATTCTCATAATATAGTAATCCTTAATGAGTGATTTTGCTATTTCTAGTTACTATTTTGATAGTTCTGAATGTTAGTATAGTTTTTTTGTAGCTTGGCCTTTTTGGCCCATTATTCACCAAAAAAAAAGTAATTCTCATAATAAAGTAACATGACCCTAGTAGTGTATAAGAACACTTTACATGCCTAAAATCAGTAATAAGTTAAATAAGGTGAACAAATTAATAAATTTAAATAGAATGTAAGAACAAGAAATATATATTGAGAACGCTTAATTCGCTAAAATTAAAAATAAATTGTTAAGGTTAAATATTTTGATCTATACTTCTAGTACAATCATTAACATTTTATAATTTTTTTGATTTATTTCTTATTAAAATTTTAAATGATGAAACTTTCAAAGCACATGTTGAGAAATTGTGATAACGAATTAAATTGATTTTATTAATTATTAACATATTCTGAATAAGTGCCCAGATGCCCGTATTAATTAATTTGTAGTAAACCCTAAAAATTAATTTGAAGTAAACCATAAAAATTTAAACAATCATTGTTCAAACCGAAAAGATTGATTAAAACTTATAATTAGCGCTTAAAAAAAGTAGCAATTTTTCCTAATTATGATATAAGTACTAGAACAAATATTACGTTAAAAATAACTAACCAAATGCGTGCATCACATGGGTATTATATATAGTTTGATGAATATTTGCATACTTAATGTAATAGGTAAATTCATGAATTAATTAATGTTTATTGGCTAATTCAAGATCAACTACGATTTATAATATAATAAAAATTTATTTAATTGTGTAGTTGATTTCCTTAAAAGACGACCTAGATTGAACCCTAATATACTATTTTGTCAAAAGCATTTCCACCAAATAAATGAGAGTCCAAATTTCCCACAAGAAAAACATATTCATGATGAAGAAAATACAAGTATATCCTCTACTATTTAAAAATTACAATATTATATTATAATTAATAAATGATATAATAAAATATATTGTAATATTATCATATCATATTATAATATATTATATTACAATATTATATATTATATTATATTATATTATATTATATTATATTATATTATATTATATTATATTATATTATATTATATTATATTATATTATATTATATTATATTATATATTATAAATTATATATTAAATTAATCAATATTAAAAAATATATCATATTGTTTTTTCTAAAAAAATAAGTCAAAAGGTGTGAGTGAATAAATTAAAAAAAATTGGTATTTGACCTCAAGTATAATAAATATTTTTTTAGAACAATTTATTACAGGCATTTATTAAAAGCAATAATGAACAGAGTTATATATATCCATCGAGAGAGTAGATTAGAATATGCTACTTACCTTGCTATTCACCTGTAGAGCAAACAAGAAAGATGGAAATTGAAATAATCTCCACCCAGTTCATCAAACCTTCTTCCCCAACACCAAACATCTGAAAACTCACAAGCTCTCTCTTTTAGACCAGTTTGTGCCTTCTATACACATACCCGTGGTACTTTTCTACTTGCTCAAGATCAGAACACCCAACGCAAAAATAATGACACCACTCAGCAAAGATTGAATCAGCTCAAGGAATCCTTATCAGAAATCTTGACTCACTTTTACCCCTTCGCTGGAAGGATCAAAGACAATCTTTCCATAGATTGTAATGATGAAGGGGTTCACTACGTGGAGGCCAAAGCAAGCTACAATCTTGTTGAATTTTTAAACCAATCAAATTTCTCTTCATTTATACACAAACTCCTTCCAAGTCAACCCACATGGGAACAAGAACCAACTGAAGGATATGTGACTATGATACAAGTGACATGCTTTGCATGCGGTGGCATAGTGATTGGTGCCTTAGTGTCTCATATGGTAGCAGATGGAGCTGGTGCTAGCTTCTTTTTGAAGAGTTGGGGTGCTACTTCTCGCAGGGAATTTCCATATACATTCCCAAAATTTGATTCCCCTTTCAGTGATGCAATGTCAAAAGATGTAAACGTGATGGCTCTGTGTGGCCAATTCTTGAATAAAGGTAGACTTGGTATGAGGAGATTTTTGTTTGATGCAGAAGCTATTTCTAAGCTAAAAGCCAAAGGTTCTAATTCAACAGTGCAAAATCCTACTCGAGTGGAGGTAGTATCATCCCTCATATGCAAATGTGCCTCAGAAGCTTTCAAGGCAAACTCTGGTTTGGAGAGGCCAACTCTGTTAACACATGCTGTGAATATGCGTCCAAGGGCAAATCCTGCTTTTCTAGAATCTTGTATGGGTAATTTCGTTTGGACAACTTCTGCTCTATTGAGTAAAAAAGAGTTACCTGAATTGGTGGTTGAATTGAGGGAAGCAGTGATGGGGATTAACTCAGATTTTGTGAAAGGCTTTGAAGGTGAAGGAGGGTATGTAAGGTACAATGAGGTTTTAACAGAGATGGTTGAGAAAGCCTCGAGTGTTGCACTGACTAGTGGGGTGAATTTCGTTCATTGTACAAGTTGGTGTAATTTTGGTCTTTATGATGTTGATTATGGATGGGGAAAACCAACTTGGGTGTCTTGCACAACTACTTCCCCTGAAGTTGATGCTGTTTTTTTCAACTTGGTCCTCCTAATGGATACACCATCAGGAAATGGAATAGAAGCTTGGATTTATTTAAATGATGATGATATGACTGTATTGCAACAGGACAAGGAGCTCCTTGCTTTTGCACCTTAGATCCAAATCCTTTGCAAATAAACAGTTTTGTATCTAAGGCATGATGGATGATCCATCTTAGCTTGATGATAATTTGTGTGGTTATGTAATTGGTACTAGTATGTAACCGTGCTTCGCACGGGATTGTGTTAAGTGTTTTTAAATAAATTTGAATGAAATAATTATAATTATTATTTTGCATGTGTCTATTACTTTTATTTCAACCAAATTTGATGAGAGAGAAGATTGAGGTCATTGCAAATTTTAATTCTACCAAGTACCAATATTTAAAGGCATAACAAAACAGTAAAACACGGTTTGAGATAAAAATAATTTAAGTGACTTTCTGACTATTTGTATCAAATACTGTGATTTAATCTTTCATACACTTTTCATGAGACTGTGGTATATGTATTAGCTCACTCTGTTAAGGAACTACGTATACTTCGTTTGGTTCTGCGTTTCTACGATACGAAATTATGATTTGTGAAATTGATTTTAAATCACTTTCATTTAACATGTTTTGTAAGATGTGTATCATTTATCGCAATCATTAATTTCTAGAATCAATTTTACTCAACTATAAATCAAACATACACGTAATTTAGTTACCGTAGTAATTTCTGTATAGCTGTCTGGATTCCTTAGTATAATAAGGATACCATCGAAGGTTCTTAGTATAGCTTTACTAGTTTATACAGTTGGTGTGATTTTGTAACTCGTTAAGCATTGTGACTATATACATCATTATTTTTATGTTATAGTTAATTATATAACTTTGTATGTCCCCTGGTTTTATTTGTTGTAGAAGTAAATGTATTCTAATATTCTAACTACGGAATTGGATATTATAAATGTGAGGCTTTTTTGACGACAAAAAAATACTAAAATAATGTTGTAAAAAAAGTTTATCTTAATGGGGTGATTTGTAACACACGAGAAAGAGATGAAAGAAGAAGCGCAATATGGGAAGTGAAGGTGGCAGTGGCCGTGGGATGGGGGAGGGATGATGGAAGTAGGGTTACTAGTTTGAGTAAAAAGAATTTCAAAAAGTAGGGGTGAGGGTGCAAATGGTAAAAAGGGTGCTACAAGCAATCCCCTGAAATAAAGTCTAGGCCGAACATGATCTGGCCCAAGGCCCAGGCCCAGGCCCAAACTAAGGTAGTGGATGAGTGGAGATCCATATGACCATATCTAAACGACGACCATTGCTATTCACACCGGGAATTTTGCTATTCCCACCCCCCAATGTTATTGTAATAAGTGAAACTTCCAATAATACCCCCAGTAATATTTTAAACCCATTAACCCAGCAGATCCCTCCCTCTCCCATTTCATTGCCTCTGTCTCTCTCTCTGTCGAACTCACCCTCTTTGCCGAGAACTCCGCAAGTCCGCCATTGGAGACGCCATTGAAGGAGCTTAGAGATTTGATCATCAACAGGTACTCTTCTACCCATTCATTGCTTTGTTTTTGGGTAAATAGTAGATTAAACTTGGCTGCAAGGGAAGAAAAATCGTTTACAGTCTCACGGTTTCTCTCCGGACAAAAGTGTCCGCACTAATTATAGATAACAGGTAGACACGGGTGTCCGGACACGTACGCGGACAAGGTTGTCCGGAGGGGATAAACCACAAGCTGTTGCGGACAATGCTGTCCGTAGGGTTTACGGACGACCTTGTCCGGAAAGGAATACAGACACTCTTGTTCGGATGTTAATACACAGAATGAAAAGTTAGCATACGGACAGGCACGTCCGTACTACCAACGGACAAGAATGTCCGTATGGTATATGTATGTGTATGTGTACACATACGGGCAAGCTTGTCGTACGTGTTAATTTTTTTTAAAATTTGTTTTTTTTAATCAATTGTGATTTTTTTTACAGTATGGTTTAAAAAGGCGGTGCAAGAGGTAAGGATGGTTCATCCAGCAGAGGTCGGGGTGATGCGCAAGAGCGAATCTGACTTACTGCATCTGCCCGAGCACGTAAAGGACAACAAGTTGAGCAACCTGTGCAGCAGGATGACCCAACACCCACAGAGGAAGTGCTGCAACAGGTTGTTTACGAGGGAGGACCACGAGATACCTCTTTGTTGAGGTCATATGAATCTCACGTTGCACGACATTTGTGGTCGGGCGAGGTAGGTAATTTTTAATTATTAAGTTAAGTGTGAATGTCCGTTAATTTGTTTAGAAAGTAAAATAATGATTTTTTATGTGTGGTACAGGATAGGGGGACGTTAAAGGTAATCACCCACGTGAGGAAGCTGAGAAGGCCACAGAATGATTATGTCCGAGACATTGTGGATGACTCAGGTCTGGGACCACTAGTAGAGGGTACCCACTCACTTGTTGACAGGAGCTTGCTGTCTGCGTTTGTAGAGAGATGACACAAAGATACATCCAGCTTTCATCTGCCAGTGGGTGAGATGACCATCACATTGGATGATGTGAACAACTTACTTCATATACCGGTACATGGTAGGTTCTTCTTCTTGCCATCATTGGGTAATGATGAAGCGAAGGAGTTGTTGGTCACATTACTTGGGGTTTCATATAGTTGAAGTTGACTAAACGTCTCTAGAAGGGGGGGGTTGAATAGAGACTTAGAATATTTTTCCTGAAAGTGCACACTTAAATTTAAGTTGAGACGTGATCTCAAGTTGATATTTGGAGTCTCAGTTAGAAGAGATGTTGTCTCAACAATGTGATTATAATCAGATTAGATTTGATAGTTTTATAGTTAATTGCTTGATTAATTTATCAACTTAATAACAGATATGCAATATAAGTAAGAAATGAAGGTAAAGAGATGCACACACAGATTTATACTGGTTCACCCACAACCTTGGGCTACGTCCAGTCCCCACCACCTGTGAGATTTTCACTATTGACAACCTGTCAATACAAGTATTCTTACAACCTCTTCAGGACGCACGCTCTCAATCCAAGACTAGGATCTCTCTCCTATCTCAGATGAGATACAGATACAATAATTGATATTTTGAGTGTGTTCTAGCTTTAGCACATAAAGTGTGTTTAGACAATGATTCTTAGCTAGAGGAACCTTCTTCTTACAATGATTTACAGATTGGTAAAGATAACAGAAGAAAGGCAATCAGACTTCAAGAGCTCTCTGTTGAGATCTGTTTAGTTCTTTAGGCTCTTGAGATGAGACGTGAGCTCTTATCTGAGATGAGATGAGATGTGATAACTGATGATTTTTCAAGCACGTCTCTTCATTTGTGTTACAGTAGCTTTCAGCTATTTATATGAGTGCAAAGTAGTCGTTATTTGTTGATGAGACTTCCTTGGAGTCGTTGGGATATAGCTATTAGAGACAGGGCTCTTTTCTGGACAAGGGACAGCTTTTGGATGATGTGAACTGTTGACAGCTTGCAGTGTACTTCCTTGTCCTTGTGCTGACTTGGCTTTTTGCTTTTCGTAGGTTGACTTTACGTGGGACTCATCATTTGTTCAGATGATTAGAGCTTGTATCTCTTCTTGTTCCTCGTGTCTCTTCTGATGAGCTTACATCTGTTCAGTGAGCTTTCCATCTGTTTAGTGAGCTTGCGTCTCAAGCTGATCTAGGATCTCTTTTAAGAGTCTGTACCGTCTTCACAGATTTTTGAGAATCTCCTTTTTGATATATGATGATGTTCTTTTGTATCTTTGATCAGATAAGTTTACGTGGCTTGAGCTTGCATCTCTCTATTGAGCTGTCGTCTCAAGCTGTTCCAGAAGCTGTTCAAAAAAGCTCTTCTCTTGATGCTCAGTGAGGTCTTAAGATTCTTAGCTTGACTTTCTTTTATTCTGATCATTATTCCTTGAAGGATCCTGCAAGAGTTACTAAGGAATCTGCTAAAGACTTGAACAGCTTGATTAGCAAATAACAAGATGTAGTATTATTTTTCTTTCTTTACTTAGCTCATGACTTTCTTTACAGGTTTGGCATATTAAAAACTTTATGTGATTGAGTTTGTTTCAACAATAGTAACATCTTACTGCAATAGTTAACATTAAATAAACTTTATTTCAGGTATTATGTAATCAATGTTAAGTTGTAACAATTTTAAACATCTTACTGCAATAGTTAACATTAAATAAATTGTTTGTTAGGCTTGGATTTTGGAACACTTTCTGCATGTTACACATGGAGAGAGGAGCCCTGACTATGTAGAGGGCATGCCATTGTCTAGGAGGTTGAGGCTGCATCGTCCTGTGGGTGACGTCGTGAACGTACGTCAATACTTGGATCGGATACGGCACTCAGACATCATTTGGACATCGTACACTACAACATTTTTGTGTTTTCCCAACAGTTGAAAAATGTAGCGGAAACTATGAATATTGTTGCCTAAATGCATAGGCAACAGTTTTCAACTGTAGACTGTTCTAATGTATCCTATTTGTTTAGGCAACAGTTTTTGACATGTTTTGGCTACACTCTTGAAAACTGTTGCATATGCGTTGAGAATAAGGAACAGTTATAGGTCGAATTACATGCAACAGTTTTCACATGTTGTCATTTTTCAAATACAGTTTATAAATGTTGTCTAAAATATAAAATGCAACAGTTAACAATTGTAAACTTCAACCAATAGGAAACATTTATTAACTGTAATTGTAAAAGTAGGCAACAGTTTTAGTTGTAACTTCTAACACGCTATATGCAACACTTATTAACTGTAAACGTAAACATAGACAACAGTTTTAGTTGTAACTATAGTACGTTATAGGCAACATTTATAACTGTAAATGTAAACATAAATAACATTTTTAATTGTAATTAAATATATCCTTTAAAAACATTTGGACAATTATAACTTAGAAAAATAATTAATTAAATTTTAATGATAATAATTTAAATATAAATTTATTTTGATCTCATTATTTACACACACACATGTAATGAAGAGATAATTCATATTATAATAGGAAAAGTGTTTATATTGAATTTTAAAGTAACCATTGTGCATACATGAGAGTCAATAACAAGAAAACTAGTTGATTTGATAAACAATATTAATGGGTCCAACATGTCCCACAAAAAAATACGTTCCAAAACATAAAATGTCTAGAAATCAAAGTGAATTAGGACATTGTTTAGCATGATCAAATCCCATCTTCTTCCAAGTCTTCATCGGCATATTCCAAGTCTTCATTTGGATCACTTTCGCATATATCACCTTGATACATGAAATAGCACAATATCAACTTAAGGCTTGTCATATGCATATTCAATTTAGAAAAGAGAAAAGTTTCACTACACACACACACACATGCAAGTTACCTTTCCAATATTTGGAGCATGTGTTGATGTAGAAGAAGGAGCATGTGGTTGTCCTACTACCCTCTGTGCACTACCAGCATCTCCAGGAGATGATGCTAATAAACCTTGTAATGACTCTAAATCAACTCCAAAGTGGCCATGTTGCAACAAAACCTTAACATCATGTTTTAATTTACCCAACTCATCTGACATAGTGGTCTATCTTATCATTTAATGAATTCACCTCTTCATTATGTGCTTTTTTCATAGCATTCATCTCTGCATTTCGCTTCAAAGAAGTTTGTGTGACATTTCTCCCATAACAACGCACTGATCCTGGGTGTTCCTTCCCAAACACAGCTTGAAAAGCTTCATCATTATTTCCATCATCATTTTCAACTATTTCTTGCAATTGGGTCTAGTGCAAAATTTAAAACAATGTTATACAGTAATATTAAATGTGTTTCTTAAACCAATAAAAATAAAAAACAGCCACAATAACAGTAGCAACAACAGAAAAAAAAGAAAAAGCAGTAGCGAACAACAGGAAAAAATTAAAAGGTAGCAGCCGCAAAAAAGTAAGAAAAATAGTAGCAGGAGCAGTAAAATAAAAAATTAGCAGCAGAAAAATAAAAATAGCAGCAAAAAAACAACAGCAGAAAAATAAGAACAACAACAGAAAAAAAAACAGCAGCAGAAAAAAATAGCAACAAAAAAATATAAATAGAAACAAAAAACAATAAAACAGCATAAAAAATAAAAACAGCAGCAGAAAAAAAAGATAGCAGCAGAAAAATAAAAACAGCAATAAAAAAACAGCAAAAGAAAAAACAGCAGTAGAAAAAAGAAATCAGCAGCAAAAAAATAAAAAAAATCATCTGCAGTAACAGAAAAATAAGAAGAAACATCAACAATAGCTGCCAGAATATAACTAGTTTGTGACTTACAATCACGTTATCCAGTTTCCTCATCTAGATGCTTTCCTTTGTTGCCTTTTCGATTTTCAATGAAGACTTCTGCTTGGGAAGGGTCTCTATTATCCTTTGCACGTTGTAATAGTACACTGTTAAAAATGTATATACATATATCATAATTCATTGAATTTGAAATAACATAAGGAATATTGGCATACATACTGAAAAAAAGAGTCATTTGGAGAGAGCTCTAAATAGTTAAAAAATATAAGTTAAATTGGTACAAGTTTTTATTTTTGTGGCTTTTTATGGAAGGTAGCATCCTCCTTACTAGTTGCCTACTTAACTGACTTAGAACCTAGGAATAGAATATGGAAGCTCCTTCCTTCTTTAGTTGATACTACTATTAGCAAGATACTTGCCAAATATGTCAAAAAAAAATTATATTACATATCATCATCCTAAATTAGTTGTGCTATAAACTATGGGATTATGTCTATGCCATGCAACACAAAGAAGGGCAAAGAGAAATAAGTCAGTGCAAATTACATAGGGCATAAGATTACACATTAATTTAAATAAAAAGGGTAAAGAGAAAGATCACCGACCTCAAAAAGTGAGAATGAGTAAGGAAAAGAAGAATATGTAACTTGCTTTGTATAGAATTCCACTCGATGAAGAACTGTAGGAAAAAAATACTAATTATTGGAAAAAAATCTAAAGCAAATAAGAAGAAAAAAAGTAATAATAAAATAAGACATGATCAAATTAATAGTAAAGAGGGTAAAATAGTATACGCTAACTTTATTAATTTTATTTAACATTTATCAACTAAAGGAAATGACCCATTTCGGTAAATATATCTAACATTAATTTAACATTTATTTAACATTTATCTTGTTAAATATATCTATATATATAATTGCAGCAATGAAAAGAAAGAAAAAGGTGAACGGGTCATAATTATATCTTTGAATCAATTTTTTTAAAAATTCTCTCATAACAATGACGACAAATCTTCAATAAAAAAGGATATAGCAATCATGATACAATGATGAGGATGAATGATTAATTGGAGCTTTTAGATATAGCTAGCACTACGTGAAGGCAAAAAACTAAGCATTTAGAGAATCACAACGTATACATTAATACCTAACTTTTATAATAAAAAAAATCAACACCAGATCATAAGTGGTTTGTTTTTACATTAAAAAAAAAGCAAAAATTCAACTACCAATTAATAAGATTATTAATAATTCTCAAAGCAACATCACATATATGCTTCAAGCCTTCCTCTCTACGAGCATAATAGACCTGTTTAGAGGGTAAATATACCTATATATAAAATTGTAAGGGGTGCCCATGCCTTGTGTTTAGAGGGTAAATAACTCCCCTGCCTAAACAAAACATTTTCTTGTTACAGAGCATATACTAGACCCATTTAAATTGTGACAAGTGACCGTTCAAAATATTTTATTGCTTTTAATTGTGACCAGTGAGTCAAGGCATAAACATTTACTTAAAAGGAAGATAGTGCTTTTGTTTAATAAATGGATTAAAATCCCAAGAAACCAATTTCGTTCTGCATTATTATTTAACTGCACCTGAGGGGATTAACATTGTATATCTTCTTTGTGCTATAAAATGTAATATGATCATAATTGCCCATATGACAACATTTTAATTTAAGTAACTGAATTTTAAGCCTTCCGTTAAGGACCTAACTATTAATGTGGTTTTTGACTTTTTGGACAGAGTGGAGCTTAATTCTGATAATTTGTTATTTGAGTAAATTGAGTTTAATATTTGTTCTATTTTCATTAACCCCCAATCAGGCCAGTAGACAACCAGTTAAATTTGGCAGACATTGATACAATCAAAGTGATTGGTGCAACACAAATGGACTAATCAGGTCTATACATAAGTATGTTTTGGTCATTTACTAGAAAGTGACATTACTTCTCTTTAAATTCCTGCTACCTATGTATTTGGTATAAACCTATTGTTTAGTTTCTTAATGGCCATGAATAACCACCTAAGTAGAGGATTTATTACTATTTGATTAAATATATACTTATGCAGAGAGCTTCCTAATGTTTTCACTAGTTGGTGAACAAGGTAAGGAGATGGTTTTGGATAAATTATGATTAGGCCAAGATAATTTAGTGTGATAACTAGATTACTACTTGAATAGGATCAGATATGAATTTGACATGAGCTATAAAGGGGGAGGGTTGCATTGGATAGGGAGAGTAAGGGCCTAAAACAGAACTTGCAAGCTAAAAAGAAATGAGTTTGACTCCTTAAAAAAGGCCTGTTATTTTCATCTATATAGCCAATGCCAAATAAACTAAAAAAAATTGGTGTGCACTGTAACTTGTAAACTGGTCCTGAACTTGGTTTTAATAGGGGAAAAAAGCAAACCTAATGATTTTCACCTTGATACACAAATGCAGCAAAAGAAACCCAACAACTGCAAGCACATAAAAAAACGTAGGGACACTTTCAATCTTAGCAAAGCTCATTAATTTATAAAAATTTGTCTTGTCTATAGGCAAATCAATTATCTAGCATGAACTTGATAAGTTAAAGATCTTAGTGAACAAAAAACAATTGAAACGTATTGAATACTCTTCTCCACTGTGTTATATATTATCTCTAGCGCTTGACACATGTTGCCATATGACAACAAATGGTATTCCTACAACCATTGTTGAAATTGAAGGCTAATACTATCTAACTCACATTAACATACTTTCTTGGTATGCATAAGAAGCCTACGTGAAGGAATGGAGTTATGGTTGGCTGAAAAAATTAATGTTCACTTCAATTTTCTTATTAGTATTTATTTATATAATTATAGCATTATCTACACTCCAGGGTGACATTGGACCTAAATTCTCACTCACTCTTTGTTCTTAAACACTAGGTTTCCCCAAATCCCAATCCCACTCAACATTCTGTCCATATTTGAATTCTTTCTTTCCAATTTTAAACCTGATTTATTTTTTTTTCAAGAAAACTCATCACAGCTACCTTTTTTTAAGACACTCCAGAATGACTTTAGTGATTAATGGTTCCAAATGTCACTCTTTAAAACATAGACAAGATATTTTATCTTCAATGGTGAAAGGGAAAAAACAAGTCCAGAAACAAAAGAGAACAAAAATCATATTTATTCTTTTACAAGTTTCACACACTAGTATATGAAAAGCAGAACTAAACTTGAGATCAAAACAATCTCAATTTTTTATTCTTATCTCCCATGTACAACCAACCCTTATCTCTCACGGTTAATCTCATTATTCTATATTTAGATTTTTAGGTACCTCTCTCTCTCTCTCCCTTCTTTCTCGTTAAGTGCAGGGGGAGAATTGCAATGTTCAACACTGTTGCTATTCCAACTAAACCAGAACCGGTTCCACGTTCTGCAGGGGAAACGTGCAGCTGAACCTCCACACAGTAGTAGCACTAAACCATTAATAGACTCCAAAAGAGTAGCAGCAACATTGCCATATCATAGCAATAAGTTAATTCTTTTGATGCTCAACTAATGTGGTGATCTTTATCTTATTAAATTCATGGTTTTCAGACTCTCTAATGATAACCTAGAAGACCTTATGTTATATTGTACAACAAATTGAAATATGAATCAATAGTAATTATTCAGAGAGTGAAGAGAAAGGAACCTGTGTGGCTTGAACCCTAGCCACTAGTTGTTAGAGCAGAACGTGAGAGCGAAGAGCAAAAAGTAGAACGAAGAGCGAAGAGCGATGACGATGCGAACGAAGAGAAGAGTGTAGATCGAGTGCAGATCTTGGACGCGAACGGAGAGGATGGCGACGCGAACGGAGAGCACAGAGGAAAGCATAAAAGAGGGAAGGTTTTTTTTTTCAAAGAGTGAAGGGGGAAGGTTTTTTTCCTGGGCAATTTGGTTATAGTTTTGTTCTATGAATTCATTTTTGTTAATTCAAACAATCTTAGTTTTGTTTAATTTTTTTAATTTTGTTTTTGTTCTTCTTTTAACTAAGATTTGATAAAGACTATTGGAGGGAATACAAATAATAAGTTAGGAGCCAATATTAAAATTTATAGACAACAATTTACAAGTGTTGAGATTTATATTAAAAACTAATGCAACTATTAAAAATTGTACTTAATGTCAAATTTAAATGCAACAGTTTTAAAATGTTGACCTTTATAAAAAAATAAAGTTACAATTTAAAATTTTTCCCGAATGAAGAAAAGGGAACAATTAGCAACTATTGTAAAGCATTTGTTGCATAAAACACACATTTTCTGACAACAATTTTAAACCGTTCCCTATTGTATGTTTAGGCTACACTTTTCCACCTGTTGGAAACAAATGTGTTGCCAGAAGCCAAAAATGTTGTAGTGGTATATCACTCATAGAGCATATCGTCCATTCCATGATGTCTGTTGGTATTATGGATACATCACATCCGGTGGTGCACCATTACCTCACCTTCCAGACCGGGTCTTGCGACAGTATGGCCATGTACAGAGCATTCCCCCTTCACCACATGAGGAGTTGCCAGTGCCTCCCTCAGTTGATGTTCATGCCCATTTCATCCACTACCACAACCATTTGTTGGATGAGAGTAGGAGGGGACCTCTTGTCTCTCATGCAGGGGAGTGCACTTAGGGATATTTAGACTGGTTTTCGACAGGTTTCACATCCGTATCTTATACCACATGATGATAGGGTTCATGATCCATTGCCTCGTAGAGTGCCGACAGTCGGTGGGAGCCAGGTCGGTGGGAGCCAGGATATCCCTAGTGGGACCCCAGAGGATAGTTCTCATCAGGTATATCTTTGTGAAATAGTATTAAATAATTTTAACATATAAAATCTATTCGTTAATTACTTACATGTTTGTTATGATGTAGGCTCTCTTTGCGGGAATCACGGAGAGACTTCAGGCATTATTGAGTACGGACATGTGTGTACCAGGGTCGGATGGTGAGATGCTGACACATGAGATGTTGAGGATGGCCCAGTTAGGCCAACAGTATGAATGCAAGAGGATCACTAGCACTTACCAGCGGAAGAGGAGGGGAGGGGGCGGTTCAACCTCTTAGATGATATGTTTTTTATAAATGTATTTTGTATGGGCTGATAACCCTTTTGGATTATCTAAATAGTATTATAAGTTTACTCGTTCCTTCATTGTCTACTTAACGTTAGTTTACAACAAGTTAATGATAGTAGGTACATGTTGGGTCTCATTGTCACTAAATAAGAAAGATAAATGCAAGCCATTCTCTCATAATATGGAAATTCCCAAGCCTCGGCCTCTGGCAGACGATTAGCTCGCCAATTGTAAAGCAGTGGGTGGTATAGGACATCATCCTTCAATTCAACTGCATGTTGTGATAATCACAATATTAATTAAATTAATATAAATAATTTAAGATAAAAATTAATTTAAGAATGGTTAAATACCTGAACAAGTGATTACCATAAACGTAACCAATGCAAATAATTTGATGTGATGATTTAGGATGTCCTCTAAGTGGGAAAATTGTCATGGATCCTGATTTTGACAGTGACACAAGCACCAAGTTATACCTAGATGCTATGACATAACCCATATCTGGTAGTGTCATCCACTTGTCAACTGAAACTGTTTTCCCACAATCAACAAATAAAGACATCCTTAACTAGTTAAAGCGGTCAACTCCACCAAACAATTGAATATATTGAGCACGGAAGTGTACAAGTTCTCTACTCAATTCATCACGGATCACAGGCCAAGAATCTTCACCAAACCCTAATGATGCAGCAATTGCACGGTAACCACAATTCCCATATGCTTCAACATCATCTACCCTGACAATAAATGGATGTAGAACTGATGGAAGCTGATCTAAATAGTAACCTGTTTTGTGCATCTAGGTTGAGATTGAACACCAGTTGGCTGAGTAGAACAACTTTCATGTGTGAATGCATGGAATCTACATGCTCAAAAAATGAGGGATCACGGCTTAGTAGAATATTTGGACTTGAACTTTCCCTTTACCCCCCTTTAGTCTTAATTTTGTCAGGAGGGGGACACATTGAAGTGGTCTCTGGAAATGCCACTTCCCACATTTTAGACTTCAACACCACCTTTCCAGAAAGATCAAGTTCTTCAATCTCCTTAACACTTCACCACACTCAGGTTGAATTGATAACCACAACCAGGCCCATCAACGCCACCATCATAAATGTCAGTTTCATCCAATGGGTATGAACCTCAGTATAGGCAGTTGGTATCCCATACCAAACGTATCTGTCATTAGAAATCCAATTAGTTTAATGATTAAAGAACGAAATGCAAGTACATTTATAGTTATTATGTTACCGGGCTAGCTGGCATGCGCAAGGTAATCCATGTGTGTTTCTCATGGTTGCAACCACAAGCAGAACTGTCGATACCGACATAGTTAATGCGTTGCTTCTCACCATCAATAAGAGTCAAAGCATTATGGGACACTAAACCTCTCAGTTCATTGTAAAGAGGATTATTGAAGCGATGTTCAACTACCATTATGCTCCTCTGAAATGAAGCTTTAATTTCTGTATGTTGGAGTATGATCATGTTGTTCATAGCATCCCAACAATTGCACAAGTCACCTCGAGAATCTTGAAGCAAGTTCTTCAACCTTGAATGAGCACCCTCAACCCTATCAAAACAAAAATTACATTAATCTACTCATCTGTGTACAATGCATTAACAAAACAATAAATAACCAATTTATAAATTTAAATTATAACACCTGTTAGTTGTGGTCATGCCTAGATGCATCACTTATTGATCCATGCATCAACAAACTTTTCTTATGAGGAATTAGCCAAGTATTTTTCACATAATTCAAGAACAGGCCAAAAGGTAAACACATTTGTTCAAAATACTCCAATTGCATCTCAAAATCACTTTCTGTGGAAGAATGCATTAAACTCATCCAAGTATCCATAATAGGTTGCCATTCTTGTGTGTGAGACACATAGGTCCTGAATTTTGCCTTCACATTCTTAGCAATATGAAACTGACATAGTACCTGAGTAACATTAGGAAAAACCTTCTCCACTGCATTCATCAGAGCAATATCCCTATCAGTAACAATAACCTGTGGTGATACATCAGGAAATGGAATCATGCTTTTTAACTTGTCCAACACCCACGTGAAGTTATCTGCTTTTTCTTGTTCCATGTAAGCAAAGCCACTGAAAATGTCAACTCAGTGGAAGTAGTAACACCCACAACCTAAAGCAATGGCAACCTGCATTTGTTGGTTTTGTAAGGGGTGTCAATAATTAACACAGTAAAAACAAGTTTAGCAGCTTCAATGCATCTGGATGTGTCCATACAATGTCTCTAACAACATCTGAGTCCTCATGTCTTCTATGCCAATATACATACTATCTCTTTCCATTAACTTCATCAGGTGTTGCAACTCTGTCCTTGGACCCCTTAGTGATGTTCGACAGGCTTGCCGGGCATTATAAATTTGTTTGATGGTAGTCACATTATCCTTATTGTGCTCCTTCAATGTCAGTAAGATATTCCTTGGCTTAACCATGTTCTTTGTCATGTCATTCACTAAGGACAACTCATCGAAATTTAGACGACCAGCATAGGCATGACCCTCCAAATTTTCTGCTACCTCATGGTTGTGATAACCACAAACTACATTCAGTCTCCAACCATCACCTGTACTTACTGGTCTTCCTCTCAACCTGAAAAGGACAATCACATTTTTTTTGTCCCGGTTCCTTTACGGATCAACTGATTCTTGTATGGTTTATACGTTCCACTCCTTTCACAACCCAATACAAGCGTTGTTTTCCGACCATTCCCTCCAGCGTCTGACCTCACAATAACCACAACAATACATGTCTCATTGCTGTTTCCCGCACCCATTTCAACAATTCATCTCTATTGTCAAATATCTGGTGACAAATAATTGAATATTAACATCACACATTTGACTTAAACATATGTATGAAGGACTTATAAATTAACTTAACTAACCTCATTCGTCGTAAAAGTATCTGAGTAATCAGTCATTTCCTCCATAGGGTTATCCGTCACATCAAACATCTGCATTAAATTCACATTTAGTATTTAATTTATTCATAAACAATATATATTTTTATTTATTACCTCTAAATCATTTTCATAGGCATATTCCGCTCTGAATTCTTCATAAATGTGTTCCCAGCAACTTCCTCCCATTACTGCATGTTTTTTGATGTCAAAACCAATAACAAAAAAAATTGACATGAGAAACATGAATATTAAACTCCCCATACACATATGGCCACGTCTGTCCGTAAGTCTTCCTTCTCTTCTACGGACACAAGCGTCCGTAGGATACTATGGCCAACCAACCCATACATACGTCCGGACAGACTCTTCCGTCATTCGTACGGACAAGTGAGTCTGTCCACAAGTCCGGACACGTCCGTCCACCGTATGCGCGTCCGGACAGGTGAGTCCGCATTCGGTTTTTTCTTCCCACGGACAAGTGTTGTCCGTATTATATTTAAATTTTACATTTTTTAACTACGGACCAGGTTTGTCCGGACGTCTCTACGGACAACGTCGTCCGTTTATTTTCAGTAATGTCTTACGGACAACTTTGTCCGTATGATTCTCACGGACAAACGTGTCCGTAAACCGTAAAAAATTGCGATTCTCATTCGAACGAGCTACCGTGCATCTAAGTGGGTAAAAAATAGTACAAAAATAGTATTATAGGAAGAAGAAACTAATATTTAAATATTGATCAAAGTGAAGCTAATAGTTGATCAAAGTGAAGTAAAAACTTGATTTACTAGTCTATTACACCCCACTTTGTAACATGTGAACAGTAAATAGCTTCTGCTACCCAGTGCCAGATTTTCACGGTTCAGAGAAGGTGAAGAGAAAGTGAAAACCAAATATGTTATTTATATCCATAGAGTAAGTTGAAGGGCAGTTGTGGGATTTACAAATTTCCAATAATATGGGGGGTGGGAGAATAGTAAAAAATGGGTGGGAATAGCAATGGCCCTAAACGACTAAACCCAATGCGGTTTCGACCCAAAAAAAACCAAATGCGGTGTTAGCGAAGGTCGGAGTTCGAGTTCAGCTATGTTGCGTAACAAGTGAAGTGGAGACCGAGACAGAGTAGCCGTTGTCGCGGGTGAAAGTGCAAGCATGCATATGCATGGATTCAGAGCAAGAGTTGCTCTGCGCTCGATTTCAATTTGTAATTCAAAGTGGCATCATCACCATGTCCATGTATCTTATTATCCTTATCTATTATTGTGATGCTATTTCCTTTCTTTTCACCTTTTTCTCTTTCCTAACGCTTCCTTCCTGTGTGCTATTTTAGAGAGGTGAAATTGAATCCTCTCGAAATCTCTCCACCCACAACAACAGGTAATCACTCTCTTGTTGACGATTTTTATATTACATTTGATTAGAGATACTCTACTCTTTTCACTTCACATGATTGACTTTTATTTTACTTGTTTTTTTTTTTTTTTATAAATGTTGCTCATATGATGTGCATTTGTAAATCTATGAATCTGTATATGCATATTATTATTAACTGGTCAGTAGTGTATGTTCAAATGCAGGTCCTGAATTTAAGGAACCTGTAGCAGGATCGTCTATGCAAACGCAAATTGTCAAGGCACTCTGCTCGGGTGAGAGAAAAAAAGGCTTCAGACTTACTTTTGGATTTTGGTCACAGAAGCCAATCATTAACAGCTGATGATTTTGTTGATATTTTTAAATTCTGTGCACGGTCTCCTGATCCATTGGTATGCTAAATAACATTATGCGGATCCTAATATCTTAAACAATTTCATTTTTAACACCCCCAAATCTTATTTTTTAGGTTTGCAAAATAAATATATTAAAAAAAATTTTAAAGCATGGATTTATGAAAACTATAGGAGGAAATGGTGATTCTAGCTGCAGTTCAATTATGTCTAACAATTCTACAAATTGATCCATTGCCTGTATAACTTCACTGAGTGATTTCTCATCAATGTATTAACTACTAACTGCACTGTCATCATAAACTGTAACTAACCTGAACTCTAGATAACAACAAATCATATTTACATTATTCAGTTACAATTAGCAAACAACTGTTGTATGTTCTCATGTGCGTGAGTAGGATGCAGAAGACATCTCAAGTTTGTTTTTGCATGAGTATACACACTTTCCTTGAAATTCTCTGCTCATGAGCTATGGTGGAATCTCTTGTGAATGTGAAATTATTCCTTCCCCTTTTGATTTTTTGCAGTTTGTTATGGAGATTTGGAGATTTATGGAGTTAAAAGATGTCAGCATGAATAATACATGCTTCTCTCTTATGATGCAGGCCCTTTGTAAAGGGGGTTACTTGGAAGAGGTAAATATTCGTTTCATAAGTAGTATAGTTGAGGATGTGTTTCCTTTACCTTCCTTTCCTTTTGATGGGTTTCTTGATGAAGAGAGGGTTTTTAAGAAAAAAATTTAATAGATTTTTCTGAAAATACAATTGCATAAATTGCTATTTTTGTCGTAGCATTGAATTGCATGTCTAGTGGTGTATATGAGGCAGTCATTAGTGAACCCCCTTCATCTTTTACAACGACAATAACCAAGCCTTATCCCACTAGATGGGATTTGCTAAACCCCTTCAATCTTATCTGCAAGACATATACTTTTTTTTTAAAAATATTCTCTGCCTTCCTGTTGTACTTTGTTCAGGCCTTTAATATGATGGATTTTCTTGGAGAAAGTCAATGTCTCTATCCAGTTCTCCCGCTGTACAATAGTCTCTTGAGATCCTGCACAAAAATGAAAAGTATAATGCAAGCAAGCAAATGTTTGGACTTGATGGAAAAGCACATGGCAGGAAAGAATGAAGTTACATATATTGAGCTTCTCAAGGTGCGCAGATAGAAAGTGCTAGCATCATTCTATTATTGTTTCTGAAGAGGAAAAATTTCTCTCTGATTGAGAAAAGCATTGTTTGGTTTTACCTGTTCAAGTTGTAATATTTGACGGATTTTTACGTCTGAAAGTACTTTCATGTGCATTGATATGTTATTCAATGTGAAGTTGTTAATCACTTGATTTGGACTGAGATGTATGCGAATTTGCACCCAGACCAGCTCTTGGCTGGCTTGTGTTACAAATTATGGCTACATGAGTTTCATTTGGAGAAAATTCAGTTTTAAGCACTATATTTTGGGCTTCCTTGTTGTGTACAGAACAGACCCAATGTAAGGCTTTGGGATTAGTGATCACTATAATCCCTAACTCAACCTTGGCACGATATTGCATATATTAAATTAACCTTACTGTGTACTGAAGGAAAACTTATACTTTCCTCACTTCTAAGAGTAGGAATGATTATTAAATGATGAATGATGAAGCTTTTCTTGCTGTTGATATCCAGTATCCCTTGACAATGAAGAGTTCCCTATTTCTTGCATTTTTAGCCTTCTGCATATTTTTATTATTTTGGAAAGGGCCTTGTCATGAGGTGGAAGAGGACATGTGTTTTTTTTGTTTTTCCATTGTCATTTGGGATATACAGGTATCTGGCAGTTTTTCATAGTTGTCAATATTTATTATCTATTTTCTTATCTTTCTGTTCTGGTTCTTATAATCTCTTTGAATGATTGCATCTAACAATGTTTTACATCTCAAACAGACAAGCATGCTTTTACCAGCAATCACACCAGCATTGAATCTACTCAAGGAGATATTTGCTCCTCCTTTGGCCTTAAAGCCTAATTTCATTTCATTAGAAAAAGATTATATATTCATAGGATAGGAAAGCATTGCTGTCTTATTTTCTTTGACTAGATTGTCTAACAGTTTCTTTCCTCTGTTCCTTTTTCTTAGAGACAAGGTAGTCAAGGAAATGGATCTTATAGGTTCATCATTCATGTTCCATTGCTTCCACAATATGATTCCCTCTAATTTTTGTCCTTATCCAACAATCCATTTCTCTAGCGATAGTGAATTTAAACAAAACTTAAAAATAAATGAGCCTATGTACTGCCAACTTTTATAACATCATAATTGGTCTGGAATCAAGTGACAACACATGACTAATTATTGCATTAGCTATTTTATGAAGTGTGTTTTGCTGTGTTTGAATGTGTTGTCCTGTCTATGTTTTTTATGACAAATACCATTTGTCTTACCCTGTTCTCAGCTTGCAGTTTTGCAGAAAAACTTGCCTGCAGTCCATCTAATTTGGCAGGAGCCTATTAAACACTACAGTATGAGTATCGTTGCTCTGCGTAATTCATTTGGTCATTTACAAGGCTGGGGGAATTTAAAATCTGCATATAAAACTCTACAACAAATGGTGTCATTAGCTATGAGGGGAACGTTTCTATGCTAGAGAAGTTTATGGGAAGTTGTATTCTACTAGATTGGACATCCCTGTACCTTCAAATAGAGAGCTAGACTCAATTATATTGGACTTGAAGAAGAACCCAACAACTGGACTCTTGTGTACTTCCTTCTCTTATGTATTTACCAGATGCTATTTCTGAGAATATAGAGCAACAAATTATTCATATGGGAAATAAAAGGGCTAAGAGTGCTGAAATAGATGAGCTGAATGAACAAAAACACTCACTGATTATGAAGTTTTTGAGGTGGTCTTTTAATGATGTAATACATGGGTGTGCTAAAGAAAAGAACTATATGCTTTGCAAGGAAACTTATATTACAGGTAGACATTGGACTAAGCTTTGTAAATGTTTTGTAATGCACCATGTTATACTGGATCTGTAGAATTAATTATTTGCTCTCCCAAATTTTGTAATCTTGAAAGGTTATCTACACTGTCGTATTGTCGCATTTCACTTTTTCAGACTTCAGACCCCTAAGATTTCAATTATTAAAAGCTTTCTATTAGTTGGTTCTCAATCACATATGAATATCAATGGTACTCTGTCTTATTACAACTTCATTTCCTAATTTTGTAGCATAAATATAGTTTATGTCTTTATGAATATTTAGGGGAACTTTATTAATTGACAACTCATTAAATTAATGTCTTTTAACATATTGAAGGGCCCTTCTCTGTTCAGATGCAAAATCTTGGTTTGAAGCCATCCAGCCATACATATGATGGCATTATTAGAGCAGTTTGTTTCTCAAAGAAGTTTTTGGGGATGGCATGGAAGTGGTGAGTTCTATTACAATTGTTATGTTCTCTTGTTCTTGCTATGTTATATTATTTTTTTTTTAATTTATTCTTTGAGTGCTGCTATCAGTGGGAGTTCCAACCAGAAATTTCAACTACTCAATTTTAGGTCAAATAGACCCCCAACTAATAGTGAAATTGGAATTAAATGTGAGATCTAGTGCGACACAGAGCTCTACGACCTTGTGCCTGCTGATACTCATTTTGATAATAGAGTTTTTCTTGGCCTTATATTATTTTCATATATTTGCAGTTAAAAAAATGCAGCAGGAGAATTTGAAGCCATATGATTCAACTCTTGCAACACCTTTCAGTCACTTGCAGCAAAGCGCTACAACTAGATTTAGCTGAGTCTTTCTGAATCAGATTTCTATATGTCTACATCCACATCCATATAATGCTTTGCTAGAGTCGTGTGATGCACTGGTGAGCTCAAATATGAAACTTCAAAGCAAATTCTGTTTTTTACCCTTGTTTGCAATTGCAAGACTAAAATCAATTTACCTAAAGACTCAATTATATTCTTTGGCAAGACTTCTTGTCAAAAATAGCTAATTTTGATGTTCATGTCACGAGAGGGAGATATAGAGAGCAACCCTACAATATGTGACTGAGTTATGCAATGCACTGTCTTCTGTATCCTATATATTACTAATTAATCTGGTAGTACAAGGTAAAGTACACCAATACAGTAAGTGATACACATAAAATGGAAATAAGGAAACTATTCTATTCCTATACATCTTTCTGTATATATTTCTACACTTATAATTTTCTTTACAGTTAGTAAAATAGGATCCTTCACAAATGGATGTATCTTTTATTATTATTATGGTCGGTTGATAATTGTTGTTTGGCTTTGTTTTGTTGTAATGGTGTGTTAAGTTACCCATTTATTTCATCAATGGGCTGCATGGTAGAGCACCAATTAGGATGAACAACTGAAATTATAACTGAACTATGCTACCAAATTCCTTTTGTATTGCCAAGTTAAAGTTTGGTTTCTCTTGTATTGTGGAAAATTATAATGGCTTACATTTTATTTATCTAACCGAAATTTGCAGAATCAACCTGAGCGTGCTGTACGGTGTTTGCCAAGATGAAGCAGATAAACTTTTACCTGATATCAGGACCTATGAACTTCTATTTTCATTATTCGGTATTGTGAATGCCCCCTATGAAGACAGTAATATGCTGTCACAGGTGGATGCTGCTAAAAGAATAAATGCTATAGAAAGGGACATGGCTCAAAATGGCATTCAGCACAGTTGTATTTCAATGAAAAACTTGGTAAGTTCAATTCATGTTCCTTTTTACACATAACTTAAGGATGATCCTGTCTCATGAGGATTTTCCTTCTGCTCGAATCTATGAAGAACTTGATTATGTAATTGTATGAGGGATGGATTCAACTGAGTAGTCAATGACATGTCCTCGGATGTAATTAATTAATGTTTGTTAATAGAGTGCGGATTTGTTAGACCCCTTCTGTTCCATAATTCTGTTTACTAATTAAGGAAGATGTAAATCAATGGATTCAAGCTGGTTAGATGAAATGGAGAAATGTTTTAGGTGTATTTATGATCAGAAGGTGTTTCTCATGGTCAAAGGAAAAATTTACTCAACAGACCAGCAGTGCTATTTTGTGCTGAATGGTTGGCAGCAAATTGCCAACAAGAGCATAAACTAAATGTTGCAGAGATGAGAATTTGCAGTGAATAAGTGATACACTAGAAAAACAATCATTAGGAATGGGATGTGCTTAGAAGTTGAACTAGTATCTATCGAGGGAAAAATGACAGAATCTTTCCTAATCCCCTCTCACAAGTCAAGCAGTCAACCTGCAAGTGACAATGCATGCATTTCGTGTAACATGTTTCTACTGATCTGATACATAATTTGCATTTATTTACATAATTCATGCAGAATTAGGGGGTTTACTACTACTAACTAAATATGATGACATATTGTTGAAATGATACTTCAAGAGTTGCAATGAGCAGTTCTTTCCTGAGTTACATTCCTCATGTCACACCATATGTTAGTGACCATATGAGGAGAATACCAATAAAGGCCAGATGGAGGATGGCCCTATAAACAGAGGTAGAGGAAAAGGAAAGCACTTAAGTGAAACATTAAGGTGGAGTTTTATACATGGAACATTTTAACATTCCTAGGAAAGTGCAACAGGAATAAAAGTTTCCCTATGTTTAGTAGAAGAGATTAAAATATTTCCTAGGCATAAGAGATTCTCGCGAATGTGAATTTGTGAACAGAATTTAAATTTTTTTTTCCTACCTTAATGACTGGGAACCATGGGAATGGAAAATTATGTCATAAAGTTACTAAATTACCCTTATTAGTTTTAAAGTTACTAGGCTGTAAAGTTACTAGATTATCATCATTTATGACAAATGGTAAATCATGGCAATTAGAGGTAGGTATATGGGCCACAGTCTGCGTGACTCAATCTGCATGGGCTTGAACCAATTAAATTGTGGTCTGTTTGATTTGCAGGTCTATGCAGGTTGGTTTGCAAAACTTGTGAGTTAAATGGGTTTGTTCCATAGGATTGCAGGCCTACCCTTTTTACCTGCATAATTTTTTTTTTTGTAATTTTTTAGTTGTTTTGAAGTAAAGAATTTATTTTGAACCGGCCCAAAACCTATTGATTAACCAAAAATCAATTTATTTTTACAAAAAATTCCATCCGGATTGGTCTGCAAACCTACTTGTTTAACTTGCGAGCTATTAATTATAAGTCTGTTTAAATGCGGCCTATGTGGACTAGTCTGTGTTTATCTTAGGCAAGTCTATGTGCATTGGGCTGAGCCGGTTCACATACCTACCCTCTAGACAATAATAAGTCATTTATCCAACTCTTCCTTTTTGTTTCATTTAAGGATATTTTTGGAAAAGTAAACTATATTTGTGGAATATTTCCTTTGGACCAAACATAGGAATAAAACATGGTTGGGAATACAGCATATCATTACTAAGAAAGTTAAGTGATAACAAAACATTTTATAAATTTCCAAGGTGTTGATGTATATTAGGTATATTAGGCCCAATAAGCCCATTTGTGATTTGTTGTATAATGTATATATATACTTTGTAACTTTTATCTTTGAATGGAAGAAAATATTCCCTCCACATTTTTCACCTCTCTCTAATTCAACATGGTATCAGAGCCTGGTTCCGATCCAGGGACCTGTGGGTTATGGGCCCACCACGCTCTCGGCTGCAAAAGATGGTTCCTAATTTTTTTCCACTTTGTCTAGTTTAGTTGTGAGTCATGTCAACTGGGTGTAAACAGTCTAGAGGGTTCTTTCCTAAGCGTGTCACAGATCGGGCTGCGTCCCCTTTTGCTTTAGTTCATTCTGATGTTTGGGGTCCTCTAAGAGACTTAGTAAAAATGTCAGCTAGTTGTTCATTAGAACTAGTGTAACTAGTGACAATACATCCAGAGAGAACCTTTTCTTAATAAAATGACAATCCACTTCAATGTGTTTAGTCCTCTCATGAAAACACCGGATTGGAAGCAATCATTGAAGAGCAGCCTGATTATCACAAAGCAACTTCATCTGTGAGACCTCTGTAAATTTCAACTCATGGATAGTTGCTGATCCAGATGAGTTCACACAGTGTACTAAGGCCATGGCACAATACTCGGCCTCAGCACTAGATCTAGCTACCACCTCTGCTTTTTACTCTTCCAAGAAACAAGATTACCTCCCACAAGAACACGGTATCCCTGAGGTAGAACGCCTATCAGAAGGGGATCCAGCCCAATCAACATCTGAGTAGCCAATCACCTGGGAGTGGCCTTTATTCTCATACAATAACCTCTCTCTAATTCAACACAGGGAATCCCATTGTTGGGAATGAGATTCTTGGAATGTGATTTAGTTGGGAATAAAAGATTCCCTGTACCAGATGCCACCTAAAAAGACATTGGTGGAAATGGCCTTTTGAAACTTGTTTTTTGGTAGACACAATGACGTCATATGATTTTTGTAGCCAACCTAACCTTGTAGGAAAAGGAATGTTGTCATTGTTGTGTTTAATAATTGCTTCTAGTTTCCTCCACACAGCACACACACAGAGCATACTAGATGAGAGATCCAACTAAATGCTAATATTATGAATAAAAATTTAATGTTTAAGTGCTCCCAAAGCTCTTGGGCTAGATAGGACAGGATTGGTAACTTATTCCTTTACATTGCTTATGACTTTGGTATGGTTCTTTTCAGTTGAAAGCCCTTGGAGAAGAAGGGATGATAAGAGAGCGATCAGTATTTACATGTGGCAGAAGAATCTTTTCATTTATAGAAACCCTTCTTTGGGGACAGATATATACAACATAGTGTGTTGCATTATCTTGTTGAAGCCAAAGAAGTAAGGACTCAGACATCATTACTTCTCTATTTTGACACCTAATTTTGAAGTAGGTGCGTTATTGTGCATGTCTGGCGGAATATGATTTCCCCCCTCCATTTGATATGCAGAGTCACATGCCGTTGAAATTTTCAAGAAGATGAAAGTTATGTGGCTCTTACCCTGATTCTGAAACTTACATATAATGATTGACTGTTGTATGCATCCTAAAAGTTATAAGTCTGCTTCTATGCTGCTTTCAATGATGATCCGTGAAGGCTTTTGTCCGTGATTTGTACATATACTACTCTCATTAAGGTTCTTCCTATTAACTTCTGGGAGTGCATTCCAAATCATCATCATTTTCTCAAAGCTTTTGCAATTGCACTTGATTTATTATACGAAGAGAGTAAAATGCGCAGATTTAGGCTTTTATAGTATGACTTGATGAGCTTCCTAATCCCCTTGTCACTTCATAACCTGCAAGTGACAATACGCGCATTTGGTTGTTACATGCTTTCTACTAGTACTTAATTTGCATATAGTTACATGATTGTTTAGAATTAGGGGGTTTACTAAAAATATGATGACATATTGTTGAAATGATACTTCAGGAGTGTTTCTGCAGTTCTCTCCTGAGTTACTTTCCTCATGCTCATAGTGTATGATATCTGAAGCATGTTTTATCTTTCCTCTTATATAATTTAATTTTAGACTTCAGACTTCTTAGGCTGAATAGAGTTTTAACATACAACTATTCATTAAATCTGTAGTCGTTAAAGCATTGACTTAAAAAGTTGCGCTCTAACTTCTAACTACCCAAGGAAAGTATAGGTGTTCTTCTGGATCATCCGGGTTTGGTTTATCTTGAATTATAATCCATTTTACTGTTATATTGTCCTGAGAAGGCACTAATACATGCATCATATGTTCTATACTGCCTATTGTGCATATGCTTGTTCATCTGTGTTGCCATGACATCGGTCTTACAATTTACTAAAATTTATTGTTCAAACTTTGTGTATCCAACTTGATATTGGCTTGTTTACACCAGATTTTGTTGGAAGATGAGAATTTCAATGAAGCTCTGAATCTTTTGGAACGAATCAGATTGGATGGCATCCAATTTGATGTTACTGTTGTTTAATACATTTCTTCGACAAGCATGTGACAAGGTACTTCGTCTTTCGTATCAATATCTTTCTGTATAGAAGGGGATAAAAGGAAGAAGAAAAGGAATCTGTTTCAAACTTGTATATATAATTAAGAAATGAATAATGCTACACAGCCATGAAAATTTGTTAGAATTCGGCCAAAAGATCAAAGAGTGGTTGTTAGATAACTCAAAAGTGTTAGGGGGTCACTCATCCATCCAAGAGTCAATAACAATGCCAGGTCCTTCTATAAAAAATTATGGCTAACCTAGTATCTTAATAAATTGCAAATTTTCTGCTAGAGTAACTATTTAATTTTCGATAGCAATCATAATTTTTGCACATTTTGCTTGTTAGTCCTTGGTATTCTGGGGAAATAAAGCTCTACTCTGATGAAAGGTCTATTTGTGCTTGCTTACTTTTATTTATGGAGGAAAATTTAGAATGTCTGTCCTAATTAATTTTTCTTACATTTTCTTCCATTAATTAGGAAAGGATCGATGTAATTGAGTTTATTGTGGAGTGTATGCACCGCCAGAAAATTCAGCCTAATCCAGCAACATGCGGCTTTGTCTTCTCTGCATATGTAAACTCTGGTTTTCACAATACAGCATTAGAAGCATTGCAGGTTTTAAGTTTGCGTATGGTGTCTGAAGATGGCAACATACTTAGAGAGAAGAAAAAGTTTGTGGATGAATACATCCTTGCTGAAGATTTGGCTCCCGAGTCACATATACTTGAATTATTTGAAGATTTTGAAGATGAACTGGCAGTTGGATTGTTAAATTTAAGATGGTGTGGCATCTCTGGGTTCCCTATCTGTGAATCAGCTGACCAAAGCCTATGGGCTAAAAGACTCAAACTACAATACGTTAAGAGACTAGCATCTGATTCCTTAAGGGAAAAGCAATTGTGAGCCTCCAAGTCCTATCAAGACACACTACAATTTGCATGATGGTTTTGATGGAGAAAATTTCCATAGGGATTGGACTGTGTTATAACATACGATAGACAGGTTGTGCTGTTATAGGTGGATTTTCTATAGTGAGGCCTCCGTAAAAATGTTGGGGGTTCAGTATTGGGGCAACAGCCGCAACACATAGGCAGATGCTATGTCAGGGGAGAAGTTTTGATCATATTGGAAGACAAAGTTTTCTTAGCTATGTTTAACATTGCTCCAAATTTGACCCCTTTTGTGCTTATTGCATAATTCTTTTTAACACAACTAATTTTTTTTCAAACATTTAGCGTAAGGAACGGTTGGCATAGGTTGTTCCAATTTAACTAATGATCTTGAGTTTAAGTCCTGGTATGCAACTGAATTAAATTTAAAGCTTATTTGTTAAAATTTATTTCAGGAAAAGATCACTTATATTTTGAAAAAAAACACTCCCAATTATTTTAAAAGATATTTGGATAAGATTTCAATAAAAACAAAACTGAATCTAAAAATAATAAGCTACTTTGGCATTGTCCAATGACCCATATAAGTATGGGGTTGCTTTTAGCACCCTTTTTGCTATTTGCACCCCACTCCATCCCCTCTTTCATAAGCAACCCTAACACCCTTATTTCTTGTTTCTTTTTCTGTTTCATGTTTCCTGAAATTTTACAAAGGAAAAACTGGAAATGTTGGAAATAAAGTTTGTTTGGTTTGCATTTTCATTTCCTATTTCCATTTTCTGTTTTCTGTTTTCTAAAATTTTACAAAGGAAAAATTGGAAATGCTGAAAACAAAAATTTGTTGTTTCCAGCATTTCCAGCTTTTCCTTTGTAAAATTTCAGAAAATAAAAAACAAAATGAAAACAGGAAATGGAAATAGGAAATGAAAATGTAAACCAAACATGCCCAAAATTTGCCGTTTCCATCATTTCTTGTTTTTCCTTTTAAAAATTTCAGAAAACATGAAACAGAATGAAAACAGAAAATGAAAATATAAACCAAATAGACCATTATATTGGTTATATAAGCCTATTTTACCTTCTAAACTGACTCTTACAAATTCTCTTTTCTCTTAATAATCTATTTTGCACCATGGTTTCTAATCTATCTATAATAATATTACATTGGACTAGATTTTTTAGTATTGTTCATTGGAGTTTTTTTTTCAATCAACCCCCTAATGCCTTTTGACCGGTTATGTTGGGCATTTCATTTTCCACTTTTATTTTGTCATTGTCACCAATTTTGGCCAAAGTGAGATCAATTTTACTGACATGAAACTATTGTCCTGTACGTCTAATGTAGCCTAACTTCTTGTAGCCTTTTCATGTTAGGTTTACTTTTTAAGTTAGAATAATATATTAATATATATAAAATATTTCTACTTTTGTAATAAAATACGACTTTTGTTTTCAAAATGTAATTTTATTCTTCATAATATAATAATTTAATATTTTATACTTATAAATATAAAAAACTTATAATCACATACTCAATAACATTAATTAAACTTTTGAATAAAAAATTAATTACTATTATAATGTAATTTTTTAGTTATAAAAACAAAAATCTAATAATTATCTTATTAGTAAATTAAATCATATTATTTATCGAAGTATTAGTTAAAAGCTTGAATTAAAAAATTCATTATTATGATAATTTAATTTTTTACTTATAAATATTACAAAATATAATAATCACGTGAGTCTATTATATGATATTATTTATCTAATGATTAATTAAAATTTTGAATTAAAAAATAATTATTATAATAATATAATTTTTCTATGTTAAATTAATTCCACTTCCCTCTTAAGTTAAAGGGCAATCAACATGTAGAATTCTTTAAATTTTGTGTCATAGAAACAACTCTTCTTATAGCAGGTCCGCATACAAAATGGAATGAAATTTCATAATTGATTCACCCCATAATCAAAAGTAATTCCAAATAGCTTATGACAAAACCATAGTTTGAGAAAGAAATTAATTATAGAGCGATGAAACCAAACATGTTCAAATTAAGTATTTCAATTGTTACAAAAAAAAAAGTATTTCAATGAATATAATCAATCTTTTACTCTAAAAAATGGATTCAAACACACACTTTGGGTACAAATCTTAATAGCCAAATTTTATTACTAAAATTGTTGTTGATTTTGTAGAATATTGGATTAAAACTTTATCTTGCAAAAGGTGAAAATTACTCTATAAAATTATTGTCAATGTATTTTTTTCTCGGTGGTACATTTTAATTGCCTAATTTTACTACTAAAATGGATTTTTTTTGTTTAATATTATTTCTTTTGGTGCAATTTTTTTAATTGAGAAATTTTATTTAAATCTTGCAAAAAAAAAATTATTTACTGAATTTATTATTTAACTAAATTTAATTTGTAATTTTTTCTTATTAAAATGATGAATAAATTTGATTTGGGTTACAATAAAGGGATTTGGTGTTTGAATGAAATAGTTTTTTATTTTCAGAATATTATTAAAGTTTAATGTCTAAGATTAAACATTATATTGTGTTTTGATTGAAGAGGAAGAAGTGTACAACAAATTTGTACAACATTTTGTACCATAAAAAAGAGAGAGAATGAGAATAGAAGAAACAGAAAGATGAGATATGATAAGTGATGTGTAATAAAGAAAGATAGATAAAAAATTTATTGTAGAATATTGTATTATTGCATGAATTATGCGACTCTTTTCTGAATTGTCCATATTGTGCATATACCTCGCGAAGTATGTGAAACAAGCGTAATGTCATTTTCTTAAAATTATAAACAAAACATTGCAATCATTCAAACTGCATAACAAATGTGTACAACATTTTTTACAAAAAATAGAGATATGAAAATAAGAGAGGAAAATGTGAGATATAAAAAGCAATGTAATAGAAGTAGAGAGAAAAGGTCTGTTGTGCAATGTTAGACAAATTTTTGTTGTATAAATTACACAAAAATGAGTAATAATTCAATGTTCAATGAGTGTGAAATGTAATGTATATATCCATTATAACATTATACAAGAAATTCATTTTATATACTTAATTTGTTATTTTTGTAGACTATATGGATGTTGGATATATGGAATACACTTGCAAATATTATGGAGCATGTTTTTGGTTGAGGAGAGATCTTATAAGTGCTCTCAATATAATATTCCTAATTTTTTAATACGGTAAATTATCACTTCATTGAAGGATAATGCACTTATTAAATATGACTTCATTAAAAATTAAAAATTAAATATGTATAATTTTCCCAACTATGCATATAAGACACACATAATGAAGTCCATAATAGGATATCCTGTTTCAGGTTAGAGAAGGTTTTTATTACATTGTCTTTAAATTTTTTACCATTTCTTTTTTCGTAATTACATGTTATTTCCAATATTTAATTTTGGGTTAAATAAGTCTTTGGTCCTTGTAAAATTCTTGAAAATTTGTTTTGATCCCTCCTTTTCAAATTAATTGACTTAGGTCCATAACTTTCTGAAATAGGGTGAAATTAGTCCCTGCCATTATCTGATGTCCGTTTGAATTAATTGAGTGTCATGTCACCCCTCCATATCACTTTTTTTATCTGACGTGGTAAATAAAACCAAATTATTTATCCACCTCACCAAAATTTCCTGGTCGGCTGGCCTTCCAGTCTCCTCGCTAGCTATCCTTTTAGCCTTCGTGTCTGGCCAACCTTCTAGCCTTCCTGGCCAACTGGCCTTCCTGGCTGGCCTTCAAGCATTCCTGGTCGGCTTAGCCTTCCAGGCTCCAAGCTTCCTTGCCGGATATCCTCCCAACCTTCGTGTTGGCTGACCTTCCAGCCTCCATGTCGGCTTGCCTTCCAGCCTTCTTGGTAAGGTGGATAAATAATTGGGTTTTAATTACCACATTAGATAAAAAATGAGATCTGTAGGGGTGGCGTTGCACTCTGTTATTCAAACGGACATCAGATAACGACAGGGACTAATTTCACCCTATTTCTTAAAGTTATGAACCTAAATCAATAAATTTATAAAGGAAGGCGACCAAACCAATTTTTAGGAATTTTACAACGACCAAAAAATATTAACCCTTTAATTTTTAATAAAGTCATATTAATAAGTACATTATCCTTCAATTGCAGTGATAATTTGTGGTCTTCTGGATTAGATGATCAATCGGTACTTGATTTAATATTGATGGTTTGATCAGTTTAATGTACTTTCAAAATCATTTAAGCGAGTTAGGATTGCATTATATTATATATTTTTTTGTTCTTTTCAAGGTAATGTGATTGTTTTCTTTTTACTTTATGTAATATGCAATAACAACTAAAATATTTATTTTGAAAAAGTATATTTAAAAAATGTTTTTATAAAAGTATATCATATGTGTAAAACTTCTATTTGAACATTAATTCCTGCACGGGGGGTATGACACTAGTATAGTATAAGAGCGGTGGCATCCACCATGAAATATTCTTCTAACCATTGCATCTTTTCCATTTTCCTTTAGTTTGCACACTTCTTTTTCATTTTCCTAACAAAAATCCCTTCTTTTTTTGGTATTTTGAGCTTCGATATATTTCAATGTCATCATCTCATATGAATGTGATGGCTCCCAATCCCATGAATCTAAATTTGAATGTGAAGAAGTAATCTCCTAGCTCCACAACTTTCATAGCAATGTCTTCGTCTCAAGAGATTCTCTTCTATAAAACATTGTGTATTATCTTTTATGTGATCTATGAATGATGTATTTTTCCGTGAAAAATTATCCTAAATTGAGAATTTGCTCATCTAAGGAAGAGAACTGATTAGAGTTATCAAGTAACGTGCAGTTCAATTCCAAGAAGCAAGAAAAAACTAAGATTTGAACCAAAAAAACAACATACAATGGATGATTGACATTCTTGGATACTCTCTAATTTTCATTATTAAAAAAATAGAACAATCATATATGCGTTCTTGGCCTCATCATCATCACCCGTAACGGCTGTCTTCGCCTTCGTGGTTCATATTGTCATTTTAGATTATTGTTGATTGAAAAGGTCACATTGTTGGCCTACAATTTTTGCTACTTTCAATGGAATAATGGTTACATTCCTTTGTGTTTTGGTCCTCTGGCTATATTCACCCCTCGCACTGATGTAGTAGTAAAAAGCTTGAAAAATGGTATTGTAACGAAACCTTTTGGGGATAGATGTTGCTATTCTGGGGATGTAAGCACAACTAGATTGTTAGTTGCAAAGGCTCTCACTTCCTCATCCAACCCATATCATTAACCAATTCTCCTTGTTCATACTCATGTTCTTGCATTGAATGCATTTTTTCATGCAGCTTTCTCACAATATTTGAGATTTCACCTTAATAATATGATGTTGATGTTAACGTCCTAATTCCGTGGAGTCAGAAAATAATGTCCGTTGGAGGACATATCCTGAGTTTATGAAATTATCCGTGCCATTATTGATATCACATGCAATCAACCATTAAGAAGGTGCTTAAGTAATCCAATGTTTACATAAGCGGAAATAAACATACAAACTCAAGATTTTAGTTTAACCACCACTTAGTGGCCTAGAATACAATACTACATCTTGCCCAACAAATATCAACCTAAATCTACACAATATACTCAAAACTTCTCTGGAAAGTAACACGACTGATAAATTCGGCAAGTTATACCGAATCGTAACAAGTAATATAATGAAAGTAGAGTATCGTCCCACAGAGATTGATGGATCAAGTACCAAATTACAGGAAACTTTCTAGTTGAATAGGAGAATTTAATTGTGTTCAATGATCTAAAACTAAAACAGTAAACTAGACCTTAAAACTAAAACCAGAAACCTTAAATTTGTTTTGATCAATTTGATAATAGTGCAGTAAAATTGGAATACGAATTGTTTTAACAAATGGTTTAGGATTGATTTCACTCAATCTTCCTTTTATGCAAGTATTACACTTCACTCAATTCAATTATTAAAAATGATTCAATGATCCAATTCACTGATTTAGCCAAGATCCAATTCCTTGGTAAATTGACCTTAAGTTCATCAACTAAATACCCTGATTCCTTAGGAGAACATAATAGTGACATGCATTGACTTCAAGAATTGCTAAAGATCACATAAAAATTTGAATCCTATCCCTAGGAAATCATAATTTTATGTTGCTTGCTTCAGATCTAAACTTTCCTCAATTTCCAATTGTGAGGGAAGCCTTTCAATTCATTACAATGATTGGCCAATTCAATTGAAGCTTTAAGTGCCAGAAGAAAGCAACTTGAATTGCAAATTGAAAATTGAATTGAATGAGTGAAATACTTACACAAAATTCAGATCAAGTTCCATCAATACCTAACCTAAGAAATTTAGCAATCCATTACAAATGAGAAGAGAAAGGAGAGAAAGATGCAAACTCAAGAATGAGATCCATGGAGAATAGCCCTAGATTCCACTTTTGAGTTGAATCCTCAGAGAGAGATGAGAGAAAACGAGAGGAGAGAATTGAGAGGAAAAAGAAGAGAATCTGAAAAAAATGAATAACTGTCACACTAATTCCTAACTGACACTATTTATAATGTTTTTGCAGAAATCGTGTCCCCACACAAGCCTTTGCCATGTTCCCACATGAACATGGCATAATGTAAATTGCAATTTTCTATAGCCTCTGGAGTTATCGTGTCCTCATACGCTGCTGGTCTGTCCCCACACGATTCTTGGCAGAGAGTAAATTTCCTCATTTGTATCTCCTTTGCCTCAATTTTCACTGTTTGACTCTTCCACCAACTTCAAAACTGCTTCTCTTCAACTATTTTTCTTATTTTTTTAAACAATACATATTTAAAACACCAAATTAATGAAAAATTAGAACAAACATACTATTATTTACTACAATCGCCTCTAAAACACAAAGAAACTCAATTATCTACAATTTTAACTACAAATTTACAAAATTATCAAACTAAACAACTAAAAATTACCTAAAATTAACCTATAAATTTACTTACTAAAGTGGATTTATCAACGGCAACCAGGGGGGGGAACCCACCTGGAGCCCCCAAGTCGTTTCGACTTGTCTTCTGAGCATAACAACATGCACATCTAAAATGAAATCCACAACGTTGTGATGAGACTTACATCCCAGTGAATGTGATCATGCTACAGTGTGGGGGTTTACAGGCAATGGAACATGCAACAGTTCCCCCATTAGACATCTCATCATATAATCATGTATAACACAATAAGAAATCAATCAAAATCCCCCCTTTGGGGCAAATCTAGTGTTTACACCCACACTAAGGGTGTCTTATCACTGTTACGTCTTTTGAGCGCTCGATCATGTGACCAAGGACTGTCGTCCAGGGCCACCCTATAAGTTTTATTATCAAGCAAGGATAATATGCGTGTAATTCCTTTTAATTGAGGATCCACATTCACCCTTTGTCCTAGAGGTCAAGGTGATTACCTCATTCCTCTTATTCATCTTTGGTCCGAAGACCCCTCTTTGATCCGTAGTTAGAACCCATGAAATTCCTCTTATTCTTCTTTGGTTCGAAGACCCCCTCTTTGGTCCGGAGAATCATGAAATTCCTCTTGGCCAAAGGCCCATGAAAACATTTATACATGAATAGGGTTTCAAAACGTGAGAACGTAGTTCATGGCATGTATACATGTTACATATATTTTAAATGATAATTCCATGACATTCAAAACTTCATAATCAATACTATCATGAAACCCTAACCTTCAAACCTAGGGCAAGAGAAACATAAGCATTTCACACAATCAATCCAACCATCAACCTTAGATTCATCTTTAATCAACCACAATCAAGCAACATAAGCAAGGGAGGTAAGAATAGGGGGCATTCGTAGGATCTCATACAAAAATGCAAGTGAGTGAGGGTGAACCACACTCACCTCAAGAGTAGGAGAAAGTAAAGGTGATGGAGGGGTGGATCCAAGCTTCCTTGAAGACCTTGAGGTGGTGGAGTGACTCTTCCTTCTTCCTCTTGGCTCCAAAGCTATTTTCTCCCTGTAACGTCCTAATTTCTCAATTCAAGAATAATGCTTGTTGGAAACACTATTCCGAATTTCTGAAATTATTTCGCGTCATCTCAAGTATCGTCATCCAATCAAATAATTGCTTAGGCAATCCAACGCTTGCTTAAACGAAATACATCAATTACTCAACATAATTCATACAAATACATGCCACTCTGTGGCCTTCAAAAGTAATCCAATTCTGGACGCAAATCTAATTTATTACAACATGACATAATTTAATTATATCTAAATGTCCTAGAGGTCAATCTAGCAGCTGAGGGGCAGGCTAATCTACCAAAGAACTCCAATCTCTTTATCCATTGCTAAACAATTCTTCCTGCACAACTGAAATATAATTCCCATATTGTGGGATGAGACTACGTCCCAGTGAGCGTAACAAGTGTGTGGGCGGTGTGGGGAAAACAATCAAGAATCATCACAATTACACATATCTATCTAGAGCATCATGAATAAATGAATTACACATAATATATCATCAATGAAATAATGTTTATGATGCAATGCATGACTGTGAGGTGTTGTTACCCGACACCCGGGGTCTTTACACTGTAACGTGACTGTGATGAGCGCTCGACCATGTAACCAAGGACCGTCGTCTAGGGCTACCTATGATTAAGTCTTAAATAATGTTTAATTTTCATTCTGTGATTGGGGACCCCATCTCTTCTGGCCATGAGTTCGATGTGGTTACCCCGTCTTTCTTAAATAATTTGCCCGAAGGCCTGTGACTGTGACGGTCAATGACCCCTGTGATAGCCGAAGGCCACTGTGATGGCTTATAGGCCCTGTGGGGTAACTTAACTCATCGTTCATGACGTGTGGCCAAAGGCCCATGATTCCATAATAAAATATTCAAAGTTCATAATACATCTATCATTATCTCAAATCATAATCCATGACTGTGATGGCCGAAGGCCCGTGATTTCATAATAACATGTGTCAAGGTTCATAACACATAATCACTCAAGTCATCTACCCTATGGTTTTGCAATTCTAGACATCCAATCATCAAACATTCATAATTCCTAAACTTATCTCATACATACATCATTATTCCATGGAAGAAAGGGAAAAAAGAATGGGGATCATGCTGTGTGTGAGAACAATCAAGACAAACAAGTGAGAGTCACACCCACCTGTGAGTCGAGAAAACGGAGAGAAGAACGAAGAATGGAGGGCCTTGATGGGGGAAAGATTGATGCAAGACTCGTTCTTGATGATAGAAATCGTTCTTGGCCTTTATTGGGACTTTCTCTCACTAACCACACTCTCTCTCTCTGAAAATATGAAAAAACGGAAGGAAGAACTGACTGAAACCGTCCAAGAACGTGTTTTAAAAATGCTGGAAAACTGCCACTCGCTTAAGCGAGCCAAATTCGCTTAAGCGAGTTGCCCAAATTCTTCTTGTCCCCGTGCAATTCGTTTAAGCGAACCCAATTCGCTTAAGCGAATTTTGTCCAGAGAGCACCCCAAAATGCTCTGTTTTTCGCTTAAGCGAATTGTCATTCGCTTAAGAGAATTTGACAGCACACGAACTGCAGTTTTTACTGCATAATTCTCCTGAGCGAATTTTCATTCGCTTGAGCGAAATGAGTCTGTTTGAAGGTTCAGTTTTCATCAAATCCCTATCAGATAACCTATCAAACTGAAGCCCGGAAATAAGATTTCTAATGAGAGTGGAATCACCTCAATTCGGACATCTACAACTCTAGATATTTGCAATTTAGTGCACCAAGGTCATTAGGCTTAAAACCTAAATCAAGCCAACAACCTTAGTTTTTGCCTCTTAAGCTTTTCCTTATCCATCTACATTCAAATTCGAATTCGAATCTTATATTTAAACATGATCCTAAACTTGATATTACTCTCTTATCTCTATTTCTTGTGATGTTCTCATTCCTATTTTGAAATATGATCTTTAAATTAAAATGCTAAAGCATATCTCTTTTCATCACCAATATTATCGAAATACAATTATAAGTATTTTAATTTTATTATCATTATTATTTTTGTTATAATTTTAGATTTCTAAATTTTTGGGATGTTATACTCCCTAGGGCTCTCTCTATCTCTCTCTAGAAGTGAAGGGATGGAAGAAAATGAGAAAAAGTAGCTCAAACCGTGTTTTTATGAAGTCCAGCTCGCTCGCTCTCGCTCTCGCTCAGGCTCGCTCTTACTAGAGTGAGCGAGAGAAAGAGGGTTCTCTTGAGTGGAAATTTCGCTCAGTCTCGCTTGAGCAAGCCTGAGCGAGAAAACCAGAACAAATTTCCCTTGTTTCTGCTGATATTCTCGCTTGGGCGAGGATTTCTCGCTCGAGCGAGAATGAGCCTGTTTGGAGGTGGCAAAAGAGATCAGAATACTATCGTGTAATATACAACTAAAGCCCCGGATCTTAGCTTTATAATGAAAGTGGAATCACCTCAATTGGACACCTATAAATCTAGATATTATCAAATTAATGCACCCAAAGCTCATAGGCTTAAAACCAAAATTAGGGCAACAACCTTGGTTGAAACCCAACGAGGCACACTTCACATGAAACATGATGGTAAATCATCAATTCACTTCAATAAGGGCTAGAGGTTAAGGGTTCAAGTGTCCATGAGACTATGCTCCCTAATCCGTTGTTCCTTTCCATAAAATTGCCTTTCTAACCCCGGTTCTTTAAGTCTACACACCTCTCTTCTTCCTTCCCTTCAATTCATTTAAGCTCAATTCCTTCCGTCTCAATGTAATTCCCTAGTTCCAGTGTATCTACTTCCTTCCTCGCCTCTTCACCCATGCTAGCCTTTCCACCCACCGGGTGTGCAACTCCATCCTACGTTAACTCTATAGTCATGTTTGCTTTATACTTGTTTTTTCTCCTTCTCGATTCCCTTAAAACTCATACTCTTAACTGATTCCCTAACTCTAGTCTTATTTCCCTATCAAACCCCTAAGTCCTCATTTACTTCTAACTTCCCTTCTTGCAGTGAGATTCACAGGCCTAAGGCTTCCATGGTATTTCTAGATTCTAATTTTCGGGATGTTACATTGATTTTTTGATATTACCATCTACCATGTTGGTTAATTGGTGTTATTTCCTAATTTCTCCTATAGTTTCTCATGCAACCAAGTGTTGGTGATTTGCTTCTTTGTTGTTTTGTTGTTATTCAACCTCATTTGGCTTTGCTTTTAGCTTATGCCTTTGTTATGTGGTTAAGGAATTCTTCGCTTCTGTTAAGTGGTTAAGCTTTGAATTATGGGTTCAACTTAATTGGTTAAGCTTTTGCCTTTGTTGGCAATATGGTTTCAGCTTTGTCTTGTATGGTGATTAAGCATTGGGAGCTTTGTTTTTGGCTTCTGTATTGGGTGGGTTAAGCATCACATCTAGTTCCTAATCTTGACGGTTAAGCTTAGTAGCTTCTACCTTTATGTTAGTTAAGAATGAACAAATGTAGCTTTAGCTTTGAGTGGTTAATCTTTTCATTTTTATTATAATTTTTTTGAATATATTGTGTTGTTTGTCTCAAACTTGAAGTGCTATCATTTCCAACTTGAGGGGGGGATATTAGAGATATAAAAGTTAGTTATAGGTTAGTGTAATAATTAGGAAATTGGTTGAATCGATTAGGAAATTGGTTACTTATTCATTGGCTATATAAGCCTATTTTACCCTCTTATAAACTCGCTGCTTCTATCAATACAGGTTTCTCCTTTCTCTCAACTAGCTCTTATGAACCATGTTTTTCTAACATATTTACTCAAAAGGACCCAGTTCTTTGTGCGTTTTGATCATCAGAACTATTTTCCTTTCTCTATGCTCCTTAAGCCATATTGTTTTTCCAAGTTTCAACCCTTTTCCATGGAGTTCATGTATTTGGTTATCAACAATAGACCAACACTGACAATGATGTATCCTCTTTTCAACGTCACCTACATCTCAGAGCGAACCATTATGAGGGTAAGAGCATGAAAACCCCACTTGCCTCGCTGCATGTTTGTCGCAAAAAGAAACAACCATTTTTTACCATTTGTTTTATAATTAGGTGTAGGTTTTTTTACAAGCATGATTCTTGATAAGTGTTAAAATTACGTAAAATTCCTATATAATTACAACACTTAGTGATGGCAAAATGTTGAATATTTAAACCCCAATTTACCCATTTTTGGCTTAAAATGGCAATTCTTGTATTTATTTAAGTCAAATTTGAATTTGATACTATTTTGATAGAAAATCTGCTGATTTTGTAGGTAAAAGCAAAGTTATACATAAAGCATCACGAGAGCAGCAACAAGGACATGAACAACATGGAACAAGCTTCAAAAAAGGACAATTCAGGAAAGAAAGAAGTTGTTTCCTGCGCTCCATCTGCGCTGGAGCGGCAAGTGGAGCGTATAAATGACTCGTTAGTCACTGTTTCATGCGCTTCACTGCGTCTGAGCGCAGGAAACGTAACACCTATAATTTTAATGGGCTGCAATCAGAGTCTCAAAAGCCCATCAAAACAGTTTATAAAGGCACTTTAGGGATTGAGACGACAGACAGAGACATACGGAGTCGTTGAGCAGATCTGAAGGCTGGAGAAAGTGTGACAATCTCTCTAGTTGGTTTATAATGGCTTACCATGAGTAGCTAAACTCTCCTTTAGGATTGAATGTAGTCGATCAATCCCCAATTGTATTTTGGATCTTCTTTATTATTTAGGAATCTCTGTTTTTATAATATGGTGTTTTATTCTACTCTTAATGGCTTAACTTCCGTCTTTGTCTGGAGTTATGATGCTATTTCTCTAAATGCGCTAGGAATAGGGTTTATGAAATCTGATTGGTGAAAACACTCAATTTTGTCACTGTGGGAACCAGGATGAATTGAAGCTTTAACAACTGATCTTCAAGCGGGCATTTGTGGACAGTGGGAACCTGCATGAATTGTTGTCTGAGTATTTTATAGTTGTGGAACCTTTTATGAAATAATATTTTTTTGTGCCTTCAATATTTATGATTACTAATTTCCTAAATATTATTGATTTCCAAGATACAAGGAGGTGCGTGCGGATAGACGAAGTTCAATCCTAGTTTCCTTAATTTTTGCTCAACCTTATCCCTATTTTCTCTCTCTCTCATCTTTTATTTTAAGTACTATTGTACTCTTCACAAACAGCCATTGAATTTCTCTTGCTCAATAAGTGTGAACACTAAGGATTTATTTGTACCGTTCCCTGTGGATACGACAACCCTTTTCTTCTCTACTATTATACTGATGTGATATGGTACGCTTACCAAGATCTCAACATTATTGCACTAAACACTTTCCGAATTTCGGTGATTGATAATAGCAGCAAAAATGGGGCGATAACTAATCTCTGGTAGAGTGAAAGGCAAAGGAAGGGCTGCTAGTGACAAAACAAACACCCAAGTCATTATTTATAAAATAAAAATATTGTATATAAGCTATAATAGATTAAATATTTAAGTATGTACACCAATTAACTTTTACCATCAAGAAATAAAATAACATTAGGTCATCTCCAACCAAGCTACTCCCATGAGTTTCTTAAATCATTATTTTATAGTTTTTTACTTTCTCATACTACCATATTAGTTTTATTACTTTAAGCAACTGAACAATTTTTATGTCTAACACAACAACTCTAAGAAGTTTCTTAAATGGACCTCATAATCTACCCCACACTTTTACTATCTTCTTCTTACTTAATTTGATTTATTATATTAAAATGTTGTTAGTTTAATTTTAAAACAATAAATGGGTAGATATCATTTGATAATATTGATCCATAACGAAATTCTTATTAAGAAAAAAAAATTGATGATAATTTATTAAAAATGGTTGCACAATACATAACTTTATATAATTAAAATATACTTTAACTTTGGTCATTATCAGGTCCAAAATGTTCCTAAATATGCTTTACCAAGTTTGCTTGGAGATTATGTATTTCCCTTTCACGAATATGTGCTCTCATTTGTAGGTATTTTGCAATTGGTTGTCTGTGCTTGTTGATCAGTGCCTTTCCCGTTAATGGTGCCCCGCCCCTTCAAGACCCACTATACATGGTGATAGCAAGTGCCCCAATGAATGGATTCTTTGACCCTCAGACTCAGTTCAAACATGCTTGAGTTTCCAAGAAGCTGGAAATACGTTCACTCCCATCCTTATATTTTTATTTAATTTAAATAATTTTAAAGACATTCTATACATTGACTTAGCGTATGTTTACCTTTTCGTTACGATGTGGAAGAATCAATTTTAAATAAGTGAAAAGAAAATCATAACGCACATCGAGATTCATGCAAAATAAATTTTATCCACCTCTAACTACTAAACAAACATGTTGCTAACACATTTGAAACACTAATTAATTTCTTTAAATATTGGTATAAAATTTGAACTTAAGTAATTAACTTAGAGCGACCTTACTTTTAATTACTAAACTAACCTTTCTACTTACTACTAGGTTATGCTCTTTGGGCTCCGATGCGGTAATTGGAAAGTTGCTCCTATGACAGCAGATTTTTTATATTTTTTAATGCATCAGAGAGCAACCCTAATGAGCAACAATTGTTGCCTACAACAACCAAAAAAGTGGGTTACGGTGGTTTTTTTTTTAAAAAAATAGTATAAAATTTAGATAAATAATAAATTATATTAGTGAAATAAATTGTGAAGTCTATTTGAGAAACTTTTAAGAATTTTCAATTGGAGATAAAAATTGATTGAATTACTTAAAGTTTAAAAAATAATATGATAGTTTAAAAAAATGTGAAAGAATTGTAAAATATTGATTTAAGAAACTTTTGAGAATTATTGGAATAGAAATGGTTTGAAATTTTATCATATATGTGAAAAAAAAGCTAGAGCATTTACAACATCAAAGTAGATGTGTTTGATTTTATATTTCTATGACAATTGGACATGATATATTTAAGATTATAAAAGTTAAGGTCAATGAGCAAATGAATCTATTAAATCCGGAAGGCTATACTACTAGCATTATTAAGGAAAAAGAAAATGGGCCAATTAACTCTTTTTTTTTTTGAGAAATCCAATTAACTCTAGTTGACTTCAGTTTTAAAATGCAGTTCAAGTTGGACCATAGGCCTGGTTTATAATAAAAAAAATGCAGTTCAAGCTATTATATTATCCAACATTTAACAAGCATTGTGGACTGGAGGGTAAGACTCTTCTGTCTCAACCTCAAGTATAAGTAATCCTTGATTGAAATAAAGAATTTAATTTAAAATACTAAGAAAACTACAACCAAAATTAAATAATAAAATTACAATGCATTTTCAAGGTTCAGGGATCGTGGAGTGTAAAACTTGTCTAATTGTCCTTAATCCGCATCATATTTAATGACATGATATGATCATTTCTAGAAAAAATATTTTAATAAAAAAATAGTTTTACCAGACACTTTCAATCAAATCAACTAGTTTTTCACTTTTTTAAATAACATTTCAACTAGTTTTACCAAACACATTTTTCCAAAAATAGTGTAAGAAGTATATATAAGAAAAAAAAATGAAAAATTAGGAAATGAATTATTTGATAATTGATATAATGAGAAATAAAGAGAAATAAAAAAAAAAGAGTTGTCAAGGGAATATAAGATATGAAAGTTGAAAGAAATTAAAGTTGGTATTTCAAATAATAATGTTCTCAATATATTATTTCTATTTCTATTTTTATTATATTATTTTTTTAATGACACACAATAAATATATATATTGTCAGTAACTTTATTTTATCAACAAAAAATTACAATTAATATATAAATGTGTAAAATTTACTTTCATTTTTATATATTTATCTGTTTATAAGAAATTATACATATTAAAAAATACAATAAATATATTAGTGTGCATTAATTTTAATGTATCTCTATTTTTTATTTATTGTTTTTCTTAATAAGAATAAAAGTATAAAAAAGAAGTAAAATTTTCTTAAACTTTTAAATGAATAAATTAAAAAAAAATCCTCAAATAAAAGAGATAAATAGAACAGAGTAAAGGAAAGCAAGTGAGGTAAATGAACTCAATCACACTTATTACCTTGCGTCTGCTTTGCATCATTGCATGAGTTTATCTGGCCTGACGGAACAAATATGCTCTTCTGATAAACACAGATGGTGAGTAAATTTGGAAAGAAAGAGAGAGAGAGTTGAGTTGTGTGAGACAGTCCACGTGCAAGGTAAGGGGTGGGAGAAGATACCCTGCCCTTCCCACGGGGGAAGGTAGAAGAAAAGAACAAGCGTGAAATCCAAGAAATGCCACTCTCACTGACACTCACCGTTTCTTTTCAATTCACCTGAAATACAAACCCACGCCACTCTCACTGACACAGGCGCTGTTAGTTAAATTAATCAATGGCATTTCAGCGGCGGCGCCACCGCTATTTCCGCCTCATGTTTCCGGTCATTTCTGGCATCGCCGCTGCTCTACTGGTTCTCTTCTCTCTCCTCTCTTTCTTTGCTCCTATTCCCAACGATACCAATCCTCTCCCTCATTCCCACTCCTCGGTACGGTACGGTACTCCCATTAATATTAATAATTAAATTAAATTTTATATTTGATTTGATAGATACTACTAGTAATTGACTATGACTATGACTATGCCAATGCCAATGCCAAGTCCTCATCTCTTTCTTTTCTCTTGAACTCACTCACTCTTCTCCAGTTTAACGTTGAAACGAATTATGCAATCGGAATTCCCGTGTTCCGCGTTCCGGTGAGGGTTCATCTCTTCCGTTTCTCCTATACCTTGGATCTCAATTCCATATCTCTGTGTGTGTTTTTAAATTATTATTTTAACTTTTAATTTAACAATAATCAGAGCGGTGAAGGAAAGTTGGATCGCAATGTCTGGAGTTCTAGAAATTCCGAGCACTTTCGCGGCTGCAGCAATGCCAGCAATAAATTTCCAAGTGCGTATTTCATTCCAATATATCATTTAATCTGCTTCCATGTATTGGTTTTCGTTTCATACTTCGAAATTATGTCTCTGTCTTCTAAGCTTTGTGCTTTTAACTGCTACTTAGATTCGATTTCGTCCTCTATACATGGTCATTAATTCATTACTGATAACTATACTTTTCTTATGGCATAAGCTCAAGTGATTACGCAACCTAATCGATATTTGATGATTGCAACAAGTGGAGGCTTGAATCAACAAAGAACTGGGGTACTCTTGTCAATTTTATTGTCGAGCAAGTATTTGATGTTTTGCCTTTTGTTTCTATGTCTGTGTGTGTTGAAAAATAATGTCTGTATTTAACCTTTTGATTTATATACATGGTGGTTTAATTTTTTTTATTAAAAACAAGTGAGATGAACTCAGAAGAAACAAAATCTGCATATATCTTAATTAAACACTTAGTAAAAGTTACAGTGGAAACCACAATAGTTTGCTGCAATTTATGACAACTGTTGTGGGTGCTTGTTGATTGCAAAGTATTATCAGCATTCTCGGTTGTAGATGCCAACTTTTCTATTTTTGTAACTGGCAGATTACGGATGCTGTTGTTGCTGCACGCATCTTGAATGCCACTCTTGTTGTTCCAAAATTGGACCAAAAGTCTTTCTGGAAAGATTCTAGGTCAGTTTACAGAAGGAACCTTTATTGTCTGTCCTGTTTGTGCAGTTATGCTATCTTAATTTGACTGGGCCATCCAAGTATTAAAGTGTTGTTCCATTCTAAGTGACGTATAAGGGAAATGATATCATACTTTTCCTTTTGCAGTAACTTCTCAGAGATCTTTGATGTTAATTGGTTCATCTCCTATCTGTCAAAAGATGTCAAAATAGTCAAGCAACTCCCAAGAAAGGGTGGGAAAACATTATCTCCATACAACATGCGTGTTCCAAGGAAGTGTAATGAAAGATGTTATATAAATCGTATATTACCTGTACTCCTGAAAAAGCGCGTAAGTTTTTTATTTCCTGGCTGAAACAGTGAAACTTCTAGTTCCAAATATATTGTATATTTTGACAACTTATTAGATTAGATTCTACATACCACACCAGGTCTCATCAATCTAAGTGACTTGTCTTTAGCAAATATGAAAACTACTGCGAAATTTCGGAAATGTTCAATGCAAATTGAGAAAATGATCAATATGGTCTAATTTGATGCAGGCTGTTTTTATGGGAATTAAACTAGGTCCTAATATGTTTTTTTTGTTGGGAAGTTGCCATGCTAGTCTAATTTGGTTATCCTAACTTTATTTCCAGTTATATCCTAAAACTCTACCTATTTCATACATTTTGTCAAGCTTTACATAGCCAGTTCTAGAAGAGGAGGGTTGTATTAGGTAGTTGGTCATATAGATCAATGATGCAATTGAAGAGGACCAATAAAGGCTCCAGGGAGAAAGATATCAATTGAAAGATAGTAGGATTAAAATTGGTAGAGGAAGACCTAAGTAACCATTAGAAGGAACCCCTAATAAAGACCTTGCTGTAGGATGTTTAATGCACTTAAACCCCAAGTGTGTTATGCCCAAAGTACCCTATGAGTGAAGCTAGGCTATCTTTCTTCTTCATTAGATATTTAAAACCTATGGCAGAGATGCCTACCAACTACCATCCGTTCATTAGATCTTCAAACCCTGAAGTTCCCTAATTTGATTAATTTTTTAATGAAAGAAGTAGCATATGAATTAGAAAGAGCTGTCCTATAAAGAAACAAGAGTCCTATAAAAGTAATCAATGAAAAAGAGCTGTCCAATCTCTCTGCATATCCGAAATGATGATCCCCTGAAATAAAACATGTTGTGAATGCCACTGAAGAGAAGCCATTTAAAAATTTATATCCCACAGCAAATTTGACGGCAGAGATACATCATATGCCATTGAAGATATGAGCATTCCTTTCCAATCATACAAACCACAAACACCTGTAAATTTGCCACCCTTGAGGTTTCTTAATTGTAACCTACATTGAATCCAAGTTACTTTGCTTCCATTTTGAATTTTTGCTAAAAACTTTACCTATGTTGGACAAATTACACCTAAAATTAAAATTTTATTTGTATTATTCTTTTCTGAATTTTTTAGAGTGATTTCTGATTAACCAAAATGGGTTGTTTTGTGTGCTTGAAACTTAAAGTAATATGAGGAAATTCATGAATGCATTAGAGCACTAATCAGCACCAACTGATGCTTTTATTGCTACAATAGTCCGTGTTATTTTGGATAGATTACATCTATATGTATTTTTGTTTTATAACTGCATTAAATTTCTCTATCGTTTAATAATGTTCACTGTATAATAATGAACTGAATCTTTGAGTTTTCATCTGTTTATATTGTATGGAAACTAAGTCAAAATAATTCAGATGTAAATGTCTAATTAATACTTTAAGTTCTGATAATTTTCTTAATCAGCATCTTGTTTGAATATTTGATTATCCCAAAATATATTTAGTTTGATTTATTTTTTGGCAGGCTGTTCAGCTCAACAAGTTTGACTACAGGCTTGCAAACAGGCTGGACACAGAGTATCAGAAGCTAAGATGCAGGGTTAATTACCATGCTTTAAGATTTACCAATCCAATACTTGCAATGGGTGAAAAATTGGTCCATCGGATGAGGATGAGAAGCAAACATTATATTGCATTGCACTTGAGGTAGTCCAATTGATTTTTTGCCCTTTTATAACCTGGTTATCTATCCTATTCAATTTACAGACTCTGGTCACTTCAGTGTATTAGATCCATGTATGTGATGACCACTAAAACTCTAGAATGGTAATTGTTCTTCGCAAACATTTTCTCATGTACAAATGCTTATAAAACATTCATGTCGAAGCTGGATCAATTATTACACTTCCGTAATAAATGCATATTCACATCCCTGCTGTTATCCCTGTTAAATATGCCTTTTAAGTGCAACCCTAAAATACCACTTCATTTATACAATTTTGAAATACAAGAACGATCAATGTCATGAAGGATCTATGTTTTGACTATGGTGTTTGCAAGTAGTATAAAATGAAATTGGACCAGTGGCTGGACATAATCTGCAAAAGTGGGTAATTCTGTGATTAATTTCAGAATTGTTTGGTGAATGGAATTTGTTAAATTGAATAATATTTTGGGGTTTTTTGTTTCACTTGGAAAATATGGGGAAGGAACAAACAATCGCTTCCAAGAATTGAGACATACACGGTTTTTTCCAATCTCAGTCCTTAGTAGCTTATAGCTTATATAAGCTACTAGTACACTTGAAATTGAACCATGAATGTTTCAAAACCCAGCTTGTACCAGTCAACTAACCATTCACATGTGGGATAGCTGAATGATTAATTACTGAGATAGTTTCTAGATCTTACTGGATCTTCTTTTACAGATTTGAACCTGATATGCTTGCATTTTCTGGATGTGAATATGGTGGAGGAGAGAAGGAGCAGAAGGAACTGGGTGCAATAAGGAGGAGGTGGAAGACACTACATGTAAGGCTCACATGTTAAATGTTATATTACTAACCATGATTTATAGGAGATATTGAACATGCCATAACGTCTTATTCAATTTTTAGGTAGTTTTCTGTATGCTTCAATGTATGTGCAACCACATGGTATTCAATATTGATTTTGTTATAATTACACTGGACATGTAAACCAAACTGGATTTTATCACAGAATGAATATCATCAATGTCTTTAACATCTGAATAATCTTCCCCACTATTACTAGCAAAATGAAAAGGAAATAGACATTATTCTCTGCAGAAGGGAGTTTCCTAATTATTTTTGCATATGAAAGCTGATTCTGAAAAGGGATATGGACTAGTGAATAATGTTGAGCAATATTGACATGCAGAGAAGCAATCCTGATAAGGCAAGGAGACAGGGAAGATGTCCATTAACCCCGGAAGAAGTTGGTCTCATGCTTAGAGCATTGGGGTATGGTTCTGATGTTCATATTTATGTGGCATCAGGAGAAGTATATGGAGGGGAAGAAACATTGGCACCTCTCAAAGCGTTGTTTCCTAACTTCCATTCAAAAGATACTATTGCTACCAAAGAAGAATTAGAACCATTTTCTTCATTTTCTTCTCGCATGGCTGCACTTGACTTCATTGTTTGTGATGAAAGTGATGTATTTGTGACAAATAACAATGGCAATATGGCTAAAATATTAGCTGGGCGAAGGTATGTCATATTTCATTTGCATCTTTCTTTTCTTTTTGGTTGACCACTGTTACCTATAATACCTCATGTTTAACTTTCTGAGCACTTCCTTGTAGGAGATACTTTGGGCACAAACCAACCATTCGTCCAAATGCTAAAAAACTCTACCGATTATTCTTGAGCAGAAGTAAGTTGACTTGGGAAGATTTTGCTTCTAGCGTTCATACTTTCCAGAAAGGCTTCATGGGGGAGCCAAAGGAGATTAGACCAGGTAGAGGTGGTTTTCATGAGAATCCATCTACTTGCATATGTGAAGATTCTGTGGCCAAAGTGGATAAAAATTCTGGACGTAGAAAATATGGGAATGATAATGCAATGAAGAAAAATGTATCAAATGGTGGCCTGGATGTTGTTGATGAGCCTGAACGGCCTGACACAGATTATGATGAAGATCAGAGTGATGAAAAGGGTGTATTCAATGAAACAATTTCGGACTATGAAACTCTGAACTCTGAGGATCCTGAGTTGGAGGAAATTCTTTCAGATTAGTGAAGCTGTCCCGACTCTGAACTGCTGTACCTGTTGACTCTTTCATTGTGATTGTTTACATCCTCATGTCCCCTTAAGCAGCCACCGCTTGAGCTAAAAGTTGCATATAAAACCCAAATAAATAAAAAAAATCATTCTCAGTACTGACTGAAGTACAAGCGGCGGCAGTTAGACATCTTGAGAATATACTTAAAGAAATATCTTGTGCATTTCGAAGGACATAATTGCCTCAGTTTGATGGTGAAAGGAGTGTATGGACGTCTAATTGAATCTGTTAAGAGGTACAACATCAGAAGGGAGAAATAGTCAATAGGAGTGGAGTTGGAGAACTACCGGAAAGTTAGCTGCATACATAAAATTGAGTTTGCTTGTCATCTATAGAAGTAGGAAAATCAGTACAGTTGATAGGCGGTATATATCTTCATTCGAGAAATTCATTATAGGTTATATAGGCTGCATACCTTTTTGTTCATATGGTTGAGGTTGATATAGTCAATTGGTTTTTTCACTTGGAACAGGAAGCCATTTTGTTTTTTAACTTCAAGGAAACAAAGCAATGGCAATGGTTTAAAAACCATCGATTAATTCTTTTGTCCAAGTAGTCATGATGGTAAATAGGTTACTTTTTTCCACAAATGTATATGTTTATGTTGAGTGTTTTGACCCTTATGTTTTTCTTTGTTGCTGCATGATATGTTGACCTTGATTATAATCTGATATGATAGCTCTATGAATATCGGAGCACAGGAGCACGTCATATTATCCGAGTAATCAATAACCATTTCATTGTTAGCCACAAGGCTACAACAAATGGATTAAGTAACAGATAAAATTTTTAAAATTTTCAACATTATGTTGGTGTTATACATAGTCATCTGAACATTTCACGTGTAGCATGAAGATGATATCAATTTTATGACATCTGAGATCTGACATGTAATTGAAGTGGTTAACGGATGGAATGAATGCATTAAGATCGAAAACATGACTAGACCCATACAATAACTTCTATAAATGCAATTTCACTCATTTTTTTTTCGGCCACAGCAGTTTCACTCATTATAATGGCATTTTTCTAACAGAACAAAATGAAATATGGAGCCTGAAAGTTGGCTCTTCACTGTACAGGGGCCAAATCTTCAATTGACTAAGTCATCAACTTCAGGAAGATGAACTTCAATCTAAATTGGGGAGATAACAAAGTGGTCTCTGCTGAGGCTCGGCAGAAAGTAATTGGCTTGAATGGCCCAGTACAGATGCCCATCCATAATGAGGTTCAGGCCTTCTTAGAGATTCATATTGTAAAATCTAAATTCAATATATGCAATGTGGCTAGAGTGTGTTTGGCAAGGCCAATAAGCTAGCTATTAGCTTATTTGATTAGTTTATAAGCTAGTTTGACCAACACAAAAGTGTTTGGTAAGGTACATCAAAGTAGCTTATTTTAGGAGCTTCTAGCTTATAAGCTACAAGCTACATCACCTAGCTTCTAGCTTCTAGCTTGTAGCTTATTTAATTTTCTTCCATCACTACCCCTTATATTTCAATACATTTCCCTTATTATTCTTAATTTCTTTTTACCTATTATTATTTATTTTCAATTTTAGTGATAAAAACCTTCCAATTTATTTTTACCTATTATTACCTATATTTTTTTTGGTAAGAAAACTGAAATTAAAGCAACAGAAGAACAACAGTAACTAAACAGACGTACTCCTAGGAGTAGCAACCCCTCTAGCATCATCCCCAAGCAAATTAACAATGATACTACCAGAGCTCAAATACTCAATACAATTGGAGTTAGAATGGGCTCCTCTTTTAGCTAGAGCATCCGCACACTTGTTCTCCTCTCTGTGAATAAAACTAACATCAACTATCCAAGCTCTATCTAATAAAGCCTTGATATTGTAGATGAGACCAGCAAGAGGATGATATCTGAAACTGCTTTCCTTAATCCAATCCAAAGCTAAGGTTGAGTCAGACCAGCATTGAACCTTCCTGAAACCCTTGTCCCAAGCAAGCTAAAGCCCCACCAATAAAGCATAAAGTTCAGTGTGCACCACACTAGAAGCAGTAAAAGGCCCATAAAACCCAGCTAACAAGTTTCCCATGCTGTCACGAATTAAACCCCCAAAGCCAGCTTTACCAAGCACAGGATCATAGCTGCCATCTGTGTTCAGGGCCACAGCATCTATAGGGGAAGCTATCCATTTAATCCAAGAAATATCCTCCCTATTAACACTCTGGACCATGCTAAAGATGGAATTAAAAGTTTGAGTCAGGGATTCAACTTTACACCCAAGCTGCATGTTAGAGATAACGCTGCCTTCAAAAACTCTTTTGTTCCTAGCTGACCAGATTTCCCAAATACCAGCTAGGAATTTGGGGCCAAAATTATTGTAAGACCAGTAAATCCAATCATATGAGTCATTCAAGGATGTAAACTCCACATGGCTACTATAACCAAGAGCATCCCACAGATACTGAGCAACAGGACAACTTCTGAAGCAGTGTAAAGTTGTTTCTGCAGCTTGATGGCAGTTCAGGCAAGAAGATGAATTTATAATGCTTCTATGGTGAAGAAGAGATCTAGTAGGAACTCTGTCAATGACAATTAACCAAATAAGAAATTGCAAGGATGCATGACTCTCCAATTTCCAAATCCAAGTCCAGGATTTATCAGAGCTTATAGAAAATTGGTTTCTCAGCAGCCAATTGTAACCATGCTTAACAGAATACACTCCATTTGAGGCATTCTCCCAGGCCACCACATCTTCAACTCCAAGGTAAAAGACAGGTTTGATACTGTTAAGACTGAGAATGGTAGTATCAGGGAGAGAGGACCAAAGCCTCTCCAAATGCCAAACTGAACCATTCCACACATCCTTGATCCGCAAGTCCACATCATGAGTATTAATGAAATCCATGTCACCACATATTGGCCCAGAAGGAAGCCAGTGGTCAAAGAAAAAGCTAGAGTTGCCTTCCCCAAATCTGGTAGTGAAGCCCTCTTTAAGAGCAGCTGCAGAATTCTGAATTGATCTCCAAATGAAGGAAGAATTTGTTGATTGCTTAAAAACATGATGCCCTCCTCCATACTTGGCACACGGAATTTTAACCCAAAGCTTGGACTCATCCTTCTGCAGAACATTCCAAACTAATTTTCCTAGCAGAGAGATGTTCTGTAATCTGGCTCTCCTAATTCCCAATCCACCAATCTTTCTTGGTCTAGAAACAGATTCCCAATTGACCAGGTGAACCCCTCTATCAGTATTTCCTTTCCACAAAAAACTCCTAGCAACCTTGTCAAGATCATTACAGGTACCTTCTGGGAACCAGTGCACTTGCATAGTATAAGTTGGAATGGAATTTAACACAGAATTAACCAAAGTAAGCCTCCCAGCCTTATTTAACAGTTTCCCTTTCCAGGATGCTAGACGTTGGTGGACTTTATCAATGATGTCTTGGAAGTCACTCTTTTTAACTCTAGAAGTAAACAACTTAAAACCTAAATACTTCTCCAGAGAACCAGTGAGTCTGATGCCAGACAGAGAAGAAATGTCATGTTGTCTTCTCATAGGGGTAGATGGGGAGCAGAAAGCTCTGGATTTGTCAAGATTGACCTTGAAGCCTAAGATGTTGCAAAATTGCTGAACAATTTGAGACATGGTTCTAATCTGAGCAGGGATAGCTGCAGTACAAAGAATAACATCATCAGCAAAAAACATATGTGAAATTCCAAGACAAAGAGGAGATATCTTAACAGGAGAGAGGGAATGATTAGCAATAGCATCAGAAATCATCTCCCCCAATTTTTCCATACAAAGGACAAAAGGTAGGGGGAAAGGGGATCCCCTTGCCTAAGACCTCTCCTAGGAGAGAAATGAGGGCACTGCTTCCCATTCCAAAGAAGAGAAATAGAAGTGGAAGATATAGCATTCATAACAAGAGAAATAGTACTATCAGGGAACTGAAACTCTTGCAAAACTTTTTGTAAAAAGTTCCAATCTACCCTATCATAAGCTTTCTCAAGATCTAGTTTAAATATTACATTCCCTTTCTTGCTTTTCGATTTCTTCATACTGTGAATTAATTCTTGCAAAATAATAGCATTGTCAGTTGTGCTTCTACCAGGAATAAAACTAGCCTGAAGGGGGTTCACAATATCCTGAAGAATAGGTCTAAGCCTATTAACTAAAACTTTGGAAGTTATTTTGTAAAGACAGTTACAGAGGCTGATAGGCCTGAAATCATTTTAAAGGAATTAGGCCTCTCAGCTTTAGGGATAAGAACAATTAATGTTTCAACAGCAGCCATAATTCTATCCCAATATAATTTGAAGAATATAGCTTGAAAACCATCAGGCCCAGGGGCTTTATAAGATTTCATAGATGAAAGAGCTTTAAACACTTCCTCCTTGGTAACAGGAGCCAACAGGAAAGTTTTAGCAGGTAAAGAAAGTTTAGGCAACTTGGGGGATAAAATAAAGTCACCATTTGAAGAAACATTACAAAACAAGTCTTTAAAAAAGGAAACAGCTTCCCCTTGGAGAGTCTCCTCATCAGTGCACCAATCCCCATTTGGGAGAAACAAGCCATTAATTTTATTCCTAGCCCTTCTAATTTTTGTTTGAGCATGGAAGAAAGTAGTGTTCCTATTTCCTAACTTCACCCAATTTTCCCTAGACTTCTGGTACCAAAGAAGCTCTTCCTGAATAAGCACAAAATTATAATCCTGGAGAAGATTATCCTGAAGGTGAATCAAGCTACTAGAATAGCCATCCTCTAGACACTTTTCAATACCTCTAAGCCTTTTTCCAGGATTTTCTTCCTAGTAAAGATAGACCCAAACACATCCTTATTAAATTTAATAGAGGCTTCCCTGACATCATTAAGACATTGCAAGACATTGTGTTCAGATATACTCCAAGTTGAGTTAACCAGGGGGGAGTAAAGAGGGTGAGTAGACCAAGCAGCTTGGAATCTGAAAGGTCTTTCCCCTTTTCTGGAAAGTATACCACCACACCTAAGAAGAATGGGGTGATGATCAGAATGAAGTCTGCTCAAATTTTCAATAGAAGCATTGGGAAAGGCAAGCCTCCAAGAGGGGTCAGCAAGACCTCTATCAAGCCTCCTATGGACCCATTGGCCCCCTCTACAGTGCCTGGTCCAGGTGAATTTAGCTCCAAAACTGCTTATATCTAAGAGATTACAAGCATCTATTTGAGTTGCAAAGTTGTTGGCCCTAGTATTGGAGAAACTTCCCCCTTTTTGTTCATTAGACAATAGGATATCATTAAAATCACCTAGTAAAATCCAGGGCTTGGCTATAGGATCTCTTAAACTAATAAGGTGGTTCCACATGATCATTCTGTTAGAAAGAGCAGGATTAGCATATACTGCAGAAAGGCACCACACAGAATTACCATAGGAGACATCTATAGTGATGACTTGAGGGTGGACATCAATAACAGAAAAGCTATACACAGATCCTATTCTCCCCATTAACCAGATGCCTCCCATATGGCCATTAGCTTCTGCCACAACAATAGGGGAGTAACCAATACCAGCCCAGAAAGCATGAGTGTTTTGATATAGAGTGTGAGTTTCAATAATTGATACTACATAAGGATTGTGTTTTTTCAAAACATTCCTAATATGTCTCTGGCATCTTTTATTACCAGCTCCTCTTACATTCCAAGAAATAACAGAAAAGTATTTAAATCCTATCATTAAAAATATAACAAAAGAGTAAGGATAGATAACACCTGACATAGAAGCCAAATTGATCAAAAGGAAAAGAGTCACTGCTCAGAAGCAATGCTTGCTTCCATCCCAGCATCTGGCTTATTAGTCATGCCTTGATCTTTGTTGTCCATAGCTTTATCCTTTACAACAGATTTGCAAGATGGAGAGCCCCCCGGATCATCTTCATCCCTGAATCACAATCTATTGCTTGACAGCACTTCAACATTCATCATGGTTTGAATGCCATATGGTTGAAGAGAGGTTCCTACAGCCTCCACAGATTTAACTTTTGAGGAGCTCAAAGGGGATTGAGTCCCAGGTGAATTCGTAACCTTGGGAGGGGGTTCAGTTCTGTGTCTTTTCTTCTTGGCATTAGGAGAATTTGGTTGTGGAAAGGCCTTGCTTTGAAAAACAATTTGCCCAGAGCTTTGACTTCCTTGAATATTTTGGATAGCCACAGAAGTAACTGAATTCTTGGGAGGTAAAACATCCTTATTCTGAATGCCAGAACCTGAGGCACCCTTTCCCTGAGCCTTATTCCTATTTCTCTTAACTTTAGATACAACTAGCCACTCACCATGTAAGTTCTCTTGGGTAGGAGCAGAATTAGCCACTTCCATATCCCCTGAGGAAGGTTCTTCTTTGTCCAAAGCTGCAAACAGATTACCCCCCCCTGTATGAACATTCTGACCAGACTCTTCTTGTGGCTTTTTAGAACAAGATCTAGTGACATGCCCATAATGACCACAACTTCCACAGATTAAATGCAAGCTTTCATATTCCACCTTATACCAATGATCTTGCAACCAAATCTTGCCTACCACTGGAACATCAAGGTCGATTTCAACACAAACCCGGGCAAATCTACCCCTGGCAACATTTAGAGTAGTTTTATCTACTTTAATTGGTCTTCCCACAGCTACCGCCATTGCAAGCAAGACACTCTCATCATAGTATTCAAGACCAAGGTTAGGGAAACGGATCCAAACCATGGTACTATCAATGCTAACCTCAGAGGAGACAAAATCGGGGATCCAAGCTCTCACTGATAAGTAGTGATCAAAGATCATCCAGGGACCTTCGTAGGTCACTTTATTTCTGTATTCATCATTCTCAAAACGAACGACAAAGTACCCATTTCCAACATCAAGAAGATCAAACCCTCCAGCAAAATTCCAAACTTTCTTGAGTTTTAAATTCATTGTAATGAACCCAATGTTCTTACCCAACAATTTGATGATCACAGCATCTCTCCATGATCTTCGCAAATTGTCCAACACTGATTCAGCGGCAAAGCAGCGAGGCTTGAGTCTATTCCCTTCCTCACGCTCAATACGGAATAGATTGTTGCTGATGAGGTCAATCTTTTCTCTTTGGGCTCCATTATTTCTATTTCCAAGCAATGTATCTCGAAAAGAAGCTTTTCCCGAAGGCTGTGATTCAATATTCGGGGGCTTTGGTTCCATGTCCACATCTGAGGGAAAAGACATGAAGTAAGTGACGAAGAAGAATCTTGGGGAATCTTGGAGAAATTATGTTTGAGTAATTGCCTCAGTTTAATTAATTACCTATATAATAAGTAATTTAAAAATTATAAATTAATTAAATTTTTATTTTCTTTTCACTATTTTATGAAATTATTTTTATATTATATTATTTATTTTATCAATTTCATTATTTATTTTAATTAAATATTTTATCACTAAAAAGTTTTATTAAGAATTTAATTATTTTTTAAAAAATATAAAATTATAATTGCATAATAATATATATTTTTCTAAAAAACAATAATAAAATTTATATAATAAAATTTATGTAGTTATGCCCTTTTATGTCATTTTACATTTACTAACTAGCTTATCAGCTAGTTTTACCAAACACTTGTAATTCAATAAGTTAGCTTATCAGCTCGGAGCTTATAAGCTATGAGTTTATCAGCTAGCAGCTAGCTTATAAGCTACCAGCTGGCTTATCAGCTAGTTTTGCCAAATACACCCTTAATCAATATATTTTAGCATACATTTCCATTTAAATATAAGCAACAAAATCATTCGTCGTTAGAAAAGAATGTTCTGGCGAAGATTTCTATGAAGGCAATGGCCCAAGCAACCAAACTTCATTTGCATCTCAAAAGGGTAAAAGATTAATATCAGTACTTATGTTGGACCGAACTGAAAAATGCCAATTAATATCTGTCCTTCTCTACTAATTGATTGCAAAATTGTAGATATACAGTCCCAAACTTAAAGTTATAAGTATTGAAGTTGAAACAAGTAACACACGATCCAGGCAACCGAATAATAATGAATGTACTGTGAAACTTGATATGAACAAAAGTAGGTGAAAGTGGGCTTGAAGCCTTTTGCATAGCGATTAGATGAAATTATTATTATATATCTAGATAGTCCACTTAAATATTAATTATCAGTTAATACTTTATATAAAGAAGACAATAAGTAGAAAGTATAATATAAATTGGCATTAGCAGGGTTATTGGTTATATAGATAGATTAGCGAACAATGCCTTCTAATCATGTGCAAGTTGGCTGACTCGGTGCCAATGCATGACTTGATGACTATGACCTGGGTTTCAGGTATACACCGGAATACAAAATGACTTGAAACTAATTCCTGTTTCTACTTGGAGTTGGTAGGTACTTCTAACTACCCCTGTTGCTGTTATAGTATAATCAATCTTGTGTGCGTGATCAAGTTCTAATTATTTTTTTTTCTAAGACTAATCTAGTAGCTTACTCTTGAATACCATCTTAGTAATCATGCTTATCTGTCATGTCTGGTTGAAGAGCATATGCACTATCAAAATATTCTTGAATTCCAAGTTTCCAAAACCGAAGGAATTCTTTTACTACTTGTTATTCTCATTCCGTGAGTCATAATTGACGGTCAGCACCAATCATGGTCCACAACTACAAGCGATGGATATATACAAGATTAAATTAAGAAAAAAATTGATGATAATTCTCATGCGCTCTATGCATAGACGGGGGGTGATACATAATAATTTAGCTGATCGGAATTCCGTTTTAGCTCACATTCTCGCCCTTGCGTGGATAGTTGCACGATATTGTTAATATATGCCCATTTGTAGAATCGTTTATACATTTTTTAGTACCAATAGTAGTTGATGAATGGTCATGATTTGCATAATAGTTAGTTTGTTACGCATCGCCTCGTGCCCACTGGTTTTTCCACAAATCCGCTGTTAATATATTAATAGCATAGCTAGTAATACTATATAAGACTTGCGAGTTTTTCTACTCATAATAATAGGTTAAAACCACGTGTTTAGGTCTTTTCTTTTTTTTTCCCCCTAAAGAAAGGTCAAAACTAAACAAAAAAGAAGTACAATAATGCAGGATATGTAAAATGAATACATAAGTATAGCACATGCGGTGAAGAGACGACCATGGCTATACACTTTAGCCAAACAATGTATGCTGACAGCGTGTGTAACTTACATTTACAAACTTAAATCTGTAAAAAACAACATGAACTTATGTTAACTTATATTGTTCTAAACATGAATTTAAGATAAAATTTATATTCAAATGCAATTTTTAATGAAAATCTATACATATTAATTCAAAAAGGCATTCTGCATTTATAAACATATGTCTAGAATCGTAAACTGCAATTCAAATATATATTGCGTTGTGTTTTGTTTAGCGTTGAAATGTGATAAACTCACATTTCCAACGCTAGAAATAGTTGCGTTGAAAAATCCAAACTTAAGTTTGACCCCGTTTAAACGCGTATCACATTTCCAACGCTAGAAATAGTTGCGTTGAAAAATCCAAACTTAAGTTTGACCAGTTTGAATGCTAAACTAAACAGACACTGTTTTAGTTCAATCATATACTAATGACTGTGCTTTAATTAAAAGATTTTCACAATATTTTGTGGGATTCATGAATCATGATCTTAATATAATCTTCTTAAAAAATTATAAATACCGCGTAGTATTCAATCAAGCTCATAACCGTAGTTTCAAGTTCCAAGAGATGGCAATATCCATGTAACACAGTCCACACGCGTTACTGCATTAACAATTAGTAGAAAACTAGAGAAATTAATACCGGGGAGAATTACAACACGTGTGTCGGGAAATCCCGTTGGTCTGATATTCTAATTTCCTAGTACACTTATATATATAGCTCGGATCCTCTGCAAGGTTGCAGGAGCCTGCAGCAGGATCAGCTACGGAATAACTAGGGAACAGTTACAGAAACATTTCGTATTTAAAATCCGTCGTTATTTCCTAGCTATTCCGTAGTTAATCTGCTGCAGGGTCCTGCAACACTGCAAAGGATCCGCACACAGCTCGGTTAGTTACGCCTTTGAACAATGTAAATAAAATTATGGTTTTAATACGTTTGATAAAATACGGATATTTACCCATTACCTTTGAAAACCTTTTGTTGTTTGATTCGAGAATTAAGTCGCAAAGCCATCATTTATCCCAAGAGAGGCCCCTGTCCCGAGTTTTGATGAGGTGTGAATGTTGTCCATCGATCGTGATATGCTATTAATTAGAATTATCATAACAAAATGAACTTTATCACTATTGATATGACATCAGTTATAATATTTGTCATCGTGATATACTCCATTGGATATACGTATAAAATTGATTCTACTTTTATAAGTATACTGATAACCAAGCATACACTTCATCAACCAGTTTAGATTTCTCATCTTTATTTTATCTACTTCTTTACATCACATAAATTCACAACACTCATTACATTCATTATTTTTCTCTCCTCTTTATATCTCTTTCATCTCCGTAGATGAATTATTTTTCATATACTTATCAAAAGTTTAAAAATAAAAAAAATACCTAAACAGCTATTTTTAGTTTTTGTTTTCAAAAACTATTGTAGTTTTTAAAAATAAAATTAAACAAAAACTTAAATGAAAATAGCACTACAATTTAAATATTGTATATTAAGATTGATACTAAAATTATTTGGATTTAATTTCATTTTAAAATGTATTAGTGAGGTCTTAAAACTTATTAGTGCGGCAGTGTCAATCTCGATCAAGGAGGAGGTTGGAAGTAAAGTCCGGGATGCATTTTTCCACTCTGTAATTTTTGTCATGTTGCAGAGAAAGCATAATAATGGAGTAGAATATCTTTAAAAAGCAGAGTTTAGTTTAGAAAAAAGCAGGACAGGACCAGGGTGTCAAACCCACGTGGTGTCCCCTTCCACAGGAAATGGAGCTATGACTGCCACTGTCACTGCCTGCCTCCATTATCCACTGGATCGCTTAACAGCTCGATTTCTCGGATCCAGTAATTCCTAAACCCTTCTCTGAACTAGTGTAGTATTCGAAAAATTATTGCAAGAAGGAAGCTCAAATTGGTACTACTAATTATTTTAGGCAGATTCTATGCTTCGTTTAATAGAATTGGGGCACCGGTGCATTGAATACATGTTCCAATCAACATTTAACATGTGTGAATGACAATTAAAATATCTATTAATTTATTTTGACCCAAACACTTTATATTTTTCATTTCTGTACCCATATTTCTTTTTTAATTAACTTATTACCCATATCTTGTAGAAATTATGCATCGTTTTCCGGATAATGTTGTTGAATTATTCTCTGTTTTTGGTCTGAAATAATAGGAAAGAAGGTTCTCTGCAAGTGCTCAGTTTGATCCTTGCTCCTCTCATTGGGCCTCTGTTTTCATCTTGATCGCTATCATGGAGGTCCGGTCCATCCAACCCCACCACCGATAACTCCTCCGCCACGACGCCGGCAAACCGCCACCGCTGAGTGCCCGTCGTCCTGTCAAAGCAGCCTCCCACTTCTCTTGAGCCCGTTGACACATGAGTTTGGTTATTGGGTTTTCTGTTTGATTGCTTACAAACTTTCAAATGATTTTTGATTCTGTAATTTTTTTTATTGCATAATTGATTTTATTTTTTTGATAACCGATTTTCGATTTCTTCATGGCAAACGAATTTGAATACCCACTACCACACTAATAACGAAGCTTTCTCTCTATCAACAAAAACACAAAAAAGAGTAAAAGAAGAAAAAGAAAAATTTTGAGCAACAGAGGCTTTGAAGATGAAGGTTTTCTTGGCAATGTTGGTTGCCATGTTGGTAATAGCAACAAGTGGTGTTTCAGCCGCTGAAGCACCAGCTCCTGGTCCTGCATCAGATGCCACACCCCTCTTTGTGCCAACTGCTTTTGCTTCTTTCATGGCTCTTGCATTTGGCCCTTTTCATCTAAACCCATGCTTGCTAGTTGCATGTGCAGTTCGATTTGTGTAGACGATGTTGCGTTTTCTATATTATTATTTTAATTTTCATATTCTTCTGTAACACAAACAAATTTGAATTTAGAATTTTTTATCGGATCTTCACGATCCACAAATCTTTATGGCAAACGAATTTTTTTATCAAAATTTGAAACGGTGGACCACAAATTTATGGAAATTAACAAAAAAATAATATGGGGAAAAATATATAATAAAAAAAAGTTTATAGGAGGTAAACAAAGAAACACAAATAGAAAGTGGTACTGACATGTGGCAAGATATTATAAGTGATTCACTCTAGTGCACCGGTGCCTCAATTTTGTTAAATGCACCGGAACAATCACCATTATTTTATCGTATTTAATAAGGTGCATTTTTTTTAGATAGTTCGTTATTAATTTTTTATTAGGTTTTTTTAAAAGTTACTTGGGGAGTGTTGTGGTAGTTTTTTTTATGTACCACGTGAAAATTTATCACAATTTTATCTCTTAACAGTTCAGTTCATTGTTACTGAATAATTAATAATGTCATTATATCTTATTTTGTTATTTTTAACTAATTTATTATTAACAGCTATATAACTTTATCAAACACTTTTTATGAAATTAATTAGTTTTTCAATTAATTTTATTCTAATAATGAATTGGAGAGATAAGTGTGAAATATGATTGGTTAATTGATGAAAAAATTGAAATAAAAAGTATATTATATAAAATATTATATGAATTTGTACGTCCTAATTAATAATTAACAATTTATGATTTTTTTTATGAATAAATTCGCACAGGTACAACTAACATTAATTCTCAAGTTAGATTGATAGTTAGGCCAAGCCCTTCCTGAATTGCAAGTCTTACATCTAACCATTGTTAGGTAATATATGAAACCCTTAGGCTTCATGTACTAGACAACACACTTATATATCAAGAATTTAAAAATAAAAGTATTGATTAAAAAATTAAAAATGAAAATTACAATATATTATATTGTATTATATTTTCATTTTTTTGCTTTCTTAGATCATTAGTTAGCATATGAATTAGTGCTATAAAGATATTTGTTCAGAATTTAAAAATATAATGTAAAGTATAATATTTAATATGTAAACTTTTATAAAAATTTGTACTTTTATGCCACATGTCTTTGCATTTTTTCCTTAAAAAGGTTCTCTTACATACCGCTATCCCTATTATAAAAATTTAAAAATAAATTATACCATAGGTGAATAAAAATTAAATGTATGCGATAGGATAAAAAATAAAAAAGAGAAAAAAAAAATAATGCTTTTTCTGAGAAATGATATTATACAATATCTTTGTACAATAACCTACATCAATGAATGAGATAGGAATAAAACTCTATGGATGTGATAGAAAAAGATTGAAATAAAATTGTATTATATGAAAAGTTGTATGGTTTTGTCTCATGTGAATAATATATATATATATATATATATATATATATAATGCTTTATGATACCACAAAAATAGGGTGTCAAAGTGTAGAAAAGATAGAGAGAATGAAAAAAAATGAAAAGAGAAAAAGTGAAAAAATGTGATAATTGATGTGGAGTTGTGATTTTTTACACTCACTTCATTTATATGTTCATTCATACCTCATTTCTTTCTATTTCTCTCAACATTTTTTATCACATTAATTATCTTATATTTTATATTAATTTCTCTTCATTTTTTCTTTCTACCTTTATCTTTGAACACTCATGGTCACGCACCCAAAATCAGGGTATGAAAATATCATTTGTCAATTGATGTAATGAGAAAGAAAGAGGGATAAAAAGAAAAAATGAGGTATGAAAATGTGTAAAAGCATGAAGGAAAATTATACATGGACATCCATGTGGTATAAACACCAATTGGAAAGATAAAAAAACAAAGAAAAAAAGTGATTTGATGTAACAAGAAAAGAAAAGGGTGTTAAATAAGTGTATAAAACCAATAACTATCCATCTATATATCATTATTCATATATATATATATATATATATATCAATTTCCAATTATTTTATGAGTGCCGATTCATATACATCATCACAGTAAAATCCCTCATTTCTATCGCATGCCCCTCTCTCTTTTCACTAACTTTGTCTGTTTTTTTTTTGGTATAGCATGATTCAAACGGTGGTACTCCCTCTGGACTCAAATATAAACAACAAAAATTTCATTTATGGTGGTCCAAAATATAAGCAAATCCCAACTAATTTTACCCTATTTGTACCAAAATACCCTTTAATTAAATTTAGATTTTATTTTCCAATGACCATATTTAATGAACATGTAAAGAGAGTGTTTCCACTTGTAACAAGTTTCAATAAAATTGAAGTCTTCCGTGAAGGGTAATTTAGAGAATACAATTGATTTTTAAATGACATTAAGAAAATTAAATGAGATTAACTAATTTTCTTAATTAACGTGAGTTAGTTATTTTTTTGCTTATACTTGAGAGTCGAGTATTACGTGTTATGTACCTACTGTATGATGTATACTTATCTTTTCCGTTATTTTATAGTGTCAACCTCCATGCTTTCCATAAAAAAAACCTCCATGCTAACTAAGAAGAGAAAATTTTCTCTCTCTCCATACAAGTATATATATCTCTCCACCCTGAGCACTATCTACTTGAAGTAGAAGAAGAAATTAGGAAATAAAGAGTGATTATATTAACAAAAAGAAAGAAGGAAATATAATGGTAGGGGTTTTCCGGCGTTCCCTTTCTTTCCCAAACAAAGCTCCGAACCGTCCACCACAGAAAAAACCACACTTATCCCACCACATCAGGTCCATAAGTCTTCCCACCAGATCTCACCCTCTCATTTCCCACATCAAAAACGACATCAACCACCTCACCAACACCTTCCCTCAACCACTAACTTCTTCCTCAACCCTTTCCCAAACACTCACCACTCTCAAAGACATCCACGCCACTCTCCAACACATCCTACACCTCCCTCACACCCAACAATCCCTCCGCTCCCACCCTCTCCTCGTCGAGAACCTTCTAGAAGACTTCCTCCGCTTCGCTGACGTCTACGGAATATTCCAATCATCCATCTTCGCCCTCAAAGAAGAGCTTTCCTCTCTTCAGATGTCCATAAGAAAACGAGACGACTCCAGGCTGATTCTCTACCGCAAGGCTAAACACAAAATGGCAAAGCAAATGCTCAACCTCGTCTCTCGCATTCGATGTGGCACCACCATTGCTAATTACGCAAGAACTGTTTCATTCGCAGATGCTGAACTCGTTGGAGTCATTGGTGATGTTATTGCGGTAACGGTTTCTGTTTCGGTTGCTCTATTCAACGCGATCGCTTTGTCTTTTGCGTCGAGGAAGATGACGTGGCAGCAAATAGTGCTCAAGTTGTCAACGAAAGAGACGAGAGTGAAAAAGGAAGGGATTGAAGAGCTTCTTCAGCAGGAAGGTGATTTTGGAATGCGGAATCTGAAAAAGAAGGGAATTGAAGAGGTGAGATCAGTTTTGAAGACAATGACGGATTTCGAAAACTGTATTTGTGGCATCGAAACCGTTAGCCAGAAAGTCTATAGGGGTTTGATCAATTCCAGGGTTGCATTGCTCAACACTCTTTCGCAGTAACACAAGAAAGAAAAAAAAAAAAACTGCTATTATTTATGTAACATTTTTTTATTTTTCTCATATTTTTTAACAGCATATATAGAACCATAAAGAAATGATAAAAAAAAAAAACTTGCACTCTATCAACATCTAAACGTAGATTCAAGTGAATACTGTACAGTTTCAGAGCTTCGATCCTTCATCTCCCTCTCAAGCATTGACCGGTTGTACGTAATATTCAATTATTCATCACATCTTCAAATTTACATTTTTTTAAGTATAGTTAATAGCTAATAATATGTAGTTTATTGTGAAAAATTAATTGACTTCCTCATTAATTTCTATTTTCATTTATTTATCTTTCATGTTATTTTGTCTGAATTTGAGAGGATTGGAGAGCTGAATAAATGTTTCAATTGAAGACCTGATCCTCTTGACTTCTTGAGGAGTTGAAAATATAACATGCAGCCAGCAGTTAGTACACGTGCAGATCTAATGGCTGGTAATTAAACTATAGTTTTCTTCAATATAATTATATTATAAAAAACAATTTTAAAAGTTGAGATCTTTTGCGGTGAAAAAAAATTTATAAAGGATTCTCAGTTCTCACTGATGGTGAGTTATCTATACATATTATCTGTGACAACCGTGATTCTTAAATAAATACAGACGGAGTCTACATATCTATTTAATATCATCATCTTATATCACAGTATTTTTTATCTTTATTTAGTATTTAATACATTAAGGATGTTTACCAAACTTTTTTCCTAATACTTATGAAAGGAGAGTGGTTCACTCTGAAATAAATATTTTCCATCGATAGCACATACATGGTGCTTTATAATAAGATGAAAACCTATATACCTGCAAAGTGTCATTTCGATCTTCTCATCATTTTAGCTCTCAGTTATAAACTTATAATAAGAAAAACTATAGTCTATATATTAAAATGCAAAAAAGTGGCACATGGAACTTTCAAGTAGGGACGAAAAGAAAAACTTTTATAAAAATAAGAAAAAAAAAACAAGTACATGATGGAATATGCATGCGAGAGCTACCAATGACGACAAATCGAGAAAAATGCTCATTCAATAAATGAGGACAAGAAACCGTACTCATAATATTAATAATTTCTGAAAAAAATTATGCCATTCAAGGAATATTAATATGTGAAGATTGATTATTATTAAATAAGGATTTAATTAAAATTTTACATACACATTCAATGGTGTGCCGCCACATAATTTAATAAATGTGACACATCATGTGTTATTAAATTCAATAAATGATGTGACAACACATCATTAGATGCATGTCTATGTAAAGTTTTTTTCCACTGACGGTATATATCAATTAAATCCATATATTAAACCCATATAATTATTGAGCAAAGTTATGATATGTGATGCTAAATTCTATTTATTTATAATTTTTAAAATATTTATAGATTGGTTTTCCATCTTTTTACTGATCATCAGTTTACTGTGTTGACATATATACTTTCTTTCAACAACCCACCTCGATCAACATGAGATCTGCAAGGATGAACACCCGTCCTTTAGCCAAGGAACAATTTATATATCTTTATGGAAAAGAGAAAGAGGTTAGATAGATGCACATTTCTATCTGTATATCTTTAGCTAAAACAGTATGTTAGCCAAAAAGATGATGAGGAAAGGATATATAGCACGTTTAGTCCAGACATTACCAACTGAAATAATTATAGCACATGATTTGTTAAGCATAATTGAACGTTTGAGAGGTCACTTGTTTCACACCACCGAACTCATTATTATTAATTATTTTAGAGATAGCTAGGCCCTGCTACAATATATACATGTGTTTCAATCATTCCTTTATTATTTGCAATGAATATATATTCCTAAAGTTCTGTAAGGAAAACCCAATTCTCTCCACCGACTCGGACAGCTGATCTTCATTCATGTATGAGCTAATCCTGCCATCTCAATCCTCACTCAGAAAGTGGTGGTCCCAGTTATGTTGGTTGCAAGTTGCAACCGTATAAATGTCGTGGCCATTAATTTCTTCAAGTATCATTTTTTGTTCAGCGTGTATAATAATAATAATAATAATAATATTAATATTAATAATAATAATAATAGTCAAATTTGATTATAGGTGACATATGTGATTTGTGTATCGAAGTTTTTAATTTTTAAATAAATTAAAATTGTAATATATAATTTCTTGCACAATAATTCAAATGTCACTAAAGAGTTGTGGCTCAGTTAGTAACACAACATGAGATTTTAGGAAAAACTCTTGGGTTCGATCCCCACTAAACACACAATCTAGAGAAGTGAAAAGTCTTAACTGTGACTAAACTCCTAACAAGAATATTTTCCGTGATAATAGATATATGTGCATGGTTAAAAAATACCCAAATGTCTCCACTTGTTATACATAAATCAAATTAATATAGAATATTAATTAATCTCTCACATTAATCATAATTAAATAAATGAGTATAGGAATAATTAAGTATAAAAAAACGTTGGCCGGGGATGTCAATTACAAATTTCCTTTTGGGGTAAATATGTTTCTAGTCACTATAATATAGTCAAAATTTTATTTTAATCTCTATAATTCAAAATTGGTAGTTTTAGTTTCTCAGAAAATAAAAATATATCAATTTAATCCTTATCATATAGTTTTTTTTATAGATTTTAGAGTAAATCATCAATTTCGTCCCTAAAAGTGTTGTTCGTTGTCAAATTAGTGCCTGAATTGGCAGAGATTAAAAATAAATCCCTAAAACTGTATTTCGTTTGTCAAAGTAGTCCCTCTGTTAACAAAAGTAATTCTTTCAGGGACTATTTTGATAGTGATTTGTTAGTTATAGGGATTTATTTGAATTAACGTACTATGATTAGAGGGACTAAATTGATGGTAATATAAATATCAATTACAAGGACTGAATTATACTTTTGTAAATAAAGGGACTACTTTGACGGACGGTATACAGTTTCAGGGATTCGTTTTTAGTTTCTGTCAATTCAGGGACTAACTTGACAACAAACAACACTTTCAAGGATTAAATTGATGATTTACTCTAGATTTCACAAAACCACTTCTGAAAATAAGTTTCCAGAAGCTACATTAAAAAGCAATATTATATAAACTTATTTTCAAAAGCTAAAATAACAAGTAAAAATTAAAACAAAGAAGACAACATGAAACAACAAATACACACACTCACATACCTAGCTAGCTATAGATAACTGATACAATGGAGTGGTAGGACAAAGAAGTGTAGACCACAAAATGGTTGCCCTAAACCCTAACATAGGTAAGGGTATGTGAGATGGTGAAAGAGAGGGATGGGATAAAAATAACACTACAACAAATTTTACTTTAGGCAACACTTCTTTTGTCCACATTTAAAAAATCGTTGCTGAAACATGAAATAGGCAACAATTTTACACCTGTAGAGCTCATTTATATATGGCAACGGTTTTCAAGTTTTAACCATATTTTAGGCAACACTTTTCTTGACAACAGTTGAAAAACCGTAGCCAAAACATGAAATAGGCAACAATTATTTAATTTTATAGATCTTTCTAGTCAATGGTTTAAAACTGTTGTGAAAACATAGAATAGACAACGTTTTTTAAATTATGATTTTTCCTAATCAATGATTATTACATTGTTGCCAAAACATAGAATAGGCATTATTTTTAAAATTTTGCGGATTTTTCAGTCAACGATTGTAAAATCGTTGCCAAAACATAGAATAGGTAACATTTTTTCAATCGTGGACAATTTTTTAGTGAATGATTATAAAATTGTTGCTAAAACATGCAACATGTCAACGATTTTTCAACAGGCAACAAGAAAAAAACCGTTGTTTAAACTATTAAACAATAATGTTTAAGTATTCAAGTTTTTGTTTTATTAAATTTTTATTTGTCAAATCAATGACCTTAACATTAAAAAATTATATCATTGATAAAACTAAGATTTTATTATTTATTTTAAAATTTGTGGTTCATATGATTTATATATTAAAATTGGCAATATATATAACAAATATATATGTTAACTTAGTGGATAGAACTTTGTGTTTAAAGATGAGGAGTTGTGTTTGAATCCTACCTTGGCCATTTTAAAAATTTTATTTTTCATTCTGAAAACTGTGACTTATATTCCTTTATTTTAGGCAACGGTTAAAAACCGTAGCTTATTCCCTTATTTTAGGCAACAGTTTTTAAATATATGTTTCCAAAAGTGAAAATCGTTGTCTATTATAATAGGCAACGGTCGCAAAAACTACGCCCGTAAAACTGTTACCTAAAATTTTTACCTACGGTTTTAGCATCTTTAGCCACGGTTTTTTGTTGTTGCCTAAAATAAAAAAATGTTGTAGTGTAGGTTGGAGTGAATAAATATTATATATTATATTGTTAGATAGGGAGGTATTTTGAGAGAAAGATGTGTTTAACTAAAAAGGGAGGGTGTGAACTCCCACTGCAACGGGGTATAGACCCATGGCAGTTTGAAAACTAAGGGTCTGTTCGGGGTGGTTGCGAGTTTTCAGTTTTTGGTTTTTAAAAAGTTTAAATCAAGTTTTTACAACTCAAAACCAACAATTGAAAACTTATTTTTGTGGTTTTCAAAACAGACATTTTGAAAACCACAATAAGTGGTTTTCAGTTTTTGGTTTTGAGTTGTAAAAACTTAATTCAAAATTTTTAAAAACCAAAAACTGAAAACTTGCAACCACCTCGAACAACCCCTAAGCTTTCCTAAAGTTTGTATCATTTTTGGGCTCGAGAAACCCAGTAGTGTTATTATGGTCAATTTTGAAAAGACCAAAAGAGTAGTAGAAGAAGAAGAAGAAGAGAGCTAACATTAAATTTGAATTGAACCCTTATTTTGGTAAATTAAACATTTTAATAAATAATTTTCTTTTTGATAATTATATTTTTCATAGCTAGAAAAGAAATTATCACACTAATAAAAGGTTAACACTTATGACTTGAACAAAAAAATATTAGACACAGAACACAAAAAAAAAAAATTAAAAGGCTACGTTTGTTAAATGGGACTTACATGACTAATACTGCATGCAATTTGAAAATTATGCATCTCTCTTTTCAAAATATATTTTTTTCAAGATCGGAGGCATACTCAATAAGAGACAATATTTTCAAAAGGGTTAAATATGTTTTTTGTCCCTATAAAATAGATCAGATTAGGTTTTAGTCCCTGATATTTAAAACCAGTGGTCTAAGTCCCTACACTTTCTTAAATACGCTATATTAGTCCTTCACCCTAACCCTATTAAATTCTCCATTAAATTGTGCCATGTCAGCACTCTTACAAGGTTAATTTCGTAAATGCACACATTATGCACAGGGTAATTGAATTTCACTTCGTGACTCTTGGAAATACGAAACATTGTGTAAAAAACCCTATCTGCGTGAAAAAGCTCTCATTTACCCCCCTTACTATGCTCGGCAGAGGTAAGAGGGAACCTCGTTCATGCACAATCTCTTCGAACCATTCGCACTTGCTTGCGTGTGGTGCTGTTTTGCGTTTTTCTCGTTCGTGGAAGGTTAAAATCCGTGGTTGGCGTGTTGTGTTACTGCCGAAGGAGGTAAAAGTTGCATTTGTTTATGGTAGGATATTTAATGCTATTCTATACTTATTGGTGGAGACCTAAGGGCTATTGATTCCTTATTTCTTAATGTGTCTTGGAAACCCTTTTTTAAGGTCTTTGAATTTGAATGTGTAGAGTTTGACGTTGGGTAGCTTAGGATATTATGTTGAATATTTTTATGGAATTAATAATTGATTTTGTAGGGTGTAGGGACTATGGGTATGCTATATTATATTGTGACCATTCTCTTTAGTGTTTTAATAGGTATGAGAATGTTTGTAGCTTTTCACCATAAAGGTGAATTTTCCAATGGAAAAAAGGTGCAGTACAAAGAGGTTGAAATTCACGTGGTGCATGACATAGACACAGACTTGTGGTCCTATTTTGATGTTGTTGGGTTAGTGAAGGATTTAGGTTATACAAGGGGATTAAATTGTGGTGGAAGGGTAAAAAAGAGAGCTTAAAAAAGGGTTTGAGAAAGTTGGAGAATGATGAGGATGCAACTGTACTGGCTAATTATATTGAAAGTAAGAAATGTGAAGTGGATATATATGTTGAGCAAGTGTAGGTCGTGGCTGAAACTGTAAACAACAGGCAGTTGAATGTGAACAATGATGAAGTTGGGAGTGCTAATGGTGCTGTTGTGAGTGAGGTTGCAGTGGATGAAGTTGTTGTTGTGAGTGAGGTTGCAGTGAATGAAGTTGTTGTAAATGAAGTTCCATAGAATGAAAATATTGAAGCAGATTACAATAGCGATGATTATGTGAAAGATGTACATTTTAATGACAGTGAGGAGGACAGGGAGTTGGGGCTTGATGATGGCTTTGACATCCCGGAGATGGGGAGGCTGAAGCTGTACTTAATGAGAAAATTCAGAAAATGAAAGAGCAAGTCAATGGTTCACCAAGTAAAAAAATCTGTGAAGAAATAAATTCCATTAAGGAGAAGAGGATCAAATTCTGCTAATGCTGATTTCAGGGGTGGAAGTTTTACTCAATCTGTTAATGATGTTGACAGTGGTCCTCTACTTTCGTTTTTACCTTCTAATGTTGATGAAATGCATGTGATTGAAGAAGAATACAATAGTGACGAGTTGGAAAGCGATTTGGATGGGTGTGACATTGATGGGCCAGGAAGACATGTGTATCACCTTTAAATTTAAACTTGGCATGGAGTTCACATCTTTGAAGGAGTTCAAATATGCCATACTTGAACACTCGGTTCTTAATGGAAGGCAAGTTAAATTTGTGAAGAATGACTCACTTAGAGTAAGAGTGGTATGCACTAAGAATTGTGACTTCACAATGTTGGTCAGCAAGGTTGGAGGTAACAACACATATAGGATGAAAACTTTGGTTGCAAGGCATAACTATGGGATGATTTTTTATAATAAAAATGCTAACACAAACTGGGTTGCGAAGATTGTGGTTGATAAGTTTAGAAATGTTGCTGACTTAACCGTTTCAGAAATCATTGATGATGTTAGAAAAGCTACAATGCTGGAATTACTGAATGGAGGGCTTGGAAAGCTAGAAAAATGGTTAGAAATGTGGTTATGGTGATGCATGCAAGCAGTATACCCTCATATAGGACTATAGTGCTGAACTTAGAAAAGTCTGTGCAGAAAATACCTGTAAGATTCAATTAGATCGTCCTGCACCAGATGTGCAGCCCAGATTTGGTTCATTCTACATGTGTCTGGATGGATGTATTAGAGGGTTTTTAGCAGGGTGTAGGCCCTTCATTGGGGTGGATGGCTGCCATCTGAAAACCAGGTTTGAAGGTCAACTATTAATTGCGGTAGGTAGAGATCCTAATGATCAGTACTTCCCACTTGATTTTGCAGTGGTAGAGACTAAGACAAAGGAGTCTTGGAGGTGGTTCCTTACATTACTATTAGAAGACATTGGTGACATTAGAACCCACAAATGGGTTTTCATTTCTGACCAACAGAAAGTAAATGTGAACTACATATTTTTTTATAACTTAAATTTGTATATTTCAAATTGGAAATTATGTGTTTAATATTTGTGTGCAGGGGCTAATTCTAGTCTTTGATGAGTTGCTGGAAGGAGTGGAACACCGCTTTTGCCTTAGACATCTTTACGACGACTTCAAGAAAAAGTTTGGAGGAGGGACACTTATAAGGGATCTAATGATGGGGGCAGCGAAAGCTACATATATTGAGGCTTGAGATGAGAATATGGAGGAGCTAAAGAAAGTGGATTTGAAAGCTCATGACTGGTTGAAGGCGGTTCCGACCAAGAGTTGGTGTAAGCATGCCTTCAGTTTCTATCTAAGTGAGATGTCTTAATGAATAACTTATCTAAATCTTTCAATAGCACTATCCTATTAGCTAGAGATAAGCCAATCATTACCATGTTTGAATGGATTAGGATACATCTTATGAGTAGGTTTGCTGCATTAAAGGAAAAATTAGCTAGGTAAAGGGTGATGTGATGCCTAAACCTAGAAGAAGGCTGGATAAAGAGGTAGAAAAAAGTGGTAACTGGTTAGCTACATGGGCTGGAGGGTTGAAATTTGAGGTGACCCACACCATGTCAAGGGATAGATTTGTTGTTGATTTGAATGCACACTCATTTTCTTGTAATTTATGGCAAATAGTAGGGATCCCTTGTAGGCATGCAGTGGCTAACACAATTTGAAAGTATTTTCCCCCTATCTACAAACATGGTCCTGGAAGGTCCAAAAAGCTAAGGAGGAGAGAACCAGATGAAGACTCTAATTCAACTAAACTTAAAAGATCACATACAACTAACAAGTGCAGCAGGTTCCAACAGAAAGGCCATAACAACAGGAGATGCAAATTACATCCTCCACCTGTGGAAAATAATGAAGCAAATATGGTTGAAAATTAGGAAGCACCATCTGATGCTCCCCCTGGACAAAGTCAAGGTGAGACCAATGCAGGAACAAGCCAAAATGAGGAGAATGTTGCACGACCTAGGGTACTAAACCTACTAATTCTGTTGAGCTTATAATTGAATTTTTTTACTGTGTCATTCATAGTAAGTATATATTTTGTAGGGAAGACCTAAGAAAAATATTCCTGTCAATACAAATGCTCCTACTAAGAATTCAAAACAGGCACAAGCATCACAACAAGCAGCTGCCAAGAAGGTTTGCTTTCACTAAAATTCTGCTCAAGCATTCGATGCTGTTTATTTTCAAGTTTCATAATTAATTTCCATTGTTAATTTTCATTTTTGTTTATGACAGAGAAAAAATGATTCAAATGTCCCCTATGTTGATCCAACTCATGCAAAGAACAACAACAATAAGAAGAGAGTAGTGCAGACTGGAGTCCAAATTTTTTAGCAGGTCCCAAAAAGCTTAGAATGAGAACATATTGCAAAACAGGCATCTACAAGCTTGGGAGGAGTGCAAACTTCACCAATTCCATTCTTTGAACAAGTGCCCGCACAAGTAGTCCAAGTCAGCAATTTGTGGGTAAGTTCCTTATGTATGCAGTAATTTTCCATTATCTGATAGTTGGGCATTTACTTACCTGAATGTTCTACCCATGTGTAACACAGAATGAAGCAATGAACAGTGCTGCAAGAACCAGTTTGGAAACTGCAAATAAAGCCAAGGATGCAGGAGAAGATGGTCCCACTGTCAACAAGTGATTTTGTGGAATGGAGCACAACCACATTGGTCCAACATTAGGAAAATATGGAACAAATTATGGGACTGATGTGCTTTTTTTTTGTTTTGCTTATTGGAAAGAACTGTTTTTTTTGTTTTGTGCTTATAAGACATGGGTGCTGTTTTTTTTTGTTTTGATGATTATAAAAGAACACCATACTTTTCTTTTGTTATTGTTTTGCACAACAATTACATAGCATAGCCAATTGCTTTACTGAGTTGTAACTCATACTCTGATGTAGACTCCTGCTTAAATTGCAATTGCAGTCCAAAATGTTTTGAAATTTTAGTATGCAATGAACACAAGTAATTTGACTTTACAATCTAAGCTCCTGCAACTTCACCTAATAAGACAAAACACCTTAATTTGAATTTGGATTGGATAATTACAATAACACCTTATATGACAGTCCAATCCTAAAATTTTGGAATGGCTTCTGTGTTCTTTTTATATAATAGTCCAATACTAACCCTTTATCCGAATTTATAGCATTAGAGTGTGGTACCATTGTATTTCATTTTGGGACCGAATTTGTCCAAACTAACTCCATTTTATGATGAAAACTTCTACACTATGATTCTCTAAATATGAAGACTCAAGGGGCAAAATTCACATTGTTAAAATGAACACACAAACTGTAACAGTAATCAACAATTACTCAAGAACCAAATCTTCATTTCATAATTTACTTCATAACATCAATAGAGTAAATACACTAGAAACCAAATCAACATCCTTAACAAAGCAACCACATTTACCTTTTACTGTAAGTACACACTAAGCTCAACATTCACATTTGAATGCAAAAATCACACAGACTCCAATTGTTATAGCCCAAGACAGAAGTAGCAAAACTGCATATAATTTCCCTTTCTTCCTTGCAATCTGCGAGCTTCCGGGCTAGCTTCCAATTCACAATACTGCACCTCCGTTTTGACCCTTCACCTCAAGGAACCTCAAGACCCCATTTCGGTCTCCAATTCAGACATCCTTTGCACCACAACAATGGCCTCCACCAACTCCACCTCCACTGACCCTCTCCCTTCTTCTTCCTCCAACGACATCGCCATCAAAGCTTCACTGTCAGAACCAAAGCGATCAACGGCCAACGTGCTTGGTACTTGGCACACTTAGAACACATTCACGTATTGGTACTGGGCACACTTAAGCGTGTAGAAAAGATTGCAAATCGAGATGTCGCAACCTTTTCCCTTTGAACCCATTCCTTTAGAATTGGTATTGGGCACACTTAGAACCCATTCCATTTTCCCTAAAAACAGACATTGCAACCTTTATTCTCAGCCAGTCTCGACCAACAACTCCCTAACAAGATGTGCGATTAAGTTTCAATGATGAATGATGGAGAAAAAGCAATTCTAGGTTTAGAAAATTAGGGATGGTTTAAGGATTTTGGTAAAATTAATTTTATTTAGTTAAATGGTTAAACTCCAATTGGTCCTGCCACATCAGATAAAGACTGCTGACGTGGCACAAGTTGTAGAAACGACAGGAAACACTAGAAGGGGGTTGAATAGTGTTTTATAAAACTTAAGCAGTTTTTGGAAAACCTTTCACAAGAAACACCTTTTCAAAGAGATTTTTATAACTTGATGAAACTGGGATTTTTATACTTGCTGAAGTAACTTTATTAAGTTCAATAAAACAGTTCAAAAAACTTGTTTTCAGCTTAGTGTTATAAAACAACAATCTCATGACCCTCCTTGTTAGTATAAACTGAATTTAAACGAGTTTAGGGATGAGAGAACTTACCCAAAGATTTATACTGGTTCACCCACCACCACTGTGAGCTACGTCCAGTCCCAAAGCCAACCAGTTAAGGATTTTCACTAATCTCAGAGATTACAAGTATTCTTTTCTATCAAGCCTCTCCAGGCTCTACACCAAGTATTATTTGAACAACAAGCCTCTCCAGGATCAACAACAATATTCTTTCTTCCACCAAGCCTCTCTAGGCTCTCAGACACTTGATAGTGTTTACAAAGAGATTTATTTAAGTTACTGAACTAAGACAAAGTTCCTAACTTAAACTGAAATGAACTTATACAAGATAACTGAGTACTACTCAGGATAAGTGAATTTTATGTACAATAAACAGAGAGTATTTGCAGCATAAATTTGACAGAGTATTGGCTTGATATGTTCTCTCCTCTTCCACTTTTGAAGTCTTTCATGAAGCTATTTATAAGGACGAGGTATAAGTCCATTGAGGATTGCTGAGTTCATCATTAAGAGATAGCATTAAATGCTATAGAGTCTGTTGTGAGACAATCTTCTAATAGCTTCTGACTTTGTACAGAGCAGGTGAGCAGTGATGACTCAGTTCTGACACACTGCAGGTACTATGAACCAGAGATTTCCTTTTCTGGTATGATGATTCAAATATGCGCAAAAGGACCCTGTAATTCTTTCCTTAAGAAGACGTGTTGCAGAAGACGTTGAGAAAGCTTTCTTGCTTTGAGCAGAAATCTGCAAAGAGCTTCACTCTATTTGATTTCTGACTTCAGAAAGTATGCCACGTTGGATTACTTCAGCAGGTCTTTACATTTCAGATAACTCTTCTCTTCAGAAGGTTGATTACTTCGGTAGGTCCTAACTCTTCAGAGGGTTCCTCTACTTCATAAGGTTGCACCACTTCAGAGGGTTGCATAACTTCAGAGAGTTGCTCTTTCAGAGGGTTGCTGAAACACAAAAAATAGCTTAAAGAGAATTTGCACTATCTTTCAAAATGCTTTAACCAAATTTGTTATTCATTAAAACTTAGGATCATGAGACTTAAAACATTATTAATTACTTAATAATATTTTTGAGACTCAACACAAGTTAACGGAGAATTTAATAGAGTTTAGGGTGAAGGACTAATATAGGGTATTTAAGAAAGTTTAGGGACTCAGATCACTGGTTTAAAATATCAGGGACTAAAACCAAATCTGGTATATTTTATAGGGACCAAAAACATATTAACCCTTTTCATAATTATGCATCTCTCTTCTCACTTGCTCTTTGAGTGATCATTTTCTCATAAAGTGTGGATGACTTGTATGAAGTGGTGCGTATAGTACTGTGTTGCATAATGATTGTTTGCAGAATTTCACTCACTTTGTTGGTCTATTATCATGTAATGCTACAAATAAATTATGTTGGTCTTTGATTTGGTTGGTGGGGGTATGGTCTTTGTGGCTAGCCCGAAATTATGGTATTTTTTCAAATAATAATACTAATCTTGAGGCTGTCATGTAGCTAATAAAAATCAGATCTTGGAAAATTCTGTCATCTAGAGATAATTCAGTCAAATACCCGTTTTTACTTTGGCATGCTGATGTGATAGCTTGTTTAAACTCTCACTACCTCTGATGTATCTCACTATGATGCTCTGCTGCAATTTCTATTGTTTTTATTTGTGTTGTCTCTGTGTTTTGTGAGCTGGAATGCAGTCCGAAAAGGCTTTCTTTAAAGGTTTGGTATAGCTCTTGTGGTTCTATTTCTACATGCCTTTTGTTCTGCCGGTATATCATTTTGGATTGGTGAAGTCTTTTCACTTACGCTGTTGCTCCAGTGTTGGGACTTTTGAATTATTGGCCGCTTAATCTTCACATATTGGGTTTGGTGGGTTTGGAGATTCATGTTTCTCTAGTCTTAGTTTATTTCATTCCATATTTTAGTTTTTGGTCTGTTAACTGTAGAATTTGTGATTTGGTGTATTGATTCTATTCTTTTGTATTTGTATATGGGTTTGAGCACCCCTAGTGCTCATTTAATGAATTTTGCATATAAAAAAATAGGAGACAATTTTACTCGAGTTAGATAGAACTATATGAGTAACAAACTCTCCCTACGAGTATTTAACCCAATCACATACCCAAATTTTAAACCCAAGACTAATTTAACCCGTCTCTCAAAATAGATTTTGAATATATCTTTTGTTTATAAAATCATAAAAATAAAATACCCATAATATAACTCGCAGAAACCACCATATAAGCGGAAAATTCAAGAAAAAAAAGTAAATATGTTTACTATTTTGAAAACATAAAAATGGGTTTAATAATATTTTATTATTTTAAATTAATTCTAAAAATTATAATTATTATTTTAAAAATGATTTGGGAGCTTAAATGTAAAATTAAAAATACTAATAACATATTTGTTACTAATACTTTATTAAAGTAAATATAAAATTTGGAACCAAAAGTGTCACATTATTTTAAGTGTTATTGTGTGTGATTTGGTTCCCAAATTTTTTAACTTTATAATTTAGTCCCTTCAACAAATTACTTTGCCTAAAGCGTCCATGTATACAATTTGATCTCTAAATGATGAGAATCAAGAGGGAACCATAGTCATGAGGGAAGGAAACAATGAGAAAGATGCCTTGTAAGGACTTGGTGGGTGATGAGCATAATTTTACTCACACTTTGCATACTTAATCTTAACTTTCTTGGACTCTAATTGTGATTAAATCCACTGTTTTAGATGAAATTTGCCAAATTGGACTCAATTGGGCTTTAACTAGAAATGTTGTTTAAATTCGGATTTTTAAGCCTACTGACCTACCTGTCTTGTTTCGATGATATCTGGAGTTGTAGGTGTTCGTTTGAGTGATTCCAGTGGCATTGGAAAGCTAACTTCCGGGGCTTTAATTTGATATGCTATATGACTATATTCCACTGAGCCACGAGGTGTAGTTTTCAGTTTGAAGTTGACGTTCAGAAGTTGTCTGAAGCTGAGCGGGAACAACAGGCTTCTTAAGTAATTGCTGAAGTAGTTTTAGTCTTTTGGGCCTGAGACCTGTTAGTCTAGGACCATTTTACCTCTGCCATTGAATTAATCTTGTGGTTTAGGAGAATAGTATAAGTAGAGGCAGTTACAATTCTGTTAGAGAGCTTTTACTCATTTTTACAGAGATTGAAGAAAGAGACGCTTGTTCTCTCTCATTCTCTCTAGGTTTTCTGGTTTCGTTTTTCTTTTTCTTCTGTAATTTTCATTTTCTGTTCTTCCTCTTATGGATTGCTAAACTTCTGAGGATTGATTCTTGAGTGATTTTTCACTGGATTCTGAGGTTTATTTCTCTTCAAATTCATATCTCAAATTCTGCAGTAGATTCAATTTCATCTTCTCCTTTAGAATTCTGGTTTAGTTTGCTGAATTGGATTTGAACGCTTGTTGATGATTCAATTCTGTTCTTCACTTAGATTTCTGGTTTAGTTTGCTTAATTCTAAACAACCAATTGTTTGCTTAATTCAGGAGGTAAAGGATTAGAAATCTCATAACCAGTACGCTTAGTCTGGTCTCGCAAGTTCGCTTAGTTCTTGAGTGAGATTATTGTTGAATTGATTGACGCTTGTTCGGTTAATTCGAATCTGTTTTGGAATTTGAGAACGATGCATTTTAACTGATGAAGAATCCAATTGTAAATGAACGAGAGAATCAATCTGTTTTCTTATACTGTTTTACATCTAACTTCCTTGTTTACAAAACCTATTTCTGTACAAACAACAAACCCCCCTGTTTCTGTTACATTCTATAATTTTGCGCTCTTAAGACAGTCGCTGAAATTTGAGTTTGAAGTTGGTATTTGAAAGACCGTCTGAAGTTCAACAGTCTGAAATCATGATCTCAAGTCATGATCTGAAGCATTATTTGAAACAAGGACCGTCTGAAGTATTTGTCTGAAGTTTATCTTCTGAAGCACTGTCTGAAGTACACAGTCTGAAGTATCGTCTTAAGTTCGATCTGAAGTTCTGGTTTTGAATTTTTAGTTTGAAATCTGATATTCTGAATTGCAATTGAATTCCTTGAGAGACGACTTTGGGTTATCTAACCCTTACTATACTTTAATTCATATTATTTGATTGGGTACGACCTCGATCAAATTTGGCGCCGTTTCCAGGGACATCAATTCAATTTCTGTTTTTAGTTTTCAGTTTTGTTTGTAACCTGCTGAATCTTCTGAACTTTCTGAACTTCTGTTTTTCTTGGTTTTTCAATTCCGTTTTGTGTAATTTTTGTCTATTTTGAGTTTGTAAGGTTAGAGTCATTTTCCATATTCTATTTTTGTTCAGCTAACATTTGGTTTGTGCAGATTGTAGTGAATTTTCATAACTCAAATTCTGGCAATACACATCAACTTGCTCATTTACCATTTCTGTTGCTGAACTTTGTTTTCTGTTTTGAGTTGTGTCTTATTTTGAATCATTGTTTTAGTTTGTTTAGTCATTGTATGATGTTTAGGTATTGTTTAGATAATGTTAGAATTGATTTGGTTGATTCAGATTGAATTGCATAAGTTGCTGAACTTGTTGTTGACTTCTCTGTTGTTGACTTTTGCAGTTGAATCTAACTTTTTTGTTTAACATAGTTAGAGGTTGATTTTTTGTGCCAATTTTTGTGTCCACATTTCTTTAGGTTAATAATGAATTTTAGATACCCCAGATGCTGTTAGATAAGTTCTGATTGTGAGACTACACTTTGCACTAGCTTATTTTGACCTGTTGACTTCAATTGGACATAACTTGAGCTAGGAGTGTCAGAATTTCACATATTTTATATGCTTTTAGGGTAGAAAAAGCTACTTAGAGCAATGCTCCATGCTACGCCTTGAGTTGGACCATAAAATTGCCAAAAAAAGGTCGTTTTCTATTTTTTCTGTTATTTTTAAGTTTTTATTGGTGTATTTTTCCTTTCTTACCTTAGGTAGTTTTGGTACTTAGGCTTTGAATTTTGTTCTGAAATTTTTTGTGGTTGTTTCCTATGTTAATATAGTATTTTCCATGTATCCATTCCATTAGTTTCTGCTCATTTGATATAGGCTGCCTTTATATGCTAACATGTTGTATGCCTCTTTTTGTGCATTTTTGTGTGCATTTGGTGTATGACTAGAGCAAACCCAGATATCCTACATTCATTTGATCGAGAAATTCATAAGACATATCATAGGTTAGTTAGAGAGTATAGGAATCCATTTGTGCATAATTCTGTTAGTGATAGTGAGTCATTGTCTAATAGTGTGTATTAGTGATAGCGAGTCTGTTTCTGTTTCTTCTTCTACTTTTATTGATTCTGATTCTAATTCTGATATCATGGCTGAGAGGACCTTGAGAGAGCTTGCAGCACCTGATGTTAATATCCAGACTTTGTGCATTCAATATCCTGATTTAGATGTACCTTGTGAGCTAAACTCTGGATTAATTCATTTGTTGCCCAAGTTTCATGGTCTTGCAGATGAGGATCCACATAAACACCTCAAGGAGTTCCATATTGTTTGTACCACCATGAGACCACCTGGAGTTCCTGAGGATCATATTAAGCTGAAAACATTTCCATTCTCCCTGCAAGATACAACAAAGGACTGGTTGTACTACCTTCCACCTGGATCCATCACTAGCTGGGATAATCTAAAGAGGATGTTTCTTGAAAAAATTTTCCCTGCATCCAGAGTGACATCAATTAGGAAGGAGATTTGTGGTATAAGGCAAATGGACAGAGAAAGTTTATATGAGTACTGGGAGAGATTTAAGAGGCTTTGTGCTAGTTGTCCACATCATCAGATACATGAGCAGCTTCTCATCCAGTATTTCTATGAGGGCTTATTAAACAATGACAGACAAATGATAGATGCATCCAGTGGAGGAGCTCTTGTAGATAAAACTCCAGTTGCAGCAAGGCAGTTGATTGAGAATATGGCTTCTAATAACCAACAGTTCAGTACCAGAAGCAATTCAGTAACCTTGACCAGAGGAGTTCATGAGATGGAGACCACTTATGCTGCTGATCATAGAAAGTTGGAAAGCAAGCTTGATGATTTGGCTTCCTTGGTTAAGCAGTTAGCAGTGTCTCAGAAGGTTGCTAAGCTATGTGGGATTTGTACTTCTGTTGATCATCCCACTGATGCCTGCCCCACCTTACATGAGCCTGAAGGAGATGTTGTTGTTCCTGTTCCTCCTCAGGCTTATGCAGCAAATATATATGGTTTTGGCAGACCCCCTCAGCAACAAAAATATAATCAGGATCTTTCTTCCAACAAGTATAATCCAGGTTGGAGGAATCATCCAAACTTGAGATGGGGGAATTCTTCTCAGCAGCAGCAGCCACAACAGTCTTATGTACCCTATCAGTCACATGTTGCTGGTCCTAGTAGACCCTACCAGCCTCCACACTTGCAGCAACAACAACCTCCACCACCAGCTGCTGTACCTTCCAAGAGTGAGCCTACCTTGGAAGAATTAATGAGGCATATGGCAGTCAACAATCTGAATTTTCAGCAGAGGACAGAGGAACTATTCAGAGCCTGGATAATCAGATTGGACACATGGCTGCCACTATTAATCAGCTGCAGTCCCAGGGTTCAGACAAACTTCCTGCTCAGACAATTGTCAACCCTCAGCAGAATGTTAGTGCAATCACCTTGAGATCAGGTAAGAGTTTGCAAGTGTCTGAAAGGCAACAGTATGAACAAGAAAATGTGATTATTACAGCTTCAGATAGTGCAGCTTCAGCAGGTCCTGCTTCAGAAAGTACTATTTCAGCAGGTACAGCTTCAGACAACCTTGTACATGAGAGAGCTTGTCCTAGTCCTTTGAGCAACCCCAATTCTTCAAGCAGTGTGCAGCCCTCCATTCCTCTTCCATTCCCTCAGAGAGTTGTGCAGAAGAGTAAAAAAATGGAAGAGGTTGATAAGGAAATCTTGGAAACTTTCAGAAAAGTGGAGGTTAATATTGAAGTAAATCACAGAGTCACAAGAAGGGGGGTTGAATTGTGACCCTTGAAAACTTTTGGTCCAACCTGCAAGTACTTTGAACAACTTATTGATCTCTACTCAAGGAATGCCTTGGCTATCAGAAGTTCCTTCTAGAAGATAGTGGTTAGTGTATAACGCCAACTATGCAGATTAAAACTATCTTCTTAAAGGCAAGCAAAATCATAGGGACTGATATCATCAAAATTTATTCTTCCAAATAATGTATTTAATGTAGTTACAACTTAGAATAAGGTTCAGAAGAATAATATAATGTTTATGCAGAAGCAAGACAATGAATCTGTCACTTTAAACCAATCTTCTGAAGAGTCAAATGATTTTGTATTTTAATAAAACTTTCCAGAATAGTTATTTAACCAATAACTAATAATATTATGTGAGAAAAACTGTTCAGAAGCATAGTATAAAGTTTCTGCAGTTATGCAGAAGCAAAACATTGAATCTGTCACTTTAAACCTATCTTCTGAAGGGTCAAATGAACTTGAAACTTTATGAAACTTTCCAGATCGGATATTTAAGTAGTAATCAATTAGAATATCAAGTTATATTGAATTAAAATCATGTTTATAAAGATCTGGTAGTTTAGACCCAAGTTCAATGTTGAGCAATGGATAGATTTCAAGAATTGTGCTTCTGAAGCACCTAATAGTTTCATAATTTAATGAAACTTTCCAGATCAGTATTTTAACTGATATGGATGTAATTTATGTGAAAATATTAGTTCAAAAATAGGTTTATCAAAATTTAGTAGTTTGAACCCCAAGTTCCAATGTTGAACAATGAACATCTTTCAAGAAATGTGCTTCTGGAGCACCAAACAGTTTCATAATGTAATGAAACTTTCCAGATCAGCATTTTAACTGATATGGATGTGTTTTATGTGAAAATATCAGTTTAAAAACAAGTTTATCAAAATATGGTTTGTAGCTTGCTAAATATTCAAAATATGAACAATAACTAACCAAGCAATAGATGTATGTGCAGAAAATTAAAGAGAGTAAGGGTAAGAGATATTGCACACATGATTTTTATACTGGTTCACCCTCACAATCCTTGGGCTACGTCCAGTACCTACACCTGTAGGATTTTCCACTAAATCAACCTTGATACAATGACTTCTTGGGTGCACCTCACCACTAGTATTCTTGTGCAGCCTCTTCAGACTCCTTACAAGTATTATTCTGCAGCCTCTGCAGGCTCTAACACCGGTATTCTTTGCTTAGCCTCTACAGGCTCTACACACTCTCAAACCAACACTAACTCTTTTCTAGTTAGCTTGGAGATTACAAACACTCTTCAACAAGAAATGGGTTTTTTACATATGGCTCACAAAACACTCATGGAGTGGATTAATCTTTACAAAACTGAGCCTAAACACACTCTCTAGGAATTATGCGCAGCAGCTCTGCATATTGGAGTGGTTGAAGGAGAACCTCACTCTAGAAGGGGATTTCTACATTATGCTTCTTTGGATTTATTCCCCTTTGTTCTCCTTGATTTTGCCCAGCTGAATAGGGTTGTATTTATAGAGTTATGGTGGTCAAACTAGCCGTTGGAAAATAGCTGTGTTGCTGTGATAAGTCTCTTTCAAGTACAGCTGCAAAAGCTGACAGGTACATCTGGCTGTTTGACTGGTTTCTTGCTTCTGCAGACAGCAAAACTGGATCATTTCTTCACCAATACTTCTGTGAATGTGCTGAGGATGATTTCTGGATTATTTCAAGTGCATTTCATCTTGTGTTACTCAGCAAAATCAGCAGGAGATTCATTTTAGACTTTCTGGTTTAATTTGCTGCTTCTGCAGAGTCTGTACTTGCACATTCCTTCTGCAGAATTGCTTCTGATCAACTGCAGATGATTCTTATGCTTCTGTGACATGTTTCATGTTCTGCAGTTGATATATCTTAAGAATGAAATTCTGTTTTTGCTTTCTACTTAGAATTTCCTCCTAAAATGAATCTTCCTTCTAAAACAATTTCATTTGGAGTTCTTGAGATGCTTCTTCTTGCTTCTGGAAGTGTGCAGAAATTCTGTTTCTTCTGCAGAAGCAAACTGCATCTTATGGAAATGTGCAGAAATTTTGTTTCTTCTTCAAATATGCTTGTAAAGCTTCCAATCTTTTGTCCTTGCGTTATTTGCATTGTGAGAGAAGTAATTATGCTTATGGAAGCTCCTTTTAGTGTTCTTCAACTTGAAATATTCAAGGATAATATCTTGAGGAGTGTGGGAACTTGTTCAATGCTTCTAGAGATACTTTGATCTTATTTGCAACCTCAAATAAGTATTTGATGCTTCTGCAGAAACTGTAAGTTTTGCTTCTAAGGACAAAACTGTGTTTCTAGTGGCATTAATCTTCTCCAATTGCTTTGTTTGCATCAGCAACACTTGGAATGACTATGCTTGAATTGCTTAAGTGATCTTTCACATTCAGAAGGTGTCCAATCTCATGAAAAGCTCATTCTCATGCTTCTAGTGGTCTTGAATGATCCTTCCAAAGCTTCAACTTTGCTTCTGAAGCTTGATACAACTCAGTTTAATGTTCATGGGATCTTAGATGAACTATCTTGACCTTCTTGAAGCTAAGAAGCTACTTCTTGAACTCGTTTGATCACTTTTGACATGAAAGCTCTATGTAACATGCTTCTGGACACATGTTCTGATGTTAAATGATGTTTTTGATCTTTATACCTTCCTTCTGTAACTTTTCCTGTATTCTTTCAAGCATTCTCAAGTGAAAGCATTAGTACCAAAGTATTCAGAACACTTAGAATATTGTTGTGAAAGTTTGTTGTCAATAAAACCTTTGCTCAAAGGGTCTTGGACCTTACAAATATACCTCTACTTGAGGCCATAAAGCAAATTCCAAGATATGTCAAGTTTCTGAAGGATTTGTGCACCCATAGGAGGCGACTGAAAGGCAATGAGAGGATCAGTATGGGAAGGAATGCCTCTGCACTCATTGAGAGACCTATTACTCCTATTCCTGAAAAATGCAAAGACCCAGGGACATTTTCTATTCCTTGTGTTATAGGCAGTAACAAGTTTGATAATGCTATGCTTGATTTAGGAGCATCTATTAATGTTATGCCTTTATCTGTTTTCACCTCTTTGTCCCTTGGTCCTTTGCAGGCTACAGGTGTTGTCATTCAGTTGGCAAATAGAAGCACTGCCCACCCTGCAGGTCTTATAGAGGATGTACTGGTTCGTGTGAAGGACCTCATCTTCCCTGTTGACTTTTACATACTGAATATGGAGGGAGGAGATTCACTCATTGGTGCAGCCCCCATCATCTTGGGCAGGCCCTTCCTGAAGACAGCTAGGACTAAGATTGATGTTCATGCAGGCACACTTACTATGGAGTTTGGAGATAGTGTGGTTCAGTTTAACATTTTAGATGCTATGAAGCATCCCATTGAGGACCATTCTGTTTTCCACATTGATATGCTTGCTGAACTTGTAGATGATAGTTTATCTGAGTTTATAGGAGAATTGGATTTTCCTGACTTGTCTGATTTCAGTGATGTCTACACTTGTGATTTATGTTCTGATTCTTATAAGTGTAGTACATGTACTGAGATAGATGAGTTCATATCTGCTGATAGTACTAATTGTGTAGATTATGTTGATATTTCAGCAGGTTCTGGTATTGATGCACCAGCAGAGCAAATTGAGTCAGAATGCACAGGCTTTATTACAGCAATTACAAATACATCTGACTTGGTTGATTTGCAGGTTGCAGAGGTTTCCACCAATACCAGATTGCTGCCTTCTATTATCCAGCCACCATCATTGGAGCTGAAGCCACTTCCCTCTCACCTTAAGTATGCATATTTAGAGGATGAGCATAAGCTTCCAGTGATTATCTCTACTGCTCTCTCTGATGATCAGGAGCAGAGGTTGTTGCATGTTATTAGAGAGTGTAGGAGAGCACTTGGCTGGACTTTAGCAGATATTCCGGGTATTAGCCCCTCCATGTGTATGCACCGTATCTTGTTGGAGGATGAGGTTAAACCTGTGAGACAGCCTCAGAGGAGGCTGAATCCCCAGATTCTTGATGTGGTCAAGAAGGAGGTCACCAAGTTGCTCCAAGTTGGTATCATATATCCCATTTCATATAGCACTTGGGTGAGCCCGGTACAGGTGGAACCAAAGAAATCTGGGATTGCTGTTGTGAAGAATGAGAAGGATGAGTTGATTCCTACTAGAGTGCAGAACAGTTGGAGAGTCTGCATTGATTATAGGAGGCTCAACCAGGCGACCAGAAAGGATCAATTTCCACTTCCTTTCATTGATCAGATACTGGAGCGCCTGGCAGGTAAATACATTACTGTTTCTTAGATGGTTTCTCTGGTTATTTTCAGATTTGTAATGCACCAGAGGACCAGCATAAGACTACATTTACATGTCCTTTTGGTACCTTTGCTTATAGGAGGATGCCTTTTGGTCTATGCAATGCTCCTGGTACTTTACAGAGATGCATGATGAGTATATTTGCTGATTTACTTTAGCATTGCATAGAGGTTTTCATGGATGATTTTAGTGTGTATGGCTCCTCATTTGATGCATGTTTGGATAGCTTGACTAGAGTGCTTGATAGGTGCATAGAGACTAACCTTGTTCTAAATTTTGAAAAGTGTCATTTTATGGTAGAGCATGGTACAATCTTAGGCCATATTATCTCTAGGAAGGGCATTGAGGTAGATCCTGCAAAATTAGATGTTATTTCACACTTGCCTTACCCCTCTTGCGTGTGAGAGGTTCGATCTTTTCTTGGACATGCAGGTTTCTACCGCAGGTTTATTCAGGACTTCAGCAAGATAGCCCTTCCACTATCCAACTTGCTTCAGAAGGATGTGAGATTTGAGTTTGGAGAGCAGTGTAGAGAGGCATTTGATCACCTCAAGGGAGCTCTCACCACCTCTCCCATTATTCAGCCACTAGATTGGACTCTTCCATTTGAGTTGATGTGTGATGCATCAAACTATGCTTTGGGAGCTGTTTTGGCACAGAGGGTTGGTAAGATGTCTCATGTGATTTATTATGCATCTAGGACTTTGGATGCAACACAAGTAAATTACACTACCACTGAGAAGGAGCTTTTAGCAATTATTTTTGCATTGGATAAGTTCATATCTTATTTGTTAGGCTTTAGGGTAGTTGTTTTTACTGATCATGTTGCTCTGAAGTTTCTTTTTAAAAAGACAGATTCCAAACCCAGGTTGATTAGGTGGATGCTACTACTCCAGGAGTTTGACTTTGACATCCAGGATAGGAGTGGTGCACATAATTTAGTAGCAGACCATTTGAGTCGCATTACGAGGGCAGAGGATGCATTCCCTATTCGGGATGATTTCCCAGATGAGCAGCTATTGGTTTTACATGATTCTCATTCCCCTCCCCTTACCCCTTGGTTTGCTGATATTGTAAATTATCTTGTTGCATCTGTTTTTCCACCCTTGGCATTTAGGGCTCAGAGAGATAGACTTAAGAGTGATGCCAAGTATTATGTATGGGATGACCCTTATTTGTGGCGTTTTTGCAGTGACCAGGTGATTTGTAGGTGCATTCCAGATCATGAGATCCAGTTCGTACTTCAGTTCTGTCATGCCTCACTTGTTGGAGGACACCTTGGACCTCAAAGGACAGGACAGAAGGTGCTGGATTGTGGATTTTATTGGCCTACCATTTTTAGAGACGCCCTAGAGAGTCTCCTCTACATGTGAGCAATGTCAGGGAGCAGGAGCGGCCATTTCTAGCAGGCAACAGATGCCCCAGCGGCCTATGCTGTTTTGTGAGATCTTTGATGTATGGGGTATTGATTTCATGGTCCCATTTCCTGTTTCTTTTGGTTTTGTATATATATATTGCTTGTTGTGGACTATGTCTCCAAGTTGGTGGAGGCTATAGCCACAAGGACTAATGATGCTCGAGTTGTTGTGGATTTTGTTTGGTCTCATATCTTTTGCAGGTTTGGAGTGCCTAGAGCCATTGTTAGTGATCAGGGGACCTATTTTTGTAACCGGTCCATGGAGGATTTGCTGAAGAAGTATGGAGTGGTGCATAGAGTTTCTACACCATACCACCCCCAGACTAATGGACAGGCTGAGATATCCAATAGAGAGATCAAGAGGATTCTTGAGAAGATGGTGCAGCCTAATAGGAAAGATTGGAGCCGCCGCCTTAATGATGCTCTTTGGGCTCATAGAACTTCCTACAAAGCACCTCTTGGGATGTCTCCCTTCAGAGTTGTTTTTGGTAAGGCATGCCACTTACCTGTGGAGATAGAGCATCGGGAATGTTGGGCAGTTAGAGCTTGCAACTTAGATTGTGACCAGGCAGGAGAGCAAAGGAAGCTTCAGTTGCAAGAGCTTGATGTGATTCGCCTGGAGGCCTATGAGAACTCTAAGTTCTACAAGGATAGGACTAAGAAATTTCATGATCAGTGTATTGCTAGAAAAGAGTTTGTTGTAGGCCAAAAGATTTTGTTGTTCAATTCTAGACTTAAACTCATGCCTGGTAAGCTTCGTTCTCGTTGGGATGGACCTTTTCTTATTACTCATGTTTATCCTTATGGTGTTGTAGAGCTACAAAGTAAGTCCACCAACAAGACCTTCAAGGTCAATGGCCACCGTCTCAAGCTATTTCATGAGAGCCCCACTTTAGTTGATGAGACGGTTGAGGAGCTTGGCTTGGAGCTTCCCACATTCCCTCAAGTGCAAATATTTCCACCTTGATGAGGGAGTCTCTTTCCCCACTTTTTCATTCCACTATGTCTCTTGTTCTCTAATTTGTCTATTTTTAACATTGAGGACAATGTGTGATTTAAGTGTAGGGGAGGAGATTTGTAGTTTTAGGACTTTAGGAATTGTTTTTAGGAATTAGTATGTGGTTAGGATTATATTGATTTGTGTTAGTAATTTTTAGGAAAAAAAACTGTTGTTACTGTTTACTGTCTGAAACTAGCTGGTAGCTGATGCGTAGCTATTCTATAGCTATTGTTGTCTGAAATTTACCGTTTACTGTCTGACAGTGCTGATTGTGCGTTTTTTCTACTGCTGTTTACAGCAGAATTTCAGACAGTGCGTTTTATGACAGCAAAACAGATTTTTGACAGTAGAAAAATACATTTGGCATGTTTTTCATTGGATTTTTAGGATTTGTGTTGGTAGTTTGCATTTTCATCATTCTTGGAAAATTGATTTCTTGACTTTTGTTGATTGGATTCATTGTAATTTGGTGATTGAGTTGGTTTTGATAATTATTGGGTTGAATATTTTGTGATAGAGTTGTCCTTGGTGAGATTTTGAGCCTTATTGATGGATGGACCATTCTATGTCATTCTCTCTTTTCCTTGTGTGATTTCACTCATGTTTGCTTATGCTCTAGAACTTGGCTTGACTCTTTAATTTGCAACTTTGTTCATTTGCATGAATTGAGATGATTGAGGCATTTTTGTTGATAATTGAGCTACTAGCCATATTAGCCTACCTTGATGATTTTCCACTTGTTAACCCCTTTGAGCCTATGGATCCCATTTCTTGTTATTAAAAGCTCATTACAAGCCTTTAAAGTGAAAAACCATGATTATCCTTGCCTTAGAGGATAAAGGAGCTTTGTAATTGTTTTGGGAATAGGTTCTTGAATAAGTGCGGGGGTTGTACTTGAATTTCTTATCTTATCTCCTCATGTGGATATTATATTGTTGACATTTGGCTAGATACAAAAAGGAAAAAAATAGAAAAATGATAGAAAAAAAAAGCTCAAAAGAAAAATGTATAAAAAAAGCAAAGAAATATAGTGTGCTTATAATATAAAAAAAATGGGTTAAAAGGTAGAAAAGAGGAGTTTAATTGTAATCTTGAGATGTATGCTACTTGCACTTCTTCTTGGATTTATTCCCCATTGCTCCTCCATTCTCTTTGGTTTATAGCTTCTTATCCTTCATTTTTCCTACCTTTACCTTGACCCCATTACATCATTTATGAAGTCCTCTTGATCTTTGTTTGCTTATGTTTCAATTGTTGTGGATATTAGAGTCTTGCCAAGCCTATGGTAGTGTTTGCTTTCATGAGTGCTTTGAGTGCATATACACAAGCCTAAACACTTGAGAGTTGGAGAGTTTATCTTGTGAGGATTCTATCATTCTTGATTCACCCCTTTGATTTGATCTACCCTCTTGTTTGCTAAATTATTGGGAATTCCATTCATATTTTTCTTGATTCCCTGATTCCTTGGATGTTGTATTTTGCCTACTCCTATGCATTCCTTGGATCTCTTGATAATTATGTCATTTGTATTTGCATCTTGCTCCTAACTAATCTTTAGTTTCATATGGTGTTTTGCCCGGGGTGCAAAAGGGCAAGTGTGGGGGAATTTGATGAGCATAATTTTACTCACACTTTGCATACTTAATCTTAGCTTTCTTGGACTCTAATTGTGATTAAATCCACTGTTTTAGATGGAATTTACCAAATTGGACTCAATTGGGCTTTAACTAGAAATGTTGTTTAAATTCGGATTTTTAAGCCTACTGACCTACCTGTCTTGTTTTGATGATATCTAGAGCTATAGGTATCCGATCTGAGTGATTCTAGTGGCATTGGAAAGCTAACTTCCGGGGCTTTAATTTTATATGCTATATGACTATATTCCACTAAGCCACGAGATGCAGTTTTCAGTTTGAAGTTGACGTTCAGAAGCTGTCTGAAGCCGAGCGGGAACAACAGGCTTCTTAAGTAGTTGCTGAAGTAGTTTTAGTCTTTTGGGCCTGAAACCTGTTAGTCTAGGCCCATTTTACCTCTTCCATTGGATTAATATTTTAGTTTAGGAGAATAGTATAAGTAGAGGCAGTTGCAATTCTGTTAGAGAGCTTTTACTCATTTTTACAGAGATTGAAGAAAGAGACGCTTGCTCTCTCTCATTCTCTCTGAGTTTTCTGGTTTCGTTCTTCTTTTTCTTCTATAATTTTCATTTTCTGTTCTTCCTCTTATGGATTGCTAAACTTCTGAGGATTGAATCTTGAGTGATTTTTCATTGGATTCTGAGGTTTATTTCTCTTCAAATTCGTATCTCAAATTTTGCAGTAGATTCAATTTCATCTTCTCCTTTAGAATTCTAGTTTAGTTTGCTGAATTGAATTTGAACGCTTGTTGATGATTCAATTCTGTTCTTCACTTAGAATTCTGGTTTAGTTTGCTTAATTCTAAACAACCAATTGTTTGCTTAAGTCAGGAAGTAAAGGATTAGAAATCTCATAACCAGTACGCTTAGTCTGGTCTCGCAAGTTCGCTTAGTTCTTGAGTGAGATTATTGTTGAATTGATTGACGCTTGTTCGGTTAATTCGAATTTGTTTTGGAATTTGAGAACGATGTATTTTAACTGATGAAGAATCCAATTGTAAATGAACGAAAGAATCAATCTGTTTTCTTATACTGTTTTACATCTAACTTCCTTGTTTACAAAACCTATTTATGTACAAACAACAAAACCCCTTGTTTCTGTTACATTCTGTAATTTTGTGCTCTTAAGACAGACGCTGAAATTTGAGTCTGAAGTTGGTATATGAAAGACCGTATGAAGTTCAACAGTCTGAAATCATGATCTCAAGTCATGATCTGAAGCATTATCTGAAACAAGGACCGTCTGGAGTATCTGTCTGAAGTTTATCTTCTGAAGCACTGTCTGAAGTACACAGTTTGAAGTATCGTCTTAAGTTTGATCTGAAGTTCTGGTTCTGAATTTTTAGTCTGAAATCTGATATTCTAAATTGCAATTGAATTCCTTGAGAGACGAATTTGGGTTATCTAACCTTTACTATACTTTAATTCATATTATTTGATTGGGTACGGCCTCGATCAGTGGGACAATAACAAAAGTTCATTCAATGACACTACAAGATAAGTGACTTTTAGTAACATTTAAAAAATGTTGTTAAATTATGATAAAATGCTATCTTTTCCTTTAACAACATTTTATCAAATGCAGTATAAAGCCCTCGTCGCTAAATGGTTTTAACAATATTTTTAGCATATTATTAACACTATTATAAAAATGTTACTTGGTTCTAACAACATTTTAAATATATTATTAACAACATTGTAACAAAGTTACTAATTAATTTATTTCTTTTATAACATTAAAAAATATTGTTAATTGACATTTTTATTACATTTAAAAGATGTTACCAATTTACAATTGTAATATTTTAAAAAATTATGAACTTCACTATTATGTTACTAACTGCAAAAGTTTATAGCTATTATGTAGCTAATTTATAGTCGTTCCATTAAAATTTCAATTAAACAATAGTTTTCATTTATTAATTTCAATGTTCATATATCAAAACATTTTAACAAAGAATTTCAACACATTATCAAATGCCATTTATTTATTAATTTATTGATATAGAAAAATAAGAAGCCAAGTAGCAAGTAGTTGAAAAATTAGAGATGACTTGAATCATGGAAACGTGGGTGATAAAGTTAAATGATGAGATGACAAAATAAGTAATTACTAGATAAATGGGAGGTGATGCAATCTACACAGAAAGGTGGGTAAATAAGGAATCATCTGGACATTTTCTATACACAGGTTTAAAACAAATTCATAAAGTCAACACCAAAAATTTTAGATGAACACCGTGGATCTTAGCTAGATATATACTCCCTTTCCTGTTTCTGAGCTCTGATGCTGCATTATTTGATGATCAATCAAACAGCAAAATATTAACACTATTCTTTGTTCATAGTAATAAAAGCATGTAGGCCCTGCACAAATTTCTATTAAATTTTTCTAAAATAAAGTCATTTCACAAAGAAATTAGTTAAGTGTATCTTGCCAAAATAGAGCCTCGTTACCTAGAAGTGCATGACTTAACATTCCCAAACTTTGTCAGGTGTTGTTCCAATCAAGTCCATCTTCTAAGTTCAACTTCCATATATAAAGAATGCATGACAGAGAATTGGTTAAATGCAAAAGATCATCACTTGTTGGCGCAAAAGTGATGAGTAAAGGAAATTCTTGATCAAATAAATTATAACATGGTTAACTCATATTAAAATTAAAATTACCTTACTGTATGAGCCAAATTGCTTTAAATCCTGCCAAATAAGATACATAATTAGAAATCTAAAGTGATGTTAGGAAAATTAAATTGGGAAGGACCACAAGCCTACATGAAATTCAAAAGTATTAACTAGGCCTACAGGAAAATCAACATGGTTCAATTTGATATATGGTACCTGATTATAAACAAAGATCTCCCTTAATGTTAGAAATGATCCCATCCAATGGCTCTTTTTTGTAAACAAGGAGTGGGTGCAGAGCGGGGAAATAAATTTTTATTATATATGACTTATAGCAAGTCCAGAAACTTACTTGATATCTAAGCCTGCCTGCGCTGCCCTATCTATGATGGCAAGATAGTCCTTAAACATATAAAGTTGTCTTTATATCAATGAAAATTTGGTTTGCAAGATTAGATATTTCCTTTTTAAAGAATATATCATAGCCTGCTATAACTATTATAAAATTTTAAGCTGCTTAGAGATATTGAGTCCTTAATTTTTAAAACAGATATTCGGAATAATAGCTTCATATATGCATACTTTTTCATCAACATAACAAATTAACAGTACTTTTTCAGAAAAGCTTTTCCACACCTCAGAAGAAAAAGGGTAGAGTGCAGGATAAATAAATTTATAATTTATTTTCCCAATTAATTATGACAAGAAAACTATAACAATCAAGATTATCATGGTGCATGATTTAAAAATTCAACTCTTGAAGCTCTGAACACATTAAACAATTGTCTCATTGCAAAAATAAATAGTGATTAAATTTCAAGAGAGTTTGCTTGCATTAGGCTTGACCTAAGGAAATTTCAAGAGACTTGAACAAATCCAGAGCTCGAAACATTGTTGTGATTTTGTATTTGCAGCCTCCATGGTGAATCTATATCCAAAAATAGTTTTGCTACAACCATAAGCGAGCTAAAATGATCAGGTATTTTTTTATAAATACAAATAAATTCAAATACTCAATAAATTAACAAATTGAACTAATTTAAAAGAAAAACTTAGCTCCAACAAGAATCAAACAGTTAAAACTTTGATTCGATAACAAAATTTTGAAGAAATTAAGAGAAAGATTGAATATAAAGAATATGAAAGACGTGGAACTCACAATAGCGCAACTCTCTAGAGTTTAAACCTTTTCGTCATTGATAATTATTGTAACCTCTTTATAGAGCAGATCGAGAATGCATTTCTCACAAATATGAACCAATTTCTAGAGCGAAGGTGAAGATTGCTTTACCCTTGTAGCCACTGCGAGGTTCAAGTAACTATGGAGGCATCATCATGTTTGCAATAAACGATTGGAAGATGGGGTTAAGAGAAAATGGAAATGCAAAATTGCGATGTGCCATGACGAAAGAGTAATTCGAAAATTGCAGAGAACGTTCAATGAGAAATTGCTAGATGAAGAGAGGGAGAGGGAGAGAGTGAGAGCTATGTTTATTTTCAGCAGATTTTCTCAACATTCAAGTGAAAAGTGAGATTTACAGATAAAAAAAATCGATACCAAATCAAAGAGAAAGAGGAAATCATAGAAGAAATTGAAAAAGGAAATTACAGAAATGGAGAAGCTCACCAATGAACCTAGATCCGCTTTGCAAAGAATGGAAGTAGATCCCTAGAATTGAATCTGGAGTGGAAAAGGTGGGAAAGAGTGAGAAATGTGAGCATCGCCACCGTGTTTTCCTCTTCTTTTTTAAAATATAAAAATAAAAACTATAAAGACTATGAGTGCATTCTATGTAACACTTAATTGCCAAAACTAGGGTAATATTAATATAATTGAAAAATGTTGCAATACAATGATACTAGTAACATTTTAAGAAATGTGGATATTTATATGTTGCTAAAAGGTTCATGTGTAGTAGTGGGAGTGCCCAAGAAGTCTTAAATTAACTGGTGACAAGTTTGATTAAGTCAAATCAAGATGTGGAAGAAATTGAGTCCAAGTTAATCCATTTGATTCAACTTGAAGAAAATAATACTTAGGGTCTATTAGTCAAGCTTTGGGCTTGTTTGTTTAGATCTTTTAGTTTTTTTTTTATTTATTTTAGGGCTTTTTAGGGCCTTTTAATTTATATATTTTGGACCTTATTGACTTTTAGTGTTATTTAATTTTTTAATTAGGCATGTATTGGTCTAAACTAGCTATGAGCTCATTAGATCTTTTAGTGAGCTTTTAAAATGTGTGACCTACTCATGAAACAATTTTTAGTTTTGATGTTGTGGATAAAATTGAGGATTTCCTATTTGGGGAGCTTTTGTGTCTCTTTAGAGTTCTTGACCAAACGATTGACTTTAATCTTATCAAGAGTTTTCATACTTTAGTGACAATCCTCACTAAGTTTATCATTCTCTTGGAGATTGTGGCGCATTCTTTCATTTTTTTTATTCTTTTATTTGAGTTTTGTTCTTTGTTCCAAATAATTGATCATTGTTTTGTGTGTCACCAATTCTAAAAAGATTTGTTTTAGGATTCATGCTAATATGGATCTCATTACTAATTGTGTTAATTTTGCTCTAGATTTTATGGTTAAAGAACAAAAATGTAAATAAGTTAACACAATCAAGAATAAAATTGTACACATGCACCAATACTTTTGAGTAGTAAAAGATAGATACAATGTCATTTTCAGGATCAAATCGTTATTACTGACAAGCTTAATTGAATTGTTTCAAAAAAGTTATTTTTGAAAATATATTAAAGAAAAGTTTGTGAATATATAATATTTCTTATGTGAAATAGGTTAAATTATTTTTTTGTCTCCGAAAATATCACGATTTTCTCATTTGGTGACCCAATTTTTTTTCACAAGTGGTTCCCCAAAAATTATAACGCATTCCCATTTAGTCCTCTGTCAGTGCACCGTTTATTATCTCTATTAAATACTTGCATGACAGCTTAGGTGGACAAAATAAGCCTACATGACATGCATATGTGTCATCTTGTCAAATTTATATTTTTAATCATTTCTGTTTCGCAAAATTAATTTATTAGTTTTCTAATTATTTAATAATAATTAGCAGATTAATTTATTAATGATTTCTGGTCATTGATATTTTTTTTGTTTTGGGCTGATCTATTTACTGGTGGCCCAATTTCCTTTTTTGTATTGTGTGTGTGCTTTTTTATGATGGGCCGGTGATATATAGTTGAGGCCCAACTCGTTTTTTAGTATCCATATTTTATTTGAGCTCATCATTTTAATACATCTCTTTTATTTAATGTTGGGTGTTTGGCCAATGATGTGAGCTAAGGCCTAATATTTAATTTTTAGTCAAATTTAAATTTCTTTAAATAATTTTGTTGTATTTGAAATAAAAAAATCTCTTTAAGAAAAAGTAAAAATATGTCTATTTTTAATAATTTTGTTTTATTTAAAATCAAAATTAAAAATAAAAAAATCTCTTTAAAAAAAATCTCTTGTAATCAAAATATTTTTTAATTTCTTTTTTCAAAATTAAAATTAATCCATTTTTCAATCATTTGTTGGTTAAGAATTACGTGACTGATTCTCCATTGCACCTGAAAATACGTAAGAGCGGATACCAGACCCGTTAAATCAAAATAAATTTTAAAAATGTCTTTTCCCTTTTAATAAAATTGTCAATCATTTTCTGAAATAATTTTTCTTAGTCCTTTAAAAAATACAGAAAAAAATTAAAAGTTGAAAATAAAAAAAATGAATTTTCCAAAATATCCTTCTCATTTTCAATAATAAAATTCAATCATTTTCTTAAATAAATTCGTTCATCTATTCTGAAAAATACAAAAAAAAATTCAAAAAGTTGAAAATACAAAAAATAGTTTCATTTCCTTGTTAATTCTCTTAAATTGGGGTAAAATAAATATTTTCTGAAAAGTTAACAAATTTTACACAATTAATTAGAGTAACCTTTTTTCAAACTTGTAGGGTGGTAATACTTTCCCTACGCGTAATCGACTCCCGAATTCAATTCTAATTTCGTAGACCATTTTCTTCTTAAAAAGGTTTTCCCAAAATTTTCCCTTAAAATAAATTTTGGTGGCGACTCCATTGAACAACTATTTTTTCCCATTCGTTTCGTCATCCCTGTCGCGACCCCGGTTGAAACCACACATTGATGAACTCTATAATTGTTTTTTTTTCATGAAGAGTGGTGATATAAGTCATGTAGGACATATAAGATGACACATATGCATGTTTTGTAGGCTTATTTTGTCCACCTAAGCTGTCACGCAAACATTTAGCAAAGATAATAAACGGTGCACTAACGGACCAAATGAAAATGTGTTATAATTTTTTGGGGACCATTTGAAATAAAACATTTCGTGGAACTAAATGAAAAAAATCGTGATATTTTAGGGTACAAAATAATAATTTAGCATGTGAAATACTCCCTCTGATCCTTTTTATAAGGCAACCTCTTACAAGTTTTTGTGGTCCTTTTTATAAGGCACTTTATAATTTTAAGGTAGCATTTATTACCATTTTCCTTATTTACTCTTATTATCTTTAGGGCCCGTTTGGTGCACATGATATGATATGATAGGATAGGATAAGAGAGTTGGATAGTGACATGATAGGATAAGAGCAGGATAAGCTCTATCTTATCCTATGTTTGATGTACACCAGGATAAGAAGAAAAGAAGATTATTTTATCTTATCCTACGTTTGAGATGGACAGATTATGGTATGATAGGATATAAAGAATATTAAAATGACAAAATTACCCTTATTATAAATTTAAATTATTTTTTTACTTTTCAGCAAACACACATAAATAAAAATTTATTTTTTATTTAAAAAATATTTAAATTTATTTTACAAAAATAAAATTGCTAAAAATATAAAAATTAATATTAAAATTACCATAAAAATCGTTATTATAGAGGGAGGAGAGAGAGGGGAGAGAGAAGATGAGAGGGACGGGAGAGAGGGAAGGGAAGAGGGGAGGAGAGAGAGGAGGAGAGAGGGAGGGAAGAGAGAGAGAGAAAGGGGGAGAGAGAAAGAGGGGGGAGAGGGAGGGAGGAGAGAGAAAGAGGGGGAGAGAGGAGAGAGAGGAGAGAGAAAGAGGGAGCGAGGGGAGAGAGAGGAGGAGAGAGGAAAGGGAGAGGAGAGAGGGGGAGAGAGAGGAAGAGGAGGGGAGAGAGAGAGAAAGAGGGGGAGAGAGAGGAGAGAGAAAGAGGGGGAGAGAGAGGGGAAGAGAGAGGGAGAGAGAAAGAGGGAGAGAGGGGAGAGGAGGGAGGGGGAGAGAGGAAAGAGGGGGAGAGGAGAGAGAGAAGAGATAGGAGAGAGAAAGAGAGGGGGGGGAGGGGGAAGGAGAGAGGGGGGAGAGAAAAGGGGAGGGGAAGAGAGAGGAGGAGGGGGGAGGAGGAGAGAGAAAGAGGGAAGAAGAGGGGGGAGAGAGAGGAAGAGAAAAAGAGAGGATAAATGAGGAAGAAATTTTTTTATTTTATCCTATCATCTCCTATCACTCCCTAACCCAACTCCCCCTCAAGATAAGAATTACACTAGGAGGAAATGATAGGAGAAGCAACAGGATAAAGTATCCTGTCATACTGGGGCAACAAACACATGATAAATGACATGATAAGATAAAGTTATCATATCTCGTCTCTTATCCTGTGCACCAAACGGGCCCTTAATGTCTTTCCAATTATCAAATGGTGATGGAGTTAGTCAATGATATTAAATAAGGATAAGACTAGAAAGTTAAACTATTTTTTAAAACACCAATAAAATTAACCAACTTTAACCACTTTTATTGATATGTGTAATTCGGTTAATAGTGCCTTGTAAAAAGGACGGGAGGGAGGTATAACGCAATCCACTTCCTTGTCCATTTTGGATCACCCCGACTAGCTATCCGCTGTGTGTCACACCAATTAACATGACCAAAATGAGCGTTTTGTTTGAAATTGCCCTCATTTTGAACTAAAGAAACAAACAATCGTTAAAAAGGGAGAAAAAGTCAAAAGGAACAGAGTTAAGCTCGCTGCGCCTTGTGAACTTTGAAGTATGAATCAATAGATTGAGAGGTTACGATTTTATTTGAAAGAGAATCATGACATTGTGGTGCAAAGTTATCGTTGTCTGTAAAATCCTGGTTCCCACCACCATTGGAGAGGTGAAAAATAAATCTTTAATTTACTTTATCCTATTATCAACGACCCACAAAAAAGACATCATGTCTCCTCCTCCTGTAAACAAATTCAGCTTCCTAGTAACGTTTCTGCAATGCTGTTTTACCTTTATGTTCAATCCTACACTTGCTATGCTTTTTTATTGGGGGGGGGGGGGGCATATTGGGTGGTAATTTTTTAAAGATATATTACAAATTAAGAAAGGAAATTAATTACTAGTATAATTTGTTTGAAATGATTGATATTTTAAATCAAATGAAATAGCGCGGAAGCAAGGATCAATATCTATGTTCCAATATTTATCTCTCATATAGAACCAGGCCACTAGAAAAGAAGAAATGGATCAATAAGACAACAACATGCAAACAAAATGCAGTGAGTTGGAATTCCACCAAAATCTTCTTTTGAGAAAGACAGATTTAATTCCCCCATCATCAGAGCAACGGATGTGCATTTCAGACCCTTTGTTGTGTGATAGATTTGTCACCATTCCCATCACCATCATAAACCATAATGCCTCGTGATGAACCTTTACAATCCCCTGTTTGTCATTATAAATTGAATCACTCTGAACTAAATGAAACAAAATGATTAACATTTTGATTCATTCATTCAGCTTACTTATGATGATAAAAAGGTTAAGATATTCTTTTGCCACCTGCTAATTCGCCCGAATATGTAATGATTAGTATTCATATCCAATTTGAAAATCAGAGAAAATAAACGGACTTGTACTCAACTTGCCATAGCTAACAAAGTTGAAATGAAATGGTTTTCCTCATCTCAATCACTGAACATCAAAAGCCATTACAACAACCTGAGCATATATAGATTTTGGACTTTAGGATATGATTAAACTTTTAGGATCGAATATATATTTTGGATTTTTTTTCGGTGTCAGGAAAAAGAGAAGATATTCTGGATTTAAGTTTACTTAAATGAAATATAATCGGATTAACTTCCCTTTTCTTTTTCTTTTTTTTCGAAATTAACTTTCCTTTTCAACGGTACTAAATTATACTAGTAGATCACGGTAGGTGAATTTTTTTAATATGATTTTTCTAACATGTGTAACATTGCAATAAATTAATACTCCTTCCGATCTTATTTATAAGATAATTCAGACAAAAATACATATATTAAGAAAAGTAATTAATGTGTTGATTTTCAAGAAATTACTATATAAGATTACAAGTTTACCCCTATTTAAAATTAAACTCCATTACCATTGTAATTGTGTCACCTTAAAATTTTTAATGATTAATAAGGGAAAAGAGTAAACCACCACTTTAGTCCCTGAAAGTGTGGTCAACTATCAATTTAGTCCCTGAATTGAAAAACTGTCAATTTAGTCCCTGAAAGTGTTAAACGTCGGTCAGTTTAGTTCTTTTGTTTCACATTTTGTTAACTAACGCACAGTAACAAAAGGACTAATCTGACCTACGTTAACACTCCAGGGATCTAAATTAACAGTTTTTTCAATTTAGAGACTAAATTGACAGTTGACCACACTTTCAGGGACTAAAGTGGTGGTTTACTCAGGGAAAATATGAGAAAAAGCAATACTCCTTCCGGACTCATTTATAAGAAAAAATAACCATATACACACTTATTAAGAAATAGTTAAATTCATTTAATTTTCTTGATTTCATCTAAAAAGTAGTTACATTGCTATATTACCCCCCACATTCAATTTTATTGAAACTTGTTTCAAGTGGACATACTTCACTCCTATTGGTACATGATCCATTAAATAGGGTAGTTGAAAAATAAAATATGAATTAAATAAATGATAATTGGATTTTATCATTTAATAGGGTGAAGTAGTTAATTTTTGCTTATTATTTTGGACAAAAAAAAAAGACGTTGACTTTTGCTTATAATTGAGTCCAGAGGAAGTAAATGCTTTTAGATTTGTGTATTTTATCTTATAAATAGGACCATGGAAAAACTTCAAACATTGTCTTATAAATAGGACGGAGGGAGTAAATTAAAGTTTAAAGATTTTATTGAAAACTACAACTCTCACAATATTCAATACATTGATAATATAAAATGTTATATTTTTCAATAAATATTTCAACTCTTAATTTATTATCCTATACAACCATTGCAACACATAAAAAAATCGTTTTTAATATTGACATAGGATGCTGATATGCATGAGCAAAGTTTAATTTCCTAAATAAAATTGTTAAAAATATTACTATATATAAAATATACAATAGTTTTTATAACTAAAACTATTCATGAGGATTATATTAAAGCATTAAAAGTGAATTTGCAGAGAGCCGTGACTTTTATGAATTATTACAGTGGTTTACAGTGATGGTAAAAAAAAATATATTTCTATGAATAGGAATAATCAAAAAAAGAATATATATAAAAATAAAACAAATGGAGAGCTGAAGGAAGAGAATTAAGAAGAAAGAGACGTTGGAATTGGAACCGTACCGCCAGTTTTCCCTGTTAATGCATTTGTTCATATCTAATTAATATCTTTGAATGCCATTAGTGTGCCTAATTAAACTCCATATAACCAAATCCTTGAATTGAAACTGAGAGTGGGAAACCTTCACAAACAACAACACTGATTCATGGGTTGCAACATCTCAAGACTCGATGGTCTACCAGCGGTGACCGTGTGTCGTGACCGCTGCAACCTCATCGATGAAACACTCCGTCAAAGCTACGCCGTCGCCGATGCACACGTGGCACACATGGAGTCCCTCAAAACATTGGCCCCACTCTCTACC